>CM034466.1:12090123-12114125 GCA_019925255.1 Litchi chinensis
TATTTTTCATTACGTAGTTTCATTTTTATACAAAACATCTCGTATGGTCAGTTTTTTAATAAAAATATTAAAAAAAGTTACATATCGAATTTACTCTTAATTTAAATAATATTAAAATATAAAAATAAAAATAATTAGAAGAATAGGTTAATTGGGATGATAAGTGTAATGGTTAATGACCATGCTTAGAGTACCTGTATATAATTTAAAGAATAGTCGGCTATGGATCTAATTTGTGCAAAGTCATGATGCGTAATGCAATTTACACCTTGAATTTACTTTCATGTTCTATTTTCTTTTGACTACTAATTTGGATCATTGGTTTTTGCTATGTAATTTCCATGCAATGCAATTGTGGAAGCATGATTCAGTATTTCGATATTTACCAAAATACATATATATAAAACTAAATTTATTTTCAAAAGTTACATCAAGACAATTATTAAATCATTAATTTTAAATGGTAATTAAAGTTTTTAGTGGGACCATAAGTTTGGACTTTAGGAACAAAGTTGTGGCTTGATGGATCAGAGGAATAGACTTTTGCCACTCATGTTGGCCCCATGTTAGAAAAAGGAGCATCAATCAGTGCAATCTACCACTTCTCACGTCGTCTCATTTCATTTTTCACTTTTGAAACTTTCAAGACTTTCTCAACTTTTCTCGATCTCCAACTCTCAAAAATTCTCTACTCTTAAAGCTATTGTGCGCAAATTCTAGACGTAATCTAACTTTCGTTTTTACAATTATTAAGTACAGGTATGCTCAAATTTTGTTACGTTTATTGTTGAACTTTCATTCATTAACTTAAATCATTTTGTGTTTTAAAGTTTTATATTTAGTATTTGTTTGCAAATTACTTATTTTTAGCCTCATTGATCTTTACTTGATTCATATATAATTCAATTTATATTTTATTTATTTTATTTTTTCACTTCTCTTTGAGTTTCCTCAAATCTGTTAACTCACTCAAACAACTCAGCTAGATTTCTCTCTCATGGGTCTTCACCTCCAAAACCTTCAAAATCACCACCATCGAACTACACGATCCATTAATCACAACAACAAACACAAACCTCACATTAAAAAATAATAATAAAAACTATCTCCAATAACCATCACACAAACTTAATCACACAAAAGTTATTGGAGCACCTAGACCAATTATTTTATATAGAGAGAGAAGAAGGATGGGATTCCTCATAGTTAGATTTAATCCTAAAATAATCGTGTTCTTCACGAATAAGATCACCAAAAAATATCATAGCAATGGTCTCCAATTTTTCATTTTAATTTTCAAATAAATATTAAAATTAGATAAATGATTTATTTCTTTTTTTATTTATTAGGACATTTCATTTAATTTTAATTTATTGAATTAATTATTGAATATTTTCTAACTTATTTAAAATTATATATATGGATCGAGGGACAATGCTTTGACACAAATTTTAACACAATTTATAGACCATTAGATGATGAATATTTTTATGGTTTAGATCTATTCATATCTTTGTATACAACTTAAGTTTATACTCCATATTAATCTATTCCTTCTCATCTCTCTTCATCATTATATTATCTCTTTTCTCTCTCCAATTAATAATAATATTTTTTTAAACTCTCTCTCCTATTAATATTAAAAACCAATCAATATATTATTTTTTTAGACAATTACTATTATTCTTACTCATTAAATTCTTTATATTTTTAATTTTTTAATTTATTTTTAAATTATATTATTTCAAATATTATACATTTAATAAAATCTCGAAAAAGACTTGTATATATTATTGTATAATTAATGAATTTTCACCATTACATTAAATTATTAATTAAACTTAAAGTTGGTTTGCAATTTTCATTTCGTGTGCCATTTTGTGTACCCGAGGTCAGGTAATGACCCACCAAGCTATACTATATACACATGGACAAGCTTTGCAAAAGTTGAATATATAAAATGAGAATAAAGACTCTACTCTCATTTATCTTCTTGTTTCTCTTTTATTCATACTTGATAGGATCCAAGCCGACTCCTATCTTGATTTTGGGAGGGTCCCATAAAAACTGAGGTATTCTTGATTTAAAATTTATCTTTACCGAGAATCTTTTTAAACAATCATCGAAATTCTGAAAATGAATTTGATCGGAACCAAATTTAAACAATTAAAAGTCTTTAAAATTTTCTCATGCTGAACTCAAAAATTGAACATATAAAATATTTTTAAATATTTGTAAAATGATTTTAAATTTGTAAAATTATTTTGGAAATACAATTACAAAATCCCAGTAATTAAGATAAAATGATATACATATTTTCAACTGTCTTTCATAATGTAGTATTTCTCACAATACGCAGTACGCAGTAATCTATACGAACCTGCAATAGATACCTAGGCGCAACATTTTTTTTTTTAAAAGGTAAGTCTAATGCTCAGTGAGTAGATATAGATTTTTTAAAACATTTCTAAATTAAACATAACATATTTTTTTTAACCATAAATATTTCTTAGTGATTCATAAAATTTTACAATCTGAAATAATAAAACTTAACTTAAATAGTATTTCGTTGATAAAAAGAAATAGTTTCAAAATAAATTGAATAAAAATTTTAGATCATCATAAAACTATAATTTCTATATAAAACTTTTCTGTAAAACTTTTCTTTTTAAATGTCTTTTGGTAAATCTCGTATTCTGTAAATTTTCTTTCTTTACATATAAAATATGAAATTTCCATAATCCATAAAAACTTTTCTTTTAATATGATTTCAAATTTGCTCTCTACACCAAATTAGTACCCAAGGAACTCTACCATACATGTGGAGATACTTGATGCCTACGAAAAGGGCGGGGGATACTCTGTCATACATGGTGGAGATACTCATACACATGCAGAGGGTGGAACAAGGGGAAAACTCACTTTGTTAAATCATACAACTTACTTTGGAAACTCAACACAAAATATAAAATTCCCAAATCTTCAAACTGATTTTAGAATCATTAAAATGCATACTTTCTAGTTTTATAAACCATAGGTTATACTTGAAATCACAAGACAAAAATCTTGAATTCATAGTTCTCGAAGTATACTTCAAGATTTCAAAACCACTTACCTTATTTTAAAAACCATAAAACATAATTTACTTTACTAGTTTGTGAAATATTCTTTGAAAACTCAATACAAATCATAAATTGTACAAATCATCAAACTTACTTTAAAATTACCAAAGACATGACTTTTAATTTTCACAAATCATAAGGTATGTTTTTCAAAATCATAAAACATATTATTAAATCAAAAACCATATAATCTAGTTTACTTTGTATAAATTGTAAAATATACTTTGTAAATCAAATAACTTAGTTTACATTGTTAAGTTGTAAACCATATTTTCAAAATCCACTACACAATATAAAACTCACAAATCACTAATTATGCTTTAGGATCCTCAATAGGCATAGTTTCTAGTTTGTAACTATAAAATATCCTTTGAAATCATAAAACATAATAATCTAAATTTCACAATCTACAAAGTAGCATTTAAAATTTTCAAAACAACGTCCATACTTTATATATCAAAATCTTATCATAAAGCTTATAAAAAAAAGATAATTTAAAGTCTATTAAAATAATTCTAAAGCTTGTAAAAACATGATCTAAGGTTTATAAAACACAAACTAAAGTCTATAAAACATACTCTAGGGCTTATAAAACACAATCTAAGTTTATAAAACATAATCTAAAATTAATAGATTCTAGGTGTACTTTAAAATTCTCAAAACCTATTCTAAATTCCATGACTCATAAAACACACATATTAAACAAAACTCACTTTTCTCAATTCATGAAACATAACTTCAAATCTTAAACATGCTTCAAACTTTAAAATATACACCAAATTCATAAATCACAAAATATAATCAAATCATTAAAACTAATAAAAGTTAAAACAAATATAAACACTTTCATAAATCAAGTTTAGAAAAAGTATCCACTCACTAGATTTCTCTCAAACCTATAGAATTTCTCTTGCACTTGTCTTCTCCTTGGAATCCTTTTTCACCTAAACAACATTAAAACTTATTTAAAATCTATAAAAACTAAACTAAGGGAATTTGTCCTAAATTGGAACTAGTTTTCTTACTACCAATCATTCTCCAAACTTTCACGATTTTCTTCACCCCTTCTTGTTTCTCCTCCCTTCCTTCCCTTGATCTCTCTTTCTTCCCTTGAATGGGGTGTGTTTTGGCCAAGAAGAAAAGAATATGGGAGGGGTGTATTCAGCCATACTAATGTAAAGTATGGTGGAGTTGTTTTTAATTTCACATGAGATCATATATTTATACGTTCTCTTGTATGGCCAAAAGTTAATACACCTAACCAACTTTTCCACCACTTATTTATCTATAAAAATCTAACCAATTGTCCTTTTGAAATTCCAACTTTGTCCTTTCCATAACATTTCATTTCCATACTTATCCTTTCTAGAGAATTATTTTCCTTTGTATTTCCGATTTTTCCCTTATCATAACACTTTATTTACATTCTTACCCTTTTTAGAGAATTCTTTCATGTCCATCAATTGCCCCTCACGAGTTCCATAATTCTTAACTTATCCTTTTTAGAGTTTTCTTTCCTTTTCCATCAATTACCCTTTAAAAATTTTATAATTTCATCAATGTCCTTTCTAGAAAATTTCATTCTCTTTTTACATACTTAACCTCAGGTGAGTGTGCTTAGAAAACCAATTGGGTGTGCTTAGAAACAATTGGGCCATACAAATTCTAATTGGGCTCACTTGAATTAATTTTTCTTTGAACCTTTTTACTTAAGTTTCTAATTGCACCCCTTGTGGTTATTATTTGACCCCCTTCTAAACTTCATTTAAACACACACACACACACAAACACACACACACACACACACACACACACACACATATATATATATATTATATAATATATTAGATCAATTCGAATTCTAAATTGGTTAAAATTCTAGATTGATTGAATTTGGGGTGTTACAATACCGCTCCTATTTCTCATCTAATTTCTTTTTATCCATTTAATTCACTTGTGCTTTGTTTTATTGTTAATCTAATTTCTTTTAATCCATTTAATTCACTTGTGCTTTATTTTATTGTTCATCACACATTGTATTGATTATTCCTTTTGTTTTACAAAAAAAATATATTTCTCTTCCATATAGTACAGAAAGTACCCAAAAAATTATTATTTTTTCTCCACTTCATTTTTCATACACACACAAAAAAAAAAAAAAAAAAACAATTTTTTTTTTTTTAATATTTCTCTTCTATCATTATCATCCATCACACAAAATAAAAAGATCACAAATCCAATTTTCATTTTATCATTTCTCTCTATTCAATAATCAAATTATATAAATAATATATGAATTTGAAGCTCTCAATATAAATTTTCAAACGATATCCATATTATAAATGTTTAAACAGATATAATGTTTATAATAGTCTAAAGTCAAAATTCAATTAAAAAAAAAAAAAACTTATTTTGGGCACACATCTAATAAAAAAGATAAAAATAATATAATTTAAAAATGAATTAAAAAAATATGCAAAAACATTGATAGGGGTGAGAAGAATATTAATTGATGACTTTTAATATTAATGGAAGAGAGGAGAGATGATGTAATTAATAATTATGAGAGAGAGGAGAAAGCAACATTTATGTAGAGTGTAAAATTAAGTTATATATAAAGTGTAAGTAGATCTAAACCATTGAAATTATTATAATATAATGATCAACAAATTGTGTCAAAATTTATATCAAAACTTGTGTCTCCAAATCCTGCCCCTATATATATAAAATGGAGCAAAAATGTTATTTCACATTTTGACCAAGATCAATATTAACAAGTAACAACACTTGCAAGTTACAACAACATCAATAGATGTCTCTTAGAAGTAGGAGTGGGCTTTTGGGTGTTCGATGCAATTCCAATAGGAATCGTACATGAATTGACAAATGTTTAGTTTTCAAACCTAAAAGCCAAACATGTTTATTTAGAAGGGTGGAACCTACCTCAACTGAATAACATCAAGTTTGTTCGATTTGGGTCGATTCCATATTTAACACCATTTCCTAAACTAACAAGAAAACTTCACAATCTGCAATCCTCTGTTAGTTTGATATATATATATATATATATATATATATATAAAGCTAGTTTGATAAAATTTTTAACCAAAAAAAAAAAAAAAAAAAAAAAAAGATAGAACAAAACTAACTAGCAATCAAAACTCAAGCAAAACTGATATTTAACGAAACTGAAATAAAATATATAGAAATCAAATATATAAATTGAGTTTTTTTTTTTTTTAACAATTCTATAAATCAAACCAAACCAAGACTCAAAAGTTAAAGAAACCCACCACAAAAACATCAATCATCACAATACAAACAATTTTAAAAAATCCCAACTTTAAACAAACCCACCAAACAAAGCACAAAACCCAAAAAAATCTACCACACAAACCATCAAAATTTCACAATCCCACAACAAACCAAACTTAAGGAACACCTTCAAGAACCTAGTTTGGTTGCGAAACAACTTGGTTAACCGACAGGGCAAGTGAAGGGAGCTTAAGATTGGGGTGTCAGGCTAGTAGCGAAGATGAAAAATGAAAATTAAAGGGGTTTGGCCGATTAGGGTGCGATGAAGAGAGGTGAAGAAGAAAGGGGTATGTGTTAGCAAAGAGAGAACCAAAATGGAGTTGTTTGGTCGATCAAGGGATGTAATTAGGGTTGGGTAGGCATGAATTGATGCATGTACCCTTCAATATTTAGTAATATTGAAGGGCATATACATAAATTTATATATAAAAAAATTAAAAAATATATATATATATACTAATGTTATATGATTCGGTTTGGCTTTGGAGATTCATACTTGAACACAAATTGAAAACATGTCAATTCTTCACGTTGATAATCAAACACCCTCTCCCTCTCCATATGAACCGACCCGAACACCTGAAAATTGGTTCAGGTCGATTCATGTTCATATGCCTAGCCCTACTTAAAACAAATTTTGTAGTTGTAAATGGAAATAAGATCATACCTCCAATGTTGAATAAAATAAAACAAGTTGAATGTTGAAAAATGCAGTTTTGCATGAAATGATGTAAAGTACCATTTTATGTATATAAAAGAATTTTTACTTTAACATGCATTGAAATTAATTATGTTAGTATATTGAACATAGACTACTGATTAAATATAAAAGAATATTAACTAAATCAAAGTAAATGAAAGTAAGAGAATCTAAAGACTAATAATTGAGAAACTGAAATTATTATATCAATACGCATTGAGGATAATGTATACAAAGTGTAAGAAATTGAAAAAAAAAATTCTTGAATTCGTTATTTGTAAAATCTTGAGATTATTATATTTATACATGATATTAAATTTAATAAAATGTATAAAAATATAATAAAATAATTATAAATTAATATATATTTTTTAAAATATAATAATATATTTTTATTTACATATAATTATAAATATGAAATTAAAAGATTTAAAACATTTACAAAATTTGAATAAAAATGTCTATGATAAACTCTCAAAAATTATTATAATAAAAAAATGTTTCTACTCATTCTTTACATGTCATATTTTTAAATATTTTGTTTTTATATATTTATATATTTATTTTCATGTTATATATGAATAACACTATATTTTTCAAAATTTTGCCTAAATGGTTTGGTAAATTGATTTATAGTTATCACATTAATTTTGGAATGAGATATTGGTGATGTGGTAATTACACATAAGCTTACAATATTATTCGAGTATTGAATTTGGATAAATTTTTAGATAGTATAGTAGAGTGGAAGGGGCGAGGGAGGGAGGTTGTGAATGCAATTTTACTAAAATACCCCTTTAATATGTTCTTTTTGACTAATGAAAGACTTAGATGGTAAATTTAGACTAATAACAAAGCAATGATTTTATTAAGTTTTCAATGTAATTTTATAGCTTAAAAGTTTAACTATAACAAAGGCTTTCAAACTAGTAGTATTAATATAAAAAATCAAATATCTAGATATTAGTATTTAAAAGTTAAAAATACTTTTGATAGAACAAATGGAAATAGATAACACACAAAAAGATCATAACTTTATAGCAAGTCTAAGAACTCGTAAGAATCTTTAAAAACAACATTTATTATCTCAATCAAAGTTAATATAATATTTAATGAATCACAATATTAATAAAACAACAATATTTTTAATTTACCATTAGTTGCCTTTAATTAATTAGTTTACAATGCAGGCTAGACATAGTATTGGAATTCCAAATTTCTGTTTGCAACTTTATTAAAGTACACGACAACTTTATATTAATTTATTAATTTTATAAGCATGATGGTTTTTTAATATATATTAAGCTTGTAATTTTTTTTTATGGTGCGCTCTACTTTAAGAAGGAAGTTTTTTTTTTTTTTTTTTAATTTAAAAAAATCCCAACTTCATCTGAAGATGCCTAATTAGCATTTTGTTTCAATTCTCAAATTTAACTGAAAATTAATGTTTTAATTTCCTGTCGAAGAACAAAACCAGAATCATGTCTGGGGTGGAGCTCGTTGTCTCACCTGTTCTAACAATGTTGTTGAAAGGACTGACCTCTCATGAGCTACTGCAATTTTTGCGTCAAGAGGGTTTGTATTCAGAGATCAAAACATGGGAAGATACTTTCAAGATGATTAAGGTAGTGCTCCGCGATGCAGAAGAGAAGCAGTTGACGAACGACGATGTGCAAAAGTGGCTTGATGATCTCGAAGACTTGGCTTATGATGTGGAGGATATACTTGATGAGTTTGCTATTGATGTTTTAGCAAGGGACTTGAAGAAGAAACAACGTAAACAGGCTAGCACAAGCAAGGTTCGTGAGTTTGTGTCAAACAAAATCAGTAAATTAAGTCCAAAGGCTATAAAGTCTCATGTTCGCATGGGGTCCGAGATAAAAGATGTCAAACGCCGACTCGAACATGTCACAAGCCAATTGGAACAACTATGCATACTGAAAGACAGACTTGGATTGAAAGAAATAGTTGGAGGGACATCGGCTGCTGTGTCTAAACGGAGACCGCTCACTACAAGTTTTGCAACTGAGCGTGCTATTTATGGGAGAGAAGACGACAAAGCAAAAATACTTGAAATGGTATTCAGTGATGAACCAAGTGCTGCCAACTTTCATGTAATACCGATTGTTGGCATGGGAGGAATCGGGAAAACAACACTTGCTCGAATAGTGTTTAACAATGAAGCAGTTAAATCTTTCGAGCTTAAAGCTTGGGTTTGCATATCTAATGAATTTGATATTCTAAAAATTTCAAAGGCAATTTTGGAGAACATCAATGATCAGCCTTGCAATCTTACTGAATTAAATGCAGTGCAAAAACAACTCCAACAGAAAATAGCCGGAAAAAAATTCTTGTTTGTCCTGGACGATGTTTGGAGCAAGGATCGTAGCCTGTGGGAAATCTTTAGGTCTCCCTTTGCAGCTGGAGCAAGTGGGAGTAAAATTATTGTAACAACGCGTGATGAAGCTGTTGCATCAACAATGAGAAGCTCTGCTTGGTTATACAAGGTACAGTTACTATCAAATGATGATTGTTGGTCTTTGTTTAAGGCTCATGCATTTGATGATGATGTTAATCCTACACATCCTAATATCCAATCAATTCATGAAAAAGTCGTTGAAAAGAGCAAGGGCTCGCCCTTGGCATCAAAGGTTCTCGGTGGCCTTTTATATGAAAGAAACATAGATGATTGGTTGGAAATCTTGAATAGTAAAATGTGGGATTTAGTTGATGGAAGTGATATTTCTGTGACCTTAAAACTAAGTTACTCCTATCTTTCTTCTCATTTAAAGAGATGTTTTACTTACTGTTCAATTTTTCCAAAGAATTATGAATTCAAAAAGAAGGAACTTATACATCTATGGTTGACTGAAGGTCTTATACAACCATCAAAACCAAACAAACAGTTGGAAGATTTAGGTCATGAGTACTTTCATGATCTATTATCCAAATCATATTTTCAACAATCAAGCAGTAATAAAGCCAAATATGTAATGCATGACCTTATTAAAGATCTTGCCCAGTGGGCTTCTAAAGGAACTTGTTTCCATTTGGTAGATATGTCAAGTGTCGATGAGCAGTTGGAAAGCCTAGAAAAGGCTCGTCATTTTTCCTATGGTCAGGGTTATGTCGAAGGCAAATGTGAATTTGAATTCATTAGTAAAGTTGAACGAGTTGGGCAACACCTCAGAACTTTCCTGCCATTAGGTATCAAAAGGCAACGATACTACATATCTCCAACGATTATTTCTAATTTGCTACCAAAATTGAAAAAATTGAGGATGTTATCTTTGAAAAATTATCGAATTACAGATCTACCCGAGTCAATTGGTGATTTGAGACATCTACGACACCTTAATCTCTCTGGTACAAGAATTAAGAGCTTACCTGAATCAACAAGTTCTTTAATTAACTTACTGATTTTAAATTTAAAATATTGTTTTCATCTTAGGAAGTTACCATCCAAGATGAGGAATTTATCCAAGTTAAGATATCTTGATATCAGAGGTGTTCATTTAGATGAGATGCCGTTGGGAATTGATGAATTGAAAGATCTTCAATATTTGTCCAATTTTATTGTGGGTGAAGGTGTTGGAGCTACCTTGAAAGAATTGAAGAATCTAAAATTTCTTCATGGGAAACTTCGTATTTCAGGGTTGGAGAATGTGGTTGATTTATGTGAAACAAGTGAGATGATACTAAATGATAAACAAAAATTGAGAGTGCTAGAGCTAAAATGGAACTCTCTATTTGATGACACACGTAATGCAGAAAAAGAGAAAAAGGTGCTTAACTTGCTACAAACACATCGAGATCTAGAAAGGCTTACAATCAAGTCATATGGTGGCATAAAATTTCCATCATGGATAGGCCCTTCATCATTATTCAAATTGACTGTCTTAACTTTGGATAGTTGTGTGAGTTGTACAGTTTTACCTTCTCTTGGGTTATTGGAATTACTTAAAGATCTCACAATTAGAAGGATGAAGGGATTGAAAAGAATAGGTAATGATTTTTGTGGGCAGCATTGTTCAAAGCCTTTTCAATCATTGGAAACTCTATGTTTTGAGGATTTGCAAGAGTGGAAACATTGGGAACCTATCAAGGAAAATGAGTATGGTGATGCATTCCCTTTACTTCGAGAGTTTTCCATTAAAATTTGTCCTAAACTTTGTGGAAGTTTACCAAGTTGTCTTCCTTCACTAGAGAAATTTGTGATTGAGCATTGTAATAAACTGGCGGTTTCATTCTCAAGCCTTCCAAAGCTTTGGTATTTAGACATAGATGGATGCAAAGAGATGACGTGCATTGATCCAATTAATTTTCATTCACTGAAGTCTATTACTTTATCAAACATTGCAGAGTTTGGCAATTGGCCAAAGCAAGATAATTTTTGGAGGGCAGATTCAATCTCATTTCCTTTGATTTGTTACTTTTCCAATTTATGTAAATTGGAAATTATACGTTGCAATGCTCTAACGTCATTACCTAAGGAAATGAATCATAGAAATACATGTTTAAAAAGTTTGAAGTTGTCAGAATGTGATTCTCTAAAATTCATCATAAATGGTCCTTTACCCTTATCTCTTACATGGCTTGAGATTCGGAGTTGTCATAAGTTGGAGTATTTGTGGGATGATAGAGGGGTAAGTTGTACATCAGTTATGGACAAAGAGAACCACACATTTGTACTTGAGTACTTACGTGTCAATGATTGCACATCTCTCAGAAACTTATCATTGAGTGGTCGATTACCGAGCACACTTTCTACTCTTTCCATTCGGAGTCTTCCAGAGTTGGAGTCAATTGCAAAGAGTTTTCATGAGAACATTTCTCTTGAAAAAATCCATATAGAAAATTGTGAAAAGCTTACAACAATATCCATAGGACTGCACAATTGTAGTGGTTTACAGGAAATAGAGATAAGTGGTTGTAAAAGTATTGTGAAATTCGCAGAAGATGGTCTTCCTAAGGACAAGTTACGTAGACTTTATATTTCCAATTGTGAGAAGCTGGAAGGCCTCCCTAAGGGCTTCCACAGCCTGGATTCTGTTAGCGAATTAATATTGTGTAAATGTCCAAGTATAAGGTCATTTCCAGAAGAAGGTTTTCCTACAAACCTACGATTTCTTGGAATTGATGATGAAATCAATATCTATAAGCCATTGCTTGAGTGGGGTTTCCATAATCTCACCATTCTAGAACATCTTCATATTTATGATCCAAATGCAGAGTCGTCATTTGTAGAGCAAGAAATGGCAATGAGGTTGCCCCCTTCTCTAACTCAACTGCAAATTTGCCAATTGCCAAAATGGGATTTTCGAAACCTTAACTCTCTTACATGGTTGACACTCTGTGATTGCCCATATCTGACATCTTTTCCAAACGTGGCCCTACCATCTTCACTTCAATGTCTGGATATCTGGAGTTGCCCAAGTCTCACATCCATTTCAGAGCTGGCTTTCCCATCTGCACTTCAATATCTAGGATTCCGTGAATGCCCAGTTCTCACATGCATTTCTGAGCTAGTTCTGTCATCTTCTTCACTTCTATGTCTGAGTGTCAATGGATGCCCAACTCTCACATTCATTTCAAAGCTGGGTCTACCATCTTCACTTCGATTTCTGCATATCAAGGATTGCCCAGGTCTCACATTCATTTCAAAGATAGGTCTACCATCTTCACTTATCGAATTAAGGATTGGTGGCTGTCCAAACCTCAGATCCTTAACAGAGCAACGCCTGCCATCCTCACTTTGGGTATTAGATATTCGGGATTGTGCAATGTTGAAAGAAGAATGCAGAAGAGATAAAGGAAAAGTGTGGGCCAACATTTCCCACATCCCTAAGGTTGTGATAGATGGGAAATCAATCGATGAACCAGAGGATGGAGAATGAATGAGCTCTACAGAATTTCATCACTGGTATGTCAATCTCTATCACCTCAAATGTTTGATACATTACTTTTAATGAAATAGCAAACATTTTAATTTTGTTCAACTTGAAGTAGTATGTCACATCAAACATTTAACATAGTTATTCAACCAGTTCTATCATGAAGGGACTTTCTCAACCTCATTTTTACTGCATTCGTCAATCAGTCTTTCTCTTGGAGATTTCTCTTTCTGTGATGTAGTGTCATGGTGATGATACTAGTACTTTCTGGATATGTAGGCATCAATTTGTCAAAAAAACAGGGCTTAAATTAATATATGGGTTCAACATGTAAATACAATTATGCAGTTAAAACTACCTTTTCAAGAATCTGACTTCATTTATAACATGGAGAATAGTGATGATTATTTGGAATGAAAATTTGTAGGAGAAAGATGAAGCACTAGGAAATGGTGGTCAAGCAAGGCTGGCTTCGTATGCTTTGTGGACTCATGGCAGCGTTTACCTGCATGGGGTAATAATTTGAGGTGCAAATATGGACTGTTCAATTAAGCAACGGATCACCAAGGTGGGTCTGGGAAAAAATTGTTGAGGACTAGCTTGAAGTTCATCTCAAAAGTTCTGCTATTTTTGCTTATCCCTTGGGATTTTACTGATGGATTTCTTTTATGGGAAGCAAAATTGAGTTCTGGGGATTTCAATTTATTTTATGTCGTATGTCCAGCATATTTACATATTTGCATAAAGCTTAACTTTAAAATATGGTCAATTTGCAGCTCTATGTTGTCCTGTATCTTGGGGATGCTACAAGAAGTGGGAACCTTTTACAGCTGAAACAACAATTCTTTCTCCCAAATGCATCAATTCAGGTAGGTCAATTATGTTTTCTTGAATGATGCTACGGTATAAGAATCGTATAGATGCCATAGATGTTACATATTGCACTTTCTATGCTGTCATGCTAATTCGTTTTAATCATTTTGAATGTGCTGTTTCAAATTTAAGTCCATTGCCAGTGAGCTCAGAAAAACCCAGAAATTACCTGCAGGTATTAAAAAGAAAGGTTTCTTGTGATGTTACTCATTGTGATTATTTATATCTTGAGATTTATACTGAACGTAATTCATAGATTCAATCAGAGGAAAAATGGCAAGGACTCCTGGCAGTGGTCTGACTTTCCTAGCAAAGTTGTTGTACAACTGAATGATACTCATCCTACTCTTGCAACTCCAGAATTTTATTTATAAGGGTGAATCGGGTGATGTTAGCGGGAATGGAGAAGTGGGGTCTAAGTGGAATTCGCGGCCATGGAAGAATATACCAGAAATATATTAACTTATTGGAACCACTTCGCTTGCCTTTGTTATATGTAACAAGGACAAGGTAGTTGCTTTTTTCACTTTCTCATGGGAATTTTTGCTAACAGTTTATGTGTTTTTGAATTCAAAAAGGAGGAAGGTGACCAAGTTTGTTAAAAGTGTGTATATATGAAGTGTGATTATTTAGGTCACTGAGCTTTTGTGTTTTGTGTTGAAAAGATTGTATTTTGTTTGTTGAATGGTGTAGGTGAATTTGAATGTTGCTATTATCCCTACGTCACACCAATTTGGGTGGAATTCTTCGGTGGCTGGATTAGTGCAATCATCCTTCTTGTGAGGTTATGCATTGAGTCAATTGCCTGGGGGTTGGCTTCCCAAAATATTTGGTGGGAGGTTAGTTTTCATTAGCGTTGATGTTGATTTTTTCACATTCCACTAGCTAAACATGCAATAAGAAGAATTATTTGTTGTTTGTTGGATCAAATAATATCAGCTATTCCCCACACCAACCCAACCCCCCCCCCCCCCCTCCCCTCCCCCCCCCCCCCCCCCCCCAAAAAAAAAAAAAAAAAAAAAAGAAGAAGCGCATATGTTGATTTTAATGCCAAAAATGAGGGATTAGCCAGAGGCTTTGGACTTGAATTGGACAAAGAGATATTTTAATAACGTTTGTATGCACTGGTGAATTAGCATTAGTTTAGATGGACATTCAGTTGCACTAGATATTGGGAAAAAAAAAAAAAGGTGCTTTCTTTTTAGGGCCTATTTTCTCATTTACCAGTGTTAGCTTTCTTTCTAAAAATGTATTTGGTTATATGGATTTTATTTTACGGAACTTGAACTAGTAATTTGGTCTTTAAATTGAAAGCAAGTCCAATCACAGTAGTTGCCAGAGGCTTCTGTTATTTCAGAAAACAATGATCCCCTTAAAACTGACTGTGATTAAAGAGGATGTCGTAGAAGGGTATCAGTCTAGTTTACTGTAGAAATAAAATCTAGATATGTTACAGTTTTGTTGAATGGGAACCATGATTTATAGAGATTACTAAAACAGAGGTTTTGCTATGTTGATTTTGGGGGAAAGTGTAGTGATCTGATAGATTATCATGTTTACTTGTTATATTTTGTTGCAGAAAAGTTCTTGAGATTGGAGTACTGACTTGGTCTCTGGCTAAAGAACTTGTACTCTTCTTGCTGGATTTATGCCAGGACTAGTTTTGGTGTGTAGGATTTATGCCTGGAGTACTGACTTGGTTTTGTTGGATTGGAATATCTATCTTGTTATGAAGCTGAAAGGTAGAATGCATGATTGGCATATGAACTTTTCAATTTTTTATGAATTACAACCATTTTTTCCATCACTAACTCGTATTTATTAATTGATAATCAATTCCTTATTCCCTAGTTTCAACAGACAAAATATATGTTTAAGATTGATACTCCATACACAATTAGTCATGATATATCATTCCCACACTCATCAAGAATAACTTAGTAAAGCAGCTGAAAACATTTTCACTCAAATTTCAATTCTCTTCACTAGGTGATCAGGAATGAAGGAGCTGTATAAAGCAGTAACAATAGAAAACTTGGAAGTGCTGAAAACATTCTTTGATGATGATAGAAATGCTATCAACATTTTATATCCATTGATTGTTGCCAAAGACTCTGCATCTTACATTGTTAGTATATTTGTAACACATAAAAGCTCACATCTTGTTCCTCTTACACTTATGTTTATTCTCTGTCTTTTTAGTGGGAATCAATTTGCTATTTGATTCAGGATCTGGTGACAACTTCAATTGGACTTTATTGTGGGCTTATTAATGAGGACTTTAAAGTAACTAGAGAGTATATTAACTTAATTTGTCAAAATTTGATATTCAATGTTAATGATCATGTTATACAAACGAAAGTTGATGTTGTAATTGACGCAACTATGTTCATACTATTGATGAAGTGGATTACATCGAGGCTGGAATATTTGTGGAGACACCAAAATTTTAACTTAAAATCTTGTTCTTTTGGTGCCTTCTTCCTGACTTTTAATAAGCATGTTTAGCTAAGCTTCTGAATGATACTCATTTCCTTATTCCCTAACTTCAAATACAAATAGGGCTCTTCCTATTTGCCATCCTTTAGGTCCTGCTAGACAGATTGATCCAATTTGTTGTGGGGCAATCAGAGTTTAATAGCAAGCAAACTATGCGTTTCTTTCAGATATTGCTTCAATTTAAGATGTTGAACTTAATTTGCCAATACTCTTTGATCTTGTCTTTTAATTTTTGAAAACTTGTTTCTCCTGGAACTAAGCATTGGTTTTATATGCTAGATATTGAATAAAATTATAGCTTTGTGTTTTGCAACTTGAAG
This sequence comes from Litchi chinensis, assembly GCA_019925255.1. Classification (NCBI taxonomy): domain Eukaryota; kingdom Viridiplantae; phylum Streptophyta; class Magnoliopsida; order Sapindales; family Sapindaceae; genus Litchi; species Litchi chinensis. The sequence goes on from CM034466.1 coordinate 12,106,847, forward strand.
CAGTGGTTTTATATGACACATTGGGGTTTCATTCAGGTAATTATTTCGTTTCAATGATAATGTGGACCAAATGAAGACTGCACTGTATCTAGAGGATTCAAAGTTTTGCATAGAAGTCTTGTTCCTTCCGAACTTTAGGTAAGTTTCAACCCTGCTTTGCCAAGTAAACTTTAATGTATGATGCTAAATTATTTTTGTTTGACTTCACAAGTTAGCCTACTGTTAAACTCAATGGATATTGCCATTGGCATATCTAGTCGGGCAATTACTTAAAATTGTTTTACATCATGAAAGTGGCATGTTTAGAGTTTTAAAAAAGTGATATCATTAATTCATGGACAGATTATAGTTTGTATGTTCTTATTAAGCTACAAGTAGAATGCAGGATTAACTTTTGACTTTGCAACTTTTACTGATACAACAAAACCATGACTATAATAAAGCTCCACCTCTCTACCTATCTTCAGGTCTTGTTAGATAGATTGGGGCACCATGAATTGCTGTGATTAAGGTAGTCCTCAATGATGCAGAGGAGAAGTAATTGACTGATAGCTCTGTAAATATTAGGCTGGAAGATTTTCAAGACTTGGCTTATTATGAATTAGTTACTGAAGCTTTAAGGCACTGATGTTTGTGCTTTGTTAAGTTCAATTTACATTTCGGGTCCAAGATAAGGAGTGTTATTGGCTAGTTGAAAGAAGTTTGTAAATAAGATGATCTTGGATTAAAAGAATGAGATGATTATTTCATTAATTGGTATATTATAGCTGTTTGTTTTGGAATTGGTGGGGCCTTCAACTGGATTTTAAAGTAAGCTTATTGGCATTGGCATTGAGGCTAAAAGGTAAGTGGGGAGTATGTGAACTTAATTTATCCAAATTTGGTATTTGTTGCTAATAAGAGTTGATGGTATGTGAACATCTTGCCTATCTGCGATTTTATGCCTTCAGTTCCAGCATATTGTGATAATTCAGTGTTGTAAGACCTCCACCTTTCTTGCCGCCTTGGTCTTGAAGATAACTCTCTTAAACAAGTGGAAGTCCATTTCCCTAGTCCTCTGTCTTGATATGAGCATCTGAGTGAATGTTCCTCAAAATTTACTGAAGTTTTTGGTAAGCAATCTTATTCCTTTTTCCTATATTTAGACTTGTATTATCTAGAACTCATTGCCTTCTTTTCTTGGATATAATGTCTACTATTATATCTTTCTTTGTTTTGGATGAATCCTAGGATTTGTATGTGAAACTTCAGTAACTATCAATTCTCAATGTTATATTTTTCAAGGAAGATCCTCTCGGGCCTAGTTGTGTATTTCCCTTTCTACAATGGCTGCCTTAGCATGCATAGAGAGCATAAACGAGGAGATATATATTGGACCATTCACTATGCGCTTTTAACGCTTATGTTTTTCTCCATGCTAATAAAATTTAGTCCCCATGCAACCTCCACAATGTGGCAATTCAAACTAATTGTTTATGTAAAGTGTCTATCTTAGCAATGATTTGGGTGCTTCGGCGTGCATGAAATAATATGACTTTCAAGGATATCCAAGTCCTCTTTGCTGCAACCCTTTCTCTAGTTCGTCGTTCCATTTATATGGCCAATCTTTTTCACTTTGGTTTGATGTCTGAGTCGGTGAGTGATCTAAAAATTTTGCGTAAGCTTTAAGTCTCTGATCATCCTACTTAAGCTCCACGTATTCTTGATGTCATTTGGTCTCCTCTTTCTCCAGGTTGGATCAAAATAGGTACAGATGGTGGAGCTTTCAATAGTCTTGGCCTTACTAGTTGTGGTGTGGTTTTCCGAAATCATCAAGGCTTTATTAAAAGTTGCTTTGCAATACCTCTTAGCATTACCTTTGCTTTTAAGGCGAGTTAACAACTGTTATTCATGTTATTTTTTATGCTTTGGGAGTTTAATTGGAATAAGATTTGGCGTGAGAGTGACTGTGCTTTTTTGGGCAGCCCTTCTTTAGTCTTGGTCTCGAGTGGTTCCTTGGTGTTAGAGGCCTACTTGGTTTCAATGCTTAGATTTTATTTCGCAAATGGAGTTTGTTGTCACCCATATTTTCATGAGGGTAATGGTGTGGCAAATTTATTGGCTTCTCAAGTTCCCAGTATTGTTTCTCCTACTTGGTGATGGAGCACTCTTAAGTTTTTGTGGTTCTTTAGGTTTTGATACTGTTTGTCAAAACCTAAATTTTATGTTCTGTTGAATTTTGTTTTCTTTTTGATTTTTGAACATTTCTGCATTCTTTTCTTTTTAGTTTTATAGTAGGGATGGGTAGATGATGAGGGTGCTAAGGAGGTGCCAACCTAGTTGGGATGTCCTGGTGCACCTACTGATTCCTATCACTAGCAACTTAAAAAAAAAATTGTTGGTCCAGTTTAATGACAATCAAATACAAAGAGATCAATTGAGTTTTGTGATTTGAATTCGAATATTGTCTTATGATGTTGGTGATAATGGTTTGGTATATAGCCATTTTTGTTTATCAGGCCATTATATAATGTTTTGATTGGATGATAGTTTTGAAGCGTTGACGGTTGATAAAATGATTAGATTATATGAAGTGTCAACATATTGATTTATGTGATATTCAGATATAATGAATGGATTATCAATTTTGTATATCATTAATAATTGAAGTATCTCTCATGGGCTATTAGGTTCATTCAATAATTCTAGTGAGCTAAAATAATGGATTTCTATTGAAAATAGTTCTCCTTTTGTTTAAAGTTTTGCTTTCATAGAGCAAAGATTAAAATATAATTTCATTTCCCTCTTTTTCTTCTTCCAATTTAAAATTTGCCAAAAAAGAAACAAATATACGAAATAATAATAATAATAAATAAATCTCTTACAACTGGTAATTACATTTTTCGCAAAAGATTCTAAATCAATATTTAAAACCAATTTCATCAAATTATATTAAAACTTTTGAATACACACACACATATATATGTAGAAATACTGCTTCCTACACCTTTATTTCTATAAATACTCTCTTACGGAAAAAAGTTGCAAAAATGTTCCAAATTTCCAAAATATCCCTAATAAATATAAACGGGATAATCCTAAAAAACCTCTTGCAAAAAAAAATAATCTCAATTTACCCTAACTTTTGAAAATATTAGTAAAAAAAACCCCATATCATAAACCAAAACCGGTTTCCATCCAAATTTTAATGGTTTTATAACAAAAGCATTAAAAGATCAAAATACCTTTACTATATTGAAAAATCAAAAATAAAAAAGAAAATAAATTAATCAATTACCAAACTACCCTTTCATAACTAAAATAAAATAAATAAAAAATAAATACATAATAAAAATCTTTATTAACTATTATTATTTGTTAAATTAATTAAATTAAATTAATCTCTTAAATTAAACTTATTATTGTTATTAATTAATAATAAAATTTTTTTAATAAAAAGTTATCTCAATGGTCTAACAATGCATATCAATTTTTAAAGACTAAGAGCAATCTTTGATGTCTGAAATCCAGACCTCTTAAAGTAGAGCTATTGTAATTCAATAAGAGACTGAGATTAAAGGAAGGAATACAGTACTCATGGAACCCACAACTTATACTACTGATTCCTTTAACTCCATTACTTCTATTACTCCTCTTAGACTATCTTCTTCTATTTCTCTACCTTCTTTTGTAAAAAGAACCCAATCTTTCAAAATCCATAACCTTGTAGAATATACTTACATCCCTAAAAATGCTACTATTTTCTAAATCTCTTTACCCATTCTGAATCCCTACAATATTTTCAAAAGAGAAAAGTCTTTCATGAGAAAAATGACTGACTTTATTCAACATAGGTCACTACTTGTGAAGGAATATGTTCAGTCAACTGTCCTTAATAATTGCCTTATTCTTGCAACCGCAGCAAAGCAATATGTTGATCTAGAAATAGATCAACAAATTATTGACAACTGGATCAGAGAAGGGTACACTCACTTCAACATTAGAGCTATTGGTTTAATCCTTACCTTACATGGAAGGAAAGGATTACTTATCACGGCACGACTCGCTTTGCTCAACACTATTTACACAAAATATGAGCACGCAATTATTGGTACAACTCTTACTACTCTCCATGCAAGCAGTATCTCTCTCACTTTCTATGCCAACTTCAATATCCCATTTGGAGACAAAATCCTGCATAACTTCTCAAAGTGCAACTACAGATCGTTGGAGCACCTTAAGTAACCTTTTCTTACATGGCTACTTTACATCATCAGCTTGCTTATAGGCTGCAAGATCATGCACTTGACCTTCCACTCCCTGGTTACTCAGGAGACACTATTCTGATCGTTGTAGAAAGAGAAGATGATGTCCCCACCATCATCAAAATCCCAAAACAGATCCCAAAAGAACAACTTCAAAAAATCATGCCTCTTAAATGGATAACCAGCTATGAAAAGCTCTATCAAAACAATGCTCCTATCATAGCCACCGACACCAAATATGTTATCCAGCTTGATGGATATGTGAAAATAATTTACCAACCTCTTCCTGAATCAACTTCTACCACACCACCAGTTTTTCAATCCTTGATGATCCAACATGTCACCTTTGAAAAAGACATCCCTATCCATAGTTTTAGATCCGATGGTTTACTAATCTATACAAATAAAATCAAAGGTCATTTCATATGGGTCGTAGATCCTAATATGTGTGACCTTGATTGTAATTGTCATGGACCCCCTAAATATCCAAAGTTTGGTTATTCACCAAAAAGAAAACTTTTCAAACCAGATGATCCAAATAGTCCTTGGATTGGATTACATCCCACCAAAAGTAAACTTCTTCCTATTTATGAAAAAGCCCTTCAAATACTTGAAGAAGAAGGTCTATTACCCCTAGAAAATAAACCTGAACCTATTGTTCCCACACTCATACAACCTATCCCATGTTTCATGTCATTATCCTGTGATGATGATTTTCCTCCTTTAGAACCCAAAACTGATCCCATTTCCCATTTGCCTTCCCAACTATATGTTCATCTAACGAAAGTTCAATCTGATGGATCTAGGAGACAACCTTCTCAGGCAGAGCAAGTACTCAACTAGCAAACACAGAATGCCAGGGCACAGAGTCGAGTCCTTAAAAACATTAATCACAAACTTGATAAAGTCACTCGACATGTCTCTCAATTTGACCAATGCCTACAGGTAATGGACTCAATATTTCGAGACATGTACCTTGACCTCTAATCAAGGATTGCCAAGCTTGATGTAGATCTCCACCATTATATCCAACAAGGATATTTTGGTTCAGATTTTAACAGGAAAGAATATGAGATAAGAAAATTGAAATAGCAACTAGACCAGATGAATCAAGATTTGATAAAATCGTCTAAGCCTATCTATATCCCTAAGGCCTATCTATATTCTTCCTTTATAATCTTTTCGAATTTCTCTCCACCATACTCACCATTAAAATCACCTTCATATTCTTCCCAATATTTCAAGTCCATAGGAGAACTCTTTAGAAAATATCCCCCTGAGTCATCCTCTAAGACATCCACCAAGCTTCCTACACAAACATCCTAAGATCCTTCTACTTCTAAATCCACAAAACCCCAAAAGTTTGTTCTCTACACTTCTTACCATCAGTACTTCGAGCCCTCTTCATTTGAAACTGAATCTTATTCTACTTCAACTTATTCTGATTCAGTTTGTAGTTCTAATCCAAACCATGAACAAACCATTGATGTCACTCAAATTTTCATAGTATCAAGAACTAGCACTACTAGATTCACTCAGCAATCAGATATAATTCAAAATGAGTCTTACACTAGACCCACTTCCATTGTTGAAGAACCACATAAAATTAATATAAGGAATGCAAATCCTTAAAAGCCTACAAATAGCCCGTGGTTCAATTTAGATGATTGTCCTTCAGTCTAGTGGAGGAAGAAAATTTCAAAAATGAGTGCTTGGTTAAATCTCTAACTAGCCAAATTTGAACAAACACTAAAAGCCATTCTCAGAGAATTTGTATCCAGATTCATTGGTACTCTCAGATATTAGTATCAAGCTCTTGGAGGTTATAAACAATTGCAATTTGTCAGATCAAATTCTGTTGCAATGGCCATGAGAGTAATCTTTAAAGAATTTCTTGGTGATGCTCAACAATATTACTGACAAACTCGTCAAGAGTTCTTTAAAATGAGGTACTGTTCTCTTAAAAGAAAAGATTTAGAATTCCATTACAATCGCATGTCTCGTCACTACCATGCATTAGGTGGAGTCAATGATGAAAGTCTTCGCCAAGTGTACAAGTGTACATTAACTTTCTTCCAACAGAGCTTTAAAATGAACTCTAGCAGAAGATTAAGTCTTTAGGAAGACCTTTCTGAGATATTACTTTTAGAGAAATTCATATGATGTCCTCGCAATCTTTAGAGAAAACTTTGCACTACGTAAAGGTTTCTTTGAAAAATGATTAAGGAAGGTAGGAATTATACAAAGTAGTGTAAGCAATCCAGTTTGTAGATCAAATGCAAAGATATATACACCTGTACCTATAAACCAAAGAAGAAGAAACATTTCCAACATTCTTTCAAACATCAAAAGAATAAGAAGTACAAATACATGAAGAAGAAGTCCACTAGAGCATGGAACAAGTCCCTAAGATGCTTCATCTGTGGAAAGAAAGGATATTATACAAAGAAATGTCCTCACAAGAAATTCAAGTCAACAAAACCAGTTTGTCCATTGGAACAATTTCCAGAACCACTGCCTTCAGACACTAATATTAAATCTCTATTTTAAGAGCAAGAAACAATGAATGGTTGAACAACTTTCGTAATTCATGATACATATACATCATCTTCGAATATATCTGATTTAAAACCTAAAAGCACATAATCAAACTTGCTCTTAGAAGCTTATCACCTACAAGGTTTCTTTTCGCAAAGTTCAGCATGTTCACGTATTCAAGTTTAGCTATTGGTAGAAAAATATGCTAAGCCTATTAATGCAATTGCTTGCATTAACATTGGCTCGTAATGCACCCTCGTCAACCTAAAAGTTCTTCCTTTAGAAGCTTGGAAAACTCATGTCCAGTATTTCAAAGCAGTTGACAATCAAATATTTTCTACCGATTTAATCTCAAAAGGGAAAATTGGTATTAAAATATTTCCTACTTGCATCATATGACATAAGTTATTGGGATGCCATTATTAGACAAAGATATCCTTCTTGGATGGGATGCTTATAGTAAAGCTAAATCTCTTAAAATCATTTCTAATGGCCTC
>CM034466.1:12114625-12183686 GCA_019925255.1 Litchi chinensis
TGGTATGCTCAAATTTTGTTATGTTTATCATTTTTTTTTTTTTTTGAGTACAAAAATTGTATCTGGGACTGACCCAGGGAACAACCGGGACCAACCGAGATAGAACACTAATGGTGCAGCCCGGAGAATGACTCCCAATTGGGAGGGATCCACCCATACAGAAGTGGGGAAGAGACCCACATGAAGGTGGGGGGGCAACCCACATGAAAGTGGGGGGTCAACCCACACTGAATGGTGGGAGACAAGTATATTTATATATATTATATAATATTATTAATATATGAATATATTATATTATACCTACCTATTTTGGATGTGGCGGGTGTAGAACCCACGCCAACACACGGCGTGGGGGCTGCTGGTGCCAACGGCGCCAACAGCCAAATCTTTTGTTATGTTTATCATTGAACTTTCATTCATTAACTTAAATCATTTTGTGTTTGTAAGTTTTATATTTAATATTTGTTCGCAAATTACTTATTTTTAGCCTCACTGATCTTTGCTTGATTCATATATAATTCAATTTATATTTTTATTTATTTTATTTCTTCACTTCTCTTTGAGTTCTCTCAAATCGGTTAACTCACTCAAGCAACGCAACTAGATTTCTCTCTCATGGGTCTCCACCTCCAAAACCTTTAAAATCACCACCATCGAACGACACAATCCATTAATCACAACAACAAACACAAATCTCTCATTAACCAATAAATAAATAAAGAGGAAATGTCACCTGGTGGCACTTTCAATTATTACAATAACAATTTTATCCCATTTCAATAAAATTAACAATTGAGTCTCAAGCCCTATTTTTTTGGACACAAATACCCTTTCTAAAATTAAAACTGATGATTTTGGGAGGCAAATATTCTCTCTTCTGCATTCTCTCTTTTGCTGCTCCTCTTACTCTTTCATTCTCATCTTCTTCACAACCACCATCCACCATCGATCTTCATTCTCGTTAAAACTGGTGTTCTCTCTTCTGCTGCTCCTCTTACTCTTTCATTCTCGTTTTCTTCACAACCACCATCCACCATCGATCTTCATTCTCGTCTGCACTACGAATTCCAGCTTCATTCTCGTCTGTACCATCCAGCTTCATCCAGCTTTTCTTCTTCACAGCCACCATCCACTACATCCAGCTTCATTTTCGTCTTCACAACCATCATCCAGCTTCATCCAGCTTCATTTTCGTCTTCACAGCCACCATCCAGCTTCATCCAGCTTCATTCAGCTTCATTTTCGTCTTCACAGCCACCATCCAGCTTCATCCAGCTTCATTTTCTTCTTCACAGCCACCATCCGTCGTCTATCGTCATTCTCTTCTGTGCGACAAATTCCATCCACCATCCACCAACTACCATTCTTTCCATCCACCATCCATAATCTTCTTCTGCACTACGGGTAATGTATCTTAACTTTTGAACATCAAGGTGAGGAGTGTGAGTAATACCAGTTCTGTCTGGGTGTGACTAGTGGTGCATTGGGTTGATGAAAAAAAACCAGTAACGAAAACACTAGTCACACCAAGGTGAGGAGTGTGATTAATATCAGTTCTGTCTGGGTGTGACTAGTGGTGCATTGGGTTGATAAAAAAACCAGTAACGAAAACACTAGTCACACCAAGGTGACGAGTGTTAGTAATACCAATTCTGTTTGGGTGTGACTAGTGGTGCATTGGGTTGATGAAAAAAAACCAGTAATGAAAACACTAGTACACCATCACACCAAGGTAAGGAGTGTGAGTAATACCGGTTCTGTCTGGGTGTGACTAGTGGTGCATTGGGTTGATGAAAAAAAACCAATAACGAAAACACTAGTCACACTAAGGTGAGGGGTGTAAGTAATACTATTTCTGTCTGGGTGTGACTAGTGATGCATTGGGTTGATGAAAAAAAACCAGTAACAAAAACACTAGTCACACCAAGGTGAGGAGTGTGAGTAATACTAGTTCTGTCTGGGTGTGACTAGTGGTGCATTGGGTTGATGAAAAAAAACCAGTTGCAAAAACACTAGTCACACCGCGACAGAACTGGTATTACTCACACTCCTCACCTTGGTGTGACTAGTGTTTTCGCTCCTGATTTTTTTTCATCAATCCACGACACCACTAGTCACACCCAGACAGAACTGGTATTACTCACACTCGTCACCTTGGTGTGACTAGTGTTTTCGCTACTGGTTTTTTTTCATCAACTCAATGACACCACTAGTCACACCAGACAGAACTGGTATTACTCACACTCGTCACCTTGGTGTGACTAGTGTTTTACTACTGGTTTTTTTTCATCAACCCAATGTACCACTAGTCACACCTAGACAGAACTGGTATTACTCACACTTCTCACCTTGGTGTGACTAGTCCGATGCCGCGCATGCAAGACTGACACAGGCAACTCGATGGCAAAGGGCAGACGACGACGACGGCGCTGCGTGGCTCTGTGCACGGTACAGACAGACGACGGCGGGTGTTGATTTTGGGGGAGAAAGAGGCTGCTGTTGCTTTTGGGAGGCAAAATGTTTTTTTCAAGGTTTGATTTTGGGGGGAACAGATTTTTTTCAAAACCTAACTATTATTACACATTTTTGTTGGAAGGGTATTTTGGTACTTTTACATATCATTTGAGACTCTATTGTCACATTTTCTCAAAAGGGACATAAATGTTAAGTCACTACTTAAATATGCTACTTTTGTCCTTGTCCCATAAATAAATCCATCTCCAATAACCATCATACAAACTTAATCACACAAAAGTTATTGGAGCACCTAGACCAGTTATTTTATACATAGAGAGAAGAAGGATGGGATTCCTCATAGTTAGATTTAGATCCTAAAATAATTGTGTTCTTCACAAATAAGATCACAAAAAAATATCATAGCGATGGCCTCCAATTTTTCATTTTAATTTTCAAACTTCTATTAAAATTAGATAAATGATTTATTTATTTTATTTTTAATTTATTAGATCATTTAATTTAATTTTTATTTTATTGAATTAATTATTGAATTTTTTTCCTAACTTATTTAAAATTATATATATATGGATTGAGGGTCCCGATTTGACACAAATTTTAACATAATTTATAGATTGAATAATAAAGATTTTAACGGTTTAGATCTATTCATACATTTATATATAATTTAGTTTTATTCTATATTAATGTGTTCCCTCTCGTCTCTCTTCATCATTATATTATCTCTTTCTCTCTCTAATTAATAAATTATTATTATTTTAAAACTTCTTCTATTAAATTAAAAAACTAATAGTTAATGTTATTCATTTTAGATAAATTAATATTATTTTCATTCATTAAAATTCTATACATATTTATTTTTTAGTTTATTTTTAAATAATATTATTTTCAAACATATATACATTTAATAATATATAAAAAAAGACTCATATATATTATTGTATAATTAATGGATTTTCACCATTACATTAAATTATTAATTAAACTTAAAGTTGGTTTGCAATTTTTGTTTGTGTGCCATTTTGTGTAGCCGAGGTCAGGTAATGACCCACCTAGCTATACTATATACACATGGACAAGCTTTGCAAAAGTTGAATATATAAAATGAGAATAAAGTCGTCAAGTGGCTGTTGGCGCAGTGGTAGCACCAGCAGCCAGCCCTGCCTGGGAGGCAGGGTTCGACACCCTGTATGTATATATATAATATAATACTCTATAGTAATGTTATATAATATACTAATATCTATAATAATAATATTAATATTATAATAGTAATTGATGTCCCATCATTTGTGTGGGTTGTCCCTCCCACCTTCGTGTGGGTAGTTCTCTCCCAATTGGGGAGTAGTCTTCCGGGCCGTGCTACGATCCGACTCCTATCTCGAGTTCGAGAGACCCCCGTAAAAACTGGGGTATTCTTGATTTAAAATTTATCTTTACTGAAATTCTTTTTAAACAATCATCGAAATTCTAAAAATAAATTTGATCGAAACCAAATTTAAATAAATCAAAAGTCTTTAAAATTTTCTCATGTTGAACTCAAAAACTGAACATATAAAATATTTTCAAATATTTGTAAAATGATTTTAAATTTGCAAAACTATTTTAAAAATATACTTACAAAATCCAGCAATTAAGATAAAATGATATACAAATTTTCGACTGTTTCTCATCATGTGGCATTCCTTGCGATACGTAGTAATCTATACAAACCTACAGCGAATACCTGAGGAGAAATTTTTTTTAAAAAAAAAAAAAAAAATGTGAGCCTAATGCTCAGTGAGTGGATATAGATTTTCAAAAAAATTTCTAAATAAAACATAACATATTTTTCTAAACCATAAATATTTCTCAATGATTCATAAAATTTCGCAATTTGAAATAGTAAACTAAACTTAAATAGGATTTAACTGATAAAAAGAAACAGTTTAAAAATAAGTTGAATAAAAATTTCAGATAATCTTAAAACTATAATTTCTATATAAAACATTTATGTAAAACTTTTATTTTAAAATGTCTTTTGGTAAATATCGTATTCTATAAATTTTCTTTCTTTACATATAAAATATGAAATTTCCATAATCCATAAAAACTTTTCTTGTAATATGATTTTGAATTTGCTCTCTACACCAAATTAGTGCTTGGAGAATTCTGTCATACATGTGGAGATACTCGATGCCCATGCAAAGGATGGGGGATACTCTATCATACATGATGGAGATATTCAACACACATACAAAGGGCAGGGGAGAGGGAAAACTCACTTTGTTAAATCATACAACTTACTTTGGAAACTCAAAAACAAAATGTAAAATTCTCAAATCTTCAAAAGAACATCCATACTTTATCAATCAAAATTTTATCATAAAGCTTATTGATGTAGGACAACTTCTAGCATTTAATTCTAGGATTCTCCATATATTTATTTTAGAATTTTCCATATTTATTTTTCTAAGTTGATTTAGGATCTTTTCTTCTTGAAATGCAAGTTAGACAATATTAAGTAGGATTTCCTAATTGAACTTGACTTAGAACTTAAGTTTAGTTAGCATTAATTAAGATTTCCTAATTTTATTTTACTTGGAGCTTAAGTTTAGCTAGTTTTGTCCTATAAATAGGACTCAATTTGTATTGCTTTGGCATTCACTTTTTCATCAATAAAATTGTTATTTGAGTATTTAAGAGTTTCTCTCGTTTTACCGCTTTCCGCTTCGTCAAGTGGTATCAGACCTTAGGTTTTTCGCAAGCCTTCTGATGGTGCGCAACGGTACATGGAGCACCCATCCTACTGACGGTGATCAGAGGATGAGGGCAATAGCAGTTGAAGTTGTTACTGCCACCGTTGACAACATGCAGCCACGTTTTAGAGGGATGGAGGCTCAGTTGGCCGAACTTACTCGACAAATAAGGGCGCTGGTGGCAAACGGCAACAGGATGACCGACCAAGGGTGTGGAGGGACTGGTGAGATAACTCATGGTCTAACGCTAGTGGCTCAAAATCCTGCTACAACAATAACCATACAGACCCAGAATCTTCCTGTGGAGGAGGGAGAAAATCGTGACTCAAGGAGGACACAAGGAGACAAAGATTACAAGATCCAAGTTAATATTCCTGAGTTTAAGGGGACTCAAAATGTGGAGGAATTTTTCACTTGGATAGATGAGGTGGAATCTGCCTTTGAGGTCATGGAATGTTCAGAAGATCGAAAGATCAAAGTGGTAACCAACAAATTGAAGGGATCGACATTAGCTTATTGGAAGCATCTCAAAAACCAACAAGCGTTGAAATGAAAGGGGCCAATAAATACTTGGGAGAAGATGAAAGGTAAGTTCATGTCAAAATTTCTTCCTCCTGATTATGGACAACGATTGTATGTGCAGATGCAGAACTGTAGGCAAGGTAACCGATCCGTGGAAGACTACATTGATGAGTTCATCCGACTAAATTCGAGGAACTTGCTACCCGACAATGAAAACATGCAAATAGCAAGATTTCGAGCAGGACCGAATCCAGAAATAAAGGAATACATGAAGATGATTAATACCTTCACTTTGGGTGAAGCATTTGACATGGCGAGAAAGGCAGAAGAACCAATCAAGCCAATGACGAGGAATCGATATAACAATCAGCCATTCCAGAAGGCTAAGAACACAGGACAAAGTGAGTCTGGTACAAGAGTTGGGGTTCTTGAAGGAGGAGCAACTACAGTCAAGAAATCCCAAATTAATCAACCTCCATAAAATAACTCGTACGCACGACCGATGCCTAGCACATGTTATAGGTGTCACCAACCCGGACATCGTTCAAATCAATGTCCAATAAGAGCCACCGTCAATTTGGTGGAAGGGAAAAACGAGAAGGAATATGAAGCAGAAGAAGATGTGGTTGAAGGTATAGAAGAGGATGATGAGGAGTTTGTGGGAATGGTACAGTGAGCTAGATTAGAAGAAAAGAAAGAAGACAGTGGGAAGAAAATTGCATGTATAGTGCAACGAGTTTGCTTCACACCTAAGAAACTGACAAAATTTTCCACTCGTCATCAAGTTTTTAGAACCAATGCAACGGTTAACGGAGAGATGGCTCGAGTAGTCATTGACACTGGTAATAGTGAAAATCTTGTCTCAAAGACATTGGTGAAAAGATTGAAATTGCCAACTGAAAGGCATCCGACACCTTACGGATTACGTTGGATCCACAAAGTAGATGGCATCCTAGACATAGTTGATGAGGTATGTCATGTTCCTCTTTTAATTGGGAAGTTTTACCAAGATAACATGGTTTGTGATGTAGTGGACATGGATGCATGCCATATTCTATTGGGGAGACCATGGCAACATGATGTGGATGTAACTTTTAGAGAAAGACACAACACTTATGAATTTTGGTGGAATGGAGTCAAGGTCACTTTAAAACCTCCAATCCTAAAACCTAGTAAACAGAAAGAAGAAACAAATCGAGGAGAGTCTTTCTTGACAATCATGGAAGATAATGTGACTAATTGTGTTGGGTGTATCTTGTTTTCCTAAGAAGAAGAGCCAAAAGATGATATGAGTCCGGAGGAGGTCCAACCACTTCTAGCAGAATTTTCAGATCTAACCCCTGAAGAAATGTCGGATGAGTTGCCACCAAGAGAGATATCCAACATCATATAGACTTAGTTCCTGGATCCAGTTTACCTGATCTCCCACATTACAAGATAAGTCCAAAGGAGAACGAGATTTTACAAAATCAAGTGGATGGATTGTTGCAAAAGGGATACATTCGAGAGAGCAAATATCCTATAGCAGTTCCGTCATTGCTAGTACCAAAAAAGGATGGAAGTTGGAGAATGTGCTTAGATAGTCGAGCTATAAATAAGATCACGATCAGATACAACCATCCAATCCCTAGACTTCAGGACATGTTAGATCAACTAGAAGGAGCGAAAGTCTTTTCCAAGATTGATCTACAAAGTGGGTATCATCATATTCGAATCCGACTTGGAGATGAATGGAAGACTGCATTCAAGACTCAATTTGGACTATATGAGTGGTTAGTAATGTCGCTTGGTCTATCAAATGTACCAAGCACTTTCATGCGGTTGATGAACCAGGTATTACGACCTTTCTCCAACAAATTTATTGTCGTTTACTTTGACGATATCCTCATCTACAGTCCTGACAAAGAGACACATATGGAGCATTTAAGGAAGGTGCTAACAGCTTTACGAGATAACAAACTATACATAAACAAGAAGAAGTGCGAATTTTTGTAGGATAGTTTGTTGTTTCTAGGTTTTGTTGTAGGAGCTGATGGAGTTCGAGTTGATGAGTCGAAGGTAAAAACAATTCGAGAATGGCCAACCCCGACTACAATTAGTGAAACGAGAAGCTTTCACGGGCTAGCGACGTTCTACCGTCGTTTTATTCGAAATTTCAGAACTATAGCAGTGCCTATCACAGAATGCACAAAGAAAGGGAAATTCCAATGGGGAGATGAACAAGAGATGAGTTTTGCATTGTTGAAAGAAAAGTTAAGCACTGCACCAGTCCTAACATTACCAAACTTTGACAAATTGTTTGAGGTGGAGTGCGATGCGTCTGGTAAAGGAATTGGTGCAGTTCTATCTCAAGAAGGGCGTCCAGTTGAATTTTTTAGTGAGAAGCTAAGTGACGCACGACAGAAGTGGACAACATATGAGCAAGAATTCTATGCAGTATTTCGAGCACTAATGCATTGGCAACATTATCTAATCCAAAAGGAATTTGTGCTTTATAGTGACCATCAAGTGTTGAAATACATTAATAGTCAAACCCACATGAACGACATGCATGCCAGATGGATTACTTTCTTGTAGAAATTTACATTTTCGCTGAAGCACAAGTCTGTACAGTTGAATAAAGTAGCAGATGCATTAAGCAGACGTGCGACTTTATTAGTTACCATAGAAGCACAAGTTACTGGGTTGGAATATTTAAAGGAGCGATATGTGGATGATGTAGATTTTAAAAAGGTATGGGAGTTATGTTGTAACCATCAAGACACTGGTGATTTTCTAATTCATGATGGTTTTCTTTTTAAAGCCGGCAAGTTATGCATTCCACATGGTTCTATACGTGAGCATCTAATTAGAGAGCTTCATGGAGGTGGATTGGGGGGGGGGGGGGGCATTTAGGTCGGGATAAAACAATTAGTTTGGTGGAAGAGAGATATTTTTGGCCTCAGTTAAAGAGAGATGTAGGAAAGGTTGTGCAGCATTGTCGGACGTGTCAAGAGTAGAAAGGGCAAGTACAAAATACTGGTCTCTACACTCCTTTACCCATTCCAGAGACAATTTGGGAGGATCTTTCCATGGACTTTATTCTGGGATTGCCTAGAACCCAAAGAGGAAAGGATTCAATCATGGTGGTTGTGGATCGATTTTCCAAAATGGCTCACTTTGTACCTTGTAGGAAAACAGCTGATGCAAGTTATATGGCTGAACTGTTCTTTTGTGAGGTAGTTCGTTTGCAAGGGGTTCCAAAGACTATTACCTCTGATCGTGATGTCAAGTTTATTAGTCATTTTTGGCGGACTTTATGGAAGAGATTTGGTACAAAATTATAGTTCAGCAGTACTTGTCACCCTCAGACCGATGGCCAAACAGAGGTGGTGAATAGAACTTTAGGAAATATGCTACGTTGCATTAGTGGAGAAAAGCCAAAGAGTTGGGATTTAGATCTCCCTCAAGCAGAATTCGCATACAACAGCATGATGAACAGGTTTACGGGCAAATCTCCATTTGAGATCGTGTACACCCAACAACCAAAGCATGTTGTGGATCTGGTGGCTCTTCCTACCTTGCTTGGAGTTAATAAAGCTAGTGAAAACATGACTGAAAGAACCCAAGTTCATTTAGAGGTGAAAGAACAGATGGAGGCCGCTAATGAAAAGTATAAGGCGCATGTCGACCAACATAAGCGTAGGAAAGAATTTAAGGAAGGTGATTTGGTGATGGCGTATCTAAGGAAGAATAGGTTTCCTGGAATTCGCACTAAGCTACAGAAAAAGAAGTATGGTCCTTTTCGGGTATCCAAGAAAATCAACGACAATGCATACATCCTACAACTGCCACATGACTGGAACATTTCCAATACTTTCAATGTTGCAGATTTATCAGAGTACCATGAAGACAGTCCACTTTATCTAGCGATCTCGGGGGCGAGGATGATGTAGGACAACGTCTAGCATTTAATTCTAGGATTCTCCATATATTTATTTTAGAATTTTCCATATTCATTTTTCTAAGTTGATTTAGGATCTTTTCTTCTTGAAATGCAAGTTAGACAATATTAAGTAGGATTTCCTAATTGAACTTGACTTGGAGCTCAAGTTTAGTTAGCATTAATTAAGCTTTCCTAATTTTATTTTACTTGGAGCTTAGGTTTAGCTAGTTTTGTCCTATAAATAGGACTCAATTTGTATTGCTTTGGCATTCAGTTTTTCATCAATAAAATTGTTATTTGAGTATTTAAGAGTTTCTCTCGTTTTACCGCTTTCCGCTTCATCACTTATAAAAACATAGTTTAAAGTCTATTAAAAACATTATTCTAAAGCTTGTAAAAACATGATCTAAGTTTTATAAAACATAAACTAAAGTCTTTAAAACATACTCTAGGGCTTATAAAGCACAATATAAGTTTATAAAACATAATCTAAAATTAATAGATTCTAAGTATACTTTAGAATTCTCAAAACCTATTCTAAATTTCATGACTCATAAAACACACATGCTAAACAAAACCCACTTTTCTCAATTCATGAAATATAATTTCAAATCTTAAACATGCTTTAAACTTTAAAATATACACCAAATTCATAAATCATAAAACATAATTAAATCATTAAAACTAATAAAAGTTAAAACAAAATATAAACACTTTCATAAATCAAGTTTAGAAAAAGTATCCACTCACTAGGTTTCTCCCAAGCTTATAGAATTTCTCTTGCACTTGTCTTCTCCTTGGAACTCTTTTTCACCTAAACAATATAAAAATTTATTTAAAATCTATAAGAACTAAACTAAAGGAATTGATCCTAAATTAGAACTAATTTTCTTACCACCAATCCTACTCTAAACTTCCATGATTTTCTTCACTCTTTCTTGTTTCTCCTTCCTTCCTTCCCTTGATCTCTCTTTCTTCCTCTGAATGGGGTTTGTTTTGGCCAAGAAGAAAAGAATTTGGAAGGGGTGCATTTGGCCATACTAATGTAAGGTATGGTGGAGTTGTTTTTAATTTCACCTGAGATCACATATTTATATATTCTCTTGATATACCTAACCAACTTTTCCACCACTTATTTATCTATAAAAATCTAACCAATTGTCCTTTTAAAATTCCAACTTTGCCATTTCCATAACATTTCATTTCTATCCTTATCCTTTCTAGAGAATTCTTTTCCTTTGCATTTTCAATTTTGCACTTGTCATAATACTTTATTTACATTCTTGCCATCTCTAGAGAATTTTTTCATTTCCATCAATTGCCCATTACAAGTTCCATAATTCCTAACTTATCCTTTCTAGAGTTTTCTTTCCTTTTCCATCAATTATAGTCCAAAAATTTTATAATTCCATCAATGACCTTTTTAGAGAATTCCATTTTTTTTTTACATACTTAACCTTAGGTGGGTGTACTTAGAAAACCAATTGGGTATGCTTAGGAAATAATTGGACCATACAAATTCTAATTGGGTTCACTTGAATTAATTTTTCTTTGGGTCCTTTTTACTTAAGTTTCTAATGGCACCCCTTGTGGTTATTATTTGACCCCCATCTAAACTTCATTTAAATACACACACACACACACACACACACACAAAATCTATTAGATCGGTTCAAATTCTAGATCGATTCAAATTTGGGGTGTTACAATACTGCTTCTATGTCTCACCTAATTTCTTTTTATCCATTTAATTTACGTGTGCTTTGTTAATTTTATTGTTAATCTAATTTATTTAATCCATTTAATTCACTTATGCTTTGTTTTATTGTTAATCACACATATGTATTGATTATTCCTTTTATTTTACAAACAATATATATAATTTCTCTTCCACATAGTACAAAAAGTACCCAAAAAAATTATTATTTTTTCTCCTCTTCATTTTTCACACACACACAAAGAAAAAAAATAAGAAAAAAAAAAACATTTTTTTTTTTTTTTATATTTATCTATCCTTATCATCCATCACACAAAATAAAAAGATTATAAATCCAATTTTCATTTTACCATTTCTCTCTATTCAGTAATCAAATTATATAAACAATATATGAATTTGAAGTTCTCAATATAAATTTTCAAACAAGATCTGTAATGGCCCATCCCTTCTCTCTTGGGCTTGGACTGGCCAGGTTGGGGCTTGCCTTCGAGAAGCTAGGGCACGGCCACCTGACAGGTACTGTCCCCTCCCTTTAGGGGTTTTCTTACACCTCCTTCACCACTTGAACCCAAGACTAAAGGTATATAGTTATTTGGGAAGCATGGTGTGTACCGATTGAGCTAGCCTTTTTATGTAACGGTCCATCCCTTCTCTCTTGAGCTTGGGCCAGCCAGATTGGGGTTTATCCCCGAACTGCTAGGACCCGACCACCTGGCAAGTACTATCCCCCTACCTTCTGAGGGATTTCTTATGTCTTCCTCATCACTCGAACCCAAGACCAAATGCATATAGTCATTTGAGAAGCATGGTGAGTACCAACTAAACTCAGTTGTAAGCTTAATTGGTACTCACCATGCTTCTCAAATGACTATATGCCTTTAGTATTAGGTTTGAGTGGTGAGAGAGGCGTAAGAAATCCCTCATAAGGCAGAGGAACAGTACCTGTCAAGTGATCGGGTCCTAGCCGCCCCGGGGGTAAGCCCCAACTTGATCAACCCAAACCCAAAAGAAAAGGGACAGGCTGTTACAAGATCCATGTTATAAATGTTTAAACAAATATAATGATTATAATAGTCTAAAATCAAAAATCAATTAAAAAAAAAAAACTTATTCTGGGTACATATCTAATAAAAATGATAAATATAATAATTTAAAAATGAATTAAAAAAAGATGCAAAAACATTGATAGGGGTGAGAAGAATATTAATTGACGAGTTTTAATATTAATAGAAGAGATGAGAGATAATGCAATTAATGATGATGAGAGAGGGGAGAAAACAACATTTATGTAGAGTGTAAAATTAAGTTGCATATAAAGTGTGAGTAGATCTAAACCATTGAAATTGTTATAATCTAATGATCAATAAATTGTGTCAGAATTTGTGTCAAAACTTGTGTCTTTAGATCCTGTCCCTATATACATAAAGTGGAGCAAAAATATTATTTCACATTTTGACCAAGATCAATATTAACAAGTAACAACAACAACATCAATCAATAGATGTCTCTTAGAAGTAGGAGTGGGCTTTTGGGTGTTCGATGCAATTCCAATAGGAATCGTACATGAATTGACAAATGTTTAGTTTTCAAACTTGAAAGCCAAACATGTTTATTTAGAAGGGTGGAACCTACCTCAATCGAATAACATCAAATTGGTTCGATTTAAGTCGGTTCCATATTTAACACCATTTCCTAAACCAACAAGAAAGTTCCACAATTCGCAATCCTTTGTTAGTTTGATATATATATATATATACATATATATATTGAAGCTAGTTTGATATAATTTTTAACCAAAAAAAAAAAAAAAGATAACACCAAACCTAACTAGAAATCAAAACACAAGCAAAACTAATATTCAACAAAACTAAAATCAAATATACATAAATCAAGTATACAAATTGATTTTTTTTTTTTTTTTTACAATTCTATCACAAATTAAACCACCCAGGACTCAAAACTTAAAGAAACCCACCACAAAAACATCAAACATCACAATATAGACAATTTAAAAAAAAATCCCAACTTTAAACAAACCCACCAAACAAAGCACAAAACCCAAAAAAACCTACCACACAAACCATTAAAATTTCACAATCCCACAACAAACCAAACTTAAGGAACACCTTCAAGAACCTAGTTTGGGTTGCGAAACAACTTGGTTTGCCAATAGGGCAAGTGAAGGGAGCTTAAGATTAGGGTGTGAGGCTAGTAACGAAGATGAAAAATGAAAATTAAAGGGGTTTGGTTGGTTAGGGTGTGGCGAAGAGAGGTGAAGAAGAAAGGGGTGTGTGTCAGCAAAGAGAGAACCAAATGGAGTTGTTTGGTCAATCAAGGGATGTAATTAGGGTTGGGTAGGCATGAATTGATGCATGTGCCCTTCAATATTTAGTAATACGGAAGAGCATATGCATAAATTTCTATATAAAAAAATTAAAAAAATTATGTATATATACAGATGTTATGCGATTCGGTTTGGCTCTGGAGATCCATACTCGATCACGAACTGAAAACATGTCAGTTCTTCACCCTAATAATGAAACACCCTCTCCCTCTCCGTATGAACCGACCCAAACACCTAAAAATTGGTTCAGGTTGATTCATGTTCATATGCCTAGCCCTACTCAAAAGCACAAATTTTGTAGTTGTAAATGGAAATAAGATCATACCACCAATGTTTGAATAAAATAAAACAAGTTGAATGTGGAAAAATGCAGTTTTGCATAAAATGATGTAAAGTACCATTTTATGTATATAAAATAATTTTTACTTTAACATGCATTGAAATTAATTATGTCAGTATATTGAACATAGACTACTGATTAAATATAAAAGAATATTAACTAAATCAAAGTAAATGAAAGTAAGAGGATCTAAAGACTAATAATTGAAAATTTGAAATTATTATATCAATACGCATTGAGGATAATGTATACAAAGTGTAAGAAATTGAAAAAAAAAAATTCTTGAATTCTTTATTTGTAAAATCTTGAGATTATTATATTTATACATGATATTAAATTTAATAAAATGTATAAAAAGTATAATAAAATAATTATAAAGTAATATATATTTTAAAATATAATAATATATTTTTATTTACATATAATTATAAATATGAAATTAAAAGATTTAAAACATTTACAAAATTTGAATAAAAATGTCTATGATAAACTCTCAAAAAATTATTATAATAAAAAAATGTTTCTACTCATTCTTTACATGTCATATTTTTAAATATTTTGTTTTTATATATTTATATATTTATTTTCATATTATATATGAATAATGCTATATTTCTCAAAATTTTGCCTAAATGGTTTGGTAACTTGATTTGTAGTTATCACATTAATTTTGGGATGATATATTGATAATGTGGTAATTACACATAAGCTTACAACATTATTTAGGTATTGAATTTGGACAAACTTTTAGGTAGTGTAGTAGAGTGGAAGGGGAGAGGGAGGTTGTGAATGCAGTTTTACTAAAATACCCCTTTAATCCGTTCTTTTTGACTAATGAAAGACTTAGGTGGTAAATTTAGACTAATAACAAAGCGATGATTTTATTAAATTTTCAATGTGATTTTATAGCTTAAAAGTTTAACTATAACAAAAGCTTTCAAACTAGTAATATAAATATAAAAGATCAAATATCTGGGTATTAGCATTTGAAAGTTAAAAATACTTTTGATATAAAATGGAAATAGATAACACACGCAAAGATCATAATCTAAGAGAAACCAAGTCTAAGATCTTGTACGAATTTTTAAATGCAGCATTTATAATCTCAATCAAAGTTAATATAATATTTAATGAATCACAATATTAATCAAACAACAATTTTTTTTAATTTACCACTAGTTACTTTTAATTAATTAGTTTATAATGTAGGCCAGACACAGTATTGGAATTCCAAATTTCTGTTTGCAACTTTATTAAAGTACATGACAACTTTATATTAATTTATTAATTTTATGAGCATAATGGTCTTTTAGCATATATTAAACTTGTAATTTTTGTATGGTGCTTTCTACTTAAAGCAGGAAGTTTTTTCTTTTTAAAAGCAACTTCATACGAAATTGCCTAATTAGCATTTTGTTTAAATACTCAAATTTAACTGAAAATTAACGTTTCAATTTCCTATCGAAGAACAAAACCAGAATCATGTTTGGGGTGGAGCTCGTTGTCTCAGCTGTCCTAACAGTGCTGTTGAAAAGATTGACCTCTCCTGAGCTGCTGTGATTTCTGCATCAAGAGGGTTTGTATTCAAAGATCAAAACATGGGAAGATACTTTGAAGATGATTAAGGTAGTGCTCCGCGATGCAGAAGAGAAGCAGTTGATGAACAACGATGTGCAGAAGTGGCTTGATGTTCTAGAGGACTTGGCTTATGATATGGAGGACATACTTGATGAGTTTGCTACTGATGTTTTAGCAAGGGACTTGAAGAAGAAACAACGTGAACAAGCTGGCACAAGCAAGGTTCGTGAGTTTGTGTCAAACAAAATCAGTAAATTAAGTCCAAAGGCTATAAAGTCTCATATTCGCATGGGGTCCGAGATAAAAGATGTCAAACGCCGATTGGAACATGTCACAAGCCAATTGGAACAACTATGCATACTGAAAGACACACTTGGATTGAAAGAAATAGTTGGAGGGACATCGGCTGCTATGTCTAACCCGAGATCACTCGCTACAAGTTTTGCAACTGAACATGTTGTTTATGGGAGAGAAGACGACAAAGCAAAAATACTTGAAATGGTATTCACTGGTGAACCAAGTGCTGCTAACTTTCATATAATACCGATTGTTGGCATGGGAGGAATCGGGAAAACAACACTTGCTCGAGAGGTGTTTAATAATGAGGCGGTTAAATCTTTCGAGCTCAAAGCTTAGGTCTGCATATCTAATGATTTTGATGTTCTAAAAATTTCGAAGGCAATTTTGGAGAACATTAATGATCAGCCTTGCAATCTTAGTGAATTAAATGCAGTGCAAAAGCAACTCCAACAGAAAATAGCTGGTAAAAAATTTTTGTTTGTCCTAGACGATGTTTGGAGCAAGGATCGTAGCTTGTGGGAAATCTTGAAGTCTCCCTTTGCAACTGGAGCAAGTGGGAGTAAAATTATTATGATAACACGTGATGAATCTGTTGCATCAACAATGAGGAGCTCTACTTGGTTATACAAGGTACAGTTACTATCGCGTGATGATTGTTGGTCTTTGTTTAAGGCATACACATTTGATGATGACATTAATCCTACACATCCTAATATCCAATCAATTCATAAAAAAGTCGTTGAAAAGAGCAACGGCTTGCCCTTGGCATCAAAGGTTCTCGGTAGCTTGTTATATGAAAGAAATATAAATGACTGGTTGGAAATCTTGAACAGTAAAATGTGGGATTTAGTTGATGGGAGTGATATTTTTTCAACCTTAAAACTAAGCTACTTTTATCTTTCTTCTCATTTAAAAAGATGTTTTGCTTATTGTTCAATTTTTCCGACGAATTATGAATTCAAAAAGAAGGAACTCGTGCATCTATGGTTGACTGAAGGTCTTATTCAACCATCAAAAGCAAACAAACAGTTGGAAGATTTAGGTCATAAGTACTTTTATGATTTACTATCCAGATCACTTTTTCAACAATCAAGTAGTAATAAAGCCAAATATGTAATGCATGACCTTGTTCGAGATCTTGCCCAATGGGCTTCTAGAGGAACTTGTTTCCATTTGGCAAATATGTGGAGTGTCGACGAGCAATTGGAAGGCTTAGAAAAGGCCCATCATCTTTCCTATGGTCAGTGTCATGTTGCAGGCAAATGTGAATTCGAATTCATTAGTAAAGTTGAACGAGTTGGGCAACACCTTAGAACTTTCTTTCCAATAGCTATCAAAAGGCAACGATACTACATATCTGCAACGGTTATTTCTAATTTGCTACCAAAATTGAAAAAATTGAGGATGTTATCTTTAAAAAATTATCAAATTACCAAACTACCCAAGTCAATTGGTGATTTGAGACATCTACGATACATTAATCTTTCTAGTACGAGAATTAAAAGCTTACCTGAATCAATAAGTTCTTTAATTAACTTAATAATTTTGAAGTTAAAATATTGTTTTCATCTTAGGAAGTTACCATCCAAGATGAGGAATTTGTCCAAGTTAAGACATCTTGATATTAGAGGTGTTCATTTAGATGAGATGCCGTTGGGAATGGATGAATTGAAAGATCTTCAATGTTTGTCCAATTTTATTGTGGGTAAAGGTGTTGGAGCTACCTTGAAAGAATTGAAGAATTTAAAATTTCTTCATGGGGAACTTTGTATTTCAGGGTTAGAGAATGCAATTGATTTATGTGAAACAAGTGAGATGATACTAAATGATAAACCAAAATTGAGAGTGCTAGAGCTACAATGGAACTCTCCATTTGCTGACACACGTAATGCAGAAAAAGAGAAAAAGGTGCTTAACTTGCTATGAACACATCGAGATCTAGAAAGGCTTAGAATCAAGTCATATCATGGCATAGAATTTCCATTATGGATAGGCCCTTCATCGTTATTCAAATTGACTGTTCTAACTTTGGATAGTTGTGTGAGTTGTACAATTTTACCTTCTCTTGGGTTATTGGAACTACTTAAAGAACTCACAATTAGAAGAATGAGGGGATTGAAAAGAATAGGTAATGAGTTTTGTGGGCAGCATTGTTCAAGGTCTTTTCAATCATTGGAAACTCTATGTTTTGAGGATTTGCAAGGATGGAAGCATTGGGAACCTATCAAGGAAAATGAGTATGGTGGTGCATTCCCTTCACTTCGAGAGTTTTCTATTAAAATTTGTCCTAAATTTTGTGGAAGTTTACCAAGTTGTCTTCCTTCACTAGAGAAATTTGTGATTAAGCATTGTAATCAACTGTTGGTTTCATTCTCAAGCCTTCCAAAGCTTTGGGATTTAGACATAGATGGATGCAAAGAGATGACATTTGTTGATCCAATTAATTATAAGTCATTGAAGTCTATTACTTTATCAAACATTGCAGAGTTTGGCAATTGGTCAAAGCAAGATTATTTTCATAAGGCAAATTCAATCTCATTTTCTATGATTTGTTACTTTTCCAATTTATGTAAATTGGAAATAATACGTTGCAATGCTCTAATCTCATTACCTATGGAAATGAATCATAGAAATACATGTTTAGAAAGTTTGAAGTTGTCAGAATGTGATTCTCTAAAATTCATCATAAATGGTCCTTTACCCTTATCTCTTAGAAGGCTTGAGATTGAGAGTTGTGGTAAGTTGGAGTATTTGTGGGATGATAGAGAGGTAAGTTGTACATCAGTTGTGGACAAAGAGAACCACACATTTGTACTTGAGTCCTTACGTGTCAACGATTGCACATCTCTCAAAAACTTAGCATTAAGTGGTCGATTACCAAGCACACTTTCTACTCTTTCCATTCAGAGTCTTCCAGAGTTGGAGTCAATTGCAAAGAGTTTTCATGAGAACATTTCTCTTGAAAAAATCTATGTAGGCAATTGTGAAAAGCTTACAACCATAACCATAGGACTGCACAATTGTAGTTGTTTACAGGAAACAGAGATAAGTGATTGTAAAAGTATTGTGAAATTCGCAGAAGGTGGTCTTCCTAAAGACAAGTTACGTAGACTTTATATTAATAATTGTAAGAAGCTGCAAGGCCTACCTAAGGGCTTCCACAGCCTAGATTCTCTTAGCGAATTAATATTGCGTAAATGTTCAAATATGAGGTCATTTCCAGAAGAAGGTTTTCCTACAAACCTACGAATTCTTGCAATTGATGATGAAGTCAATATCTATAAGCCATTGCTTGAGTGGGGTTTCCACAATCTCACTATTCTAGAAGGTCTTCATATTTATGATCGAAAAGCAGAGTCGTCATTTGTAGAGCAAGAAATGGGAATGAGGTTACCCCCTTCTCTAACTTATCTGCACATTCGCCAATTGCCAAAATGGGATTTTCGAAAACTTAACTCTCTTACACATTTGATACTCGGCAGTTGCCCATATCTGACATCTTTTCCAAAGGTGGCCCTACCATCTTCACTTCAATCTCTGCATATCTGGAGATGCCTAAGTCTCACATGCATTTCCGAGCTATCTGTGTTATCTTCACTTCAATTTCTGTATATCGAGGATTGCCCACGTCTCACATCCATTTTAAAGATAGGTCTACCATCTTCGCTTTTGATGTTAAGCATTCGTGGCTGTCCAAACCTCAGATCCTTAACAGAGCAATGCCTGCCATCCTCACTTGAGGAATTATGTATTCCGGATTGTGCAATGTTGAGAGAAGAATGCAGAAGAGATAAAGGAAAAGTGTGGCCCAACATTTCCCACATCCCTAAGGTTGAGATAGATGGGAAATCTATCGATGAACTAGAGGATGGAGAATGAATGAGCTCTACAGAATTTCATCACTGGTATGTCAATCTCTAACAACTTAAATGTTTAATACATCACTTTTAATGAAACTGCAAACATTTTAATTTTGTTTCACTTGAAATATTATGGCACATCAAACATTTAACATAGTTACTCATCCAGTTCTATCATGGAGGGACTTTCTCAACTTTATTTTACTGCATCCGTCAATCAATCTTTCTCTTGGAGATTTCTCTTTCTGTGATGTAGTGTCATAGTGTAATACTAGTACTTTTTGGATATGTAGGTATCAATTTGTCAAAAAAACAGGGCTTAAATTAATATATGGTTTCAACATGTAAATATAATTATGCAGTTAAAGCTACCTTTTCAAGAATCTGACTTCATTTATAACATGGAGACCATTGATCATTATTTGAAATGAAAATTTGTAGGAGAAAGATGAAGCGCTAGGAAATGGTGGTCAAGCAAGGCTGCTTCATATGCTTTATGGACTCATGGTAGCATTTACCTGCGTGGGGCAATAATTTGAGGTGCAAATATGGACTGTTCAATTAAGCAACGGATCACCAAGGTGCAAATATTGGTGCTTATCCCTTGGGGTTTTACTGATGGATTTCTTTTATGAGAAGCAAAATTGAGTTCGGGGGATTTTAATTTATTTTATGTTGTATGTTCAGCATATTTACATATTTGCATAAAGCTTAACTTTAAAATATGGTCAATTTGCAGGTCTAAGTTGTTCTGTATCTTGGGGATGCTACAAGAAGTGGGAATCTTTTACAGCTGAAACAACAATTCTTTCTCTCAAATGCATCAATTCAGGTAGGTCAATTCTGTTTTCTTCAATGATGCTAAGTATAGGATCGTATGGATGCCATAGATGTTACATATTGTAGTTTCTATGCTATCATACTAATTCGTTTTAATCATTTTGAATGTGCTATTTCAAATTCAAGTCCATCGCTGGTGAGCTCAGAAGAATCTAGAAATTACCTGCAAGTATTAAGAAGAAAGGTTTCTTGTGATGTTACTAATTGTGATCATTTATATCTTGAGTTTTATACTTGACATAATTCATAGATTCAATCAAAGAAAAAATGGCAAGGACTCCTGGCAGTCGTCTGGCTTTCCTAGCAAAGTTGTTGTACAATTGAATGATACTCATCCTACTCTTGGAACTCCAGAATTTTATAAGGGTGACTTGGGTGATGTTAGCGGGAATGGAGAAGTGGGGTCTGAGTGGAATTGGCGGCCATGGAAGAATATACCAGAAAGATATAAACTTATTGGAACCACTTCGCTTGCTTTTGTTATATGTAACATGAACAAGGTAGTTGCTTTTTTCACTTTCTCGTGGGAATTTTTGCTAACAGTTTATGCATTTTTGAATTTAAAAAAGAGGAAGGTGACCAAGTTTGTTAAAAGTGCGTATATAAGAAGTGCAATTGTTTAGGTCATTGAGCTTTTGTGTTTTGTGTTGAAAAGATTGTATTTTGTTTGTTGAATGGTGTAGCTGAATTTGAGTGTTGCTACTATTCGTATGTCACACCAATTTGGGTGGAATTCTTCTGCGGCTGGATTGATGCAATCATCCTTCTTGTGAGGTTATGCATTGAGTCAATTGCCTGGGGGTTGGCTTCCCAAAATATTTGGTGGAAGGTTAGTTTTCATTAGTGTTGATGTTAGTTTTTTCATGTGCCGGTAGCCAAACATGCAATAAGAAGAATTATTTGTTGTTGTTTGTTGGATCAAATAATGTCAATTCTGTCCCAAAAAAAGAAAAAAGGAAGCATTTATGTTGATTTTAATGACAAAAGTGAGGGATTAGTTAGACGCTTTGGACTTGAATTGGACGAATTTTTTTAACAACGTTTGTATGCACTGGTGAATTAGCATTAGTTTAGATGGACATTCTATTGCACTAGATTTTGGGAAAAAAAGAAGTACTTTCTTTTTAGGGCCTATTTTCTCATTTACCAGCTTAGCTTTCTTTCTGAAAATGTACTTGGTTATATGGATTTTATTATACGGAACTTGAACTAGTAATATGGTCTTTAAATTGAAAGCAAGTCCAATTACAGTAGTAGCCAGAGGCTTCCATTATTTTAGAAAAAAATGATCCCCTTAAAACTGATTGTGATTCAAGAGGACACCTAGATGGATATCAGTGTGGTTTATTGTAGAAATAAAATGTAGATATGTTACAGTTTTGTTGAATGGAAACCATGATTTATAGAGATTACTGCAACAGAGTTTTTGCTATGTTGATTTTGGGGGCAAGTGTGGTAATCTGATAGATTATCATGTTTACTTGTTACATTTTGTTGCAGAAAAGTTCTCAAGATTGGAGTACTGACTTGGTTTTTGGCCACAGAACTTGTACCCTTCTTGCTGGATTTATGCCAGGATTAGTTTTGGTATGTAGGATTTATGCTTGGAGTACTGACTTGGTTTTGCTGGATTGGAATATTATCTTCTTATTAAGCTGAAAGGTAGAATGCATGATTGTCATATGAACTTTTCAATTTTTTTATGAATTACAACCATTTTTTCCATTTATTAATTGATAATCAATTCCTTATTCCGTAGTTTCAACAGACAAAATATATGTTTAAGATCGATACTCCATGCACAATCAGTCATGACTCATGATATATCATTCCTACACTCATCAAGAACAACTCAGTAAAGCAGCTGAAAACATTTTCACTCAAATTTCAATTCTCTTCAATAATTGATCAGGAATGAAGGAGCCGTATAAAGCAGTAATAAAAGAAAACTGGGAAGTGCTGAAAACATTCTTTGATGATGATAGAAATGGTATCAACATTTTATATCCATTGATTGTTGTCAAAGACTCTGCATCTTACATTGTTAGTATATCTGTAACACATAAAAGCTCACATCTTTTCCTCTTACACTTATGTTTATTCTGTGTCTTTTTAGTGGGAAGCAATTTGCTATTTGATTCAAGATCTGGTGACAACTTCAATTGGACTTTATTGTAGGCTTATTAATGAGGACTTTAAAGTAACTAGAAAGTATATTAACTTAATTTATCAAAATTTGATATTCAACGCTAATGATCATGTTATACAAACTAGAGTTGATGTTGTCATTGATGCAACTGTGTTCATATTATTGATGAAGTGGATTAAATAGAGGCTGCAATGTTTGTGAGACACCAAAATTTTAACTTAAAATCTTGTTCTTTTGGTGCCTTCTTCCCCGCTTTTAATAAGCATGTTTAGCTAAGCTTCTGAATGATAATCATTTCCTTATTCCCTAATTTCAACATACAAATAGGGTTCTTCCTATTTGCCATCCTTTTGGTCCTGCTGGACAGACTGATCCAATTTGTTGTGGGGAAATCAAAGTATAATAGCAAGCAAACTATACATTTCTTTCAAATATTGCTTCAATTCATTTTATGATGTTGAACTTAATTTGCAAATACTCTTTGATCTTGTCTTTTAATTTTTAAAAACTTGTTTCTCCTGGAACTAAGCATTGGTTTTATATGATAGATATTGAATAAAATTATAGCTCTGTGTTTTGCAACTTGAAGCAATGGTTTTATATGACACATCGGGGTTTCATTCAGGTAACTATTTCGTTTTAATGATAATGTAGACTAAATGAAGACTGCAGTGTATGTAGAGGATTCAAAGTTTTGCATAAGTCTTGTTCCTTCCCAACTTTAGGTAAGTTTCCACCCTGCTTTAAATTCACAAGTTAGCCTACTGTTAAACTCAATGGATATTGCCATTGGCATATCTAGTCGGGCAATCACTTAAAATTGTTTTACATCATGAAAGTGGCATATTTGGAGTTTTAAAAAAGTGATATCATTAATTCATGGACAGATTATAGTTTGTATGTTCTTATTAAGCTACAAGTAGAATGCCGGATTAACTTTTGACTTTGCAACTTTTAATGATACAACAAAACCATGACTATAATAAAGCTCCACCTCTCTACCTTCCTTCAGGTCTTGTTGGATAGATTTGGGCACCATGAATTGCTGTGATTAAGGTAGTGCTCAATGATGCAGAGGAGAAGTAATTGACTGATAGTTCTGTAAATATTAGGCTGGAAGATTTTCAAGACTTGGCTTATTATGAATTGGTTACTGAAGCTTTAAGGTACTGATGTTTGTGCTTTGTTAAGTTCAATTTACATTTTGGGTCCAAGATAAGGTGTGTTATTGGCTGGTTGAAAGAACTTTGTAAATAAGACGATCTTGAATTAAAAGAACAAGATGATCATTTCATTAATTGGTATATTATGGCTGTTTGTTTTGGAATTGGTGCGGCCTTTAACTGGATTTTAAAGTAAGCTTATTGGCATTGGGATTGAGGCTAAAAGGTAAGTGGAAGTATGTGAACTTAATTTATCCAAATTTGGTATTTTTTGCTAATCAGAGTTGATGGTATGTGAACATCTTGCGTATCTGCGATTTTATGTCTTCAATTCCAGCATCTTGTGATAATTCAGTGTTGTAGGACCTCCACCTTTCTTGCTGCCTTGGTCTTGAAGATAACTCTCTTAAACAAGAGGAACTCTATTTCCAGAGTCATCTGTCTTGATATGGGCATCTGAGTGAATGTTCCTCAAAATTTACTGAAGTTTTTGGTGAGCAATCTAATTCCTTTATCCTATATTTAGACTTCTATTATCTAGAACTCATTGCCTTCTTTTCTTGGATATAATGTCTACTTTTATTATATCTTTCTTTGTTTTGGATGAATCATAGGATTTGTATTCGAAACTTCAATAACTATCAATTCTCAAAGTCATATTTTGCAAGGAAGATCCTCTCAGGCTTAGTTGTGTATTTCCCTTTCTACGATGGCTACCTTAGTATGCATAGAGCATAAACGAGGAGATATATATTGGATCCTTCACTATTCGCTTTCAAAGCTTGTGTTTTTCTCCATGCTAGTAAAATGTACTCCCCATGCAACCTCCACAATTTGGCAATTCAAACTAATTGTTTATGTAAGGTGTCTATCTTAGCAATGATTTGGGTGCTTTGGTGTGCACAAAATAATGAGTTTCAAGGATATCCAAGTCATCTTTGCTGCAGCCCTTTCTCTAGTTTGGCATTCCATTTATAAGGTCAATCTTCTTCACTTTGGTTCGATGTCTAACTCGGTGAGTGATCTAAAAAATTCTGCATAAGCTTCAAGTCTCTGATTGTCTTGCTTAAGCTCCACGTATTCTTGATGTCATTTGGTCTCCTCTTTCTCCAGGTTGAGTCAAGATAAATATAGATGGTGCAGCTTTTAGTAGTCTTGGCCTTACTAGTTGTGGTGTCGTTTTCCAAAATTGTCAAGGCTCTATTAAAGGTTGCTTTGCAATACCTCTTGGCATTGCCTTTGCTTTTAAGGCGGAGTTAACAACTGCTATTCATATTACCTTTTATGCTTTAAGAGTTTAATTGGAATAAGATTTGGCTTAAGAGTGACTGTGCTTTTTTGGGTAGCCCTGCTTTGGTATTGGTCTCGTGTGGTTCCTTAGTGTTAGAGGCCTGCTTGGTTTCGATGCTTAGATTTGATTTCGCAGATGGAGTTTGTTGTCATCCATATTTTCATAAGGGTAATGGTGTGGCAAATTCACTGGCTTCTCAAGTTCCCAGTATTGTTTCTCCTACTTGGTGATGAAGCACTCTTAGTTTTTGTAGTTCGTTAGTTTTTGATACTATTTGTCAAAACCTAAATCTTATGTTTTGTTGATTTTTGTTTTCTTTTTTTATTTTTTGAACAGTTCTATATTCTTTTCATTTTAGTTTTATGGTAGGGATGGGTAGATGATGAGGGTGCTAAGGAGGTGCCAACCTTGTTGGGATGTCCCAGTGCACCTATTGATTCCTGTCACTAGCAACTTTAATAAAAAAAACTTGGTCAAGTATAATGACAATAAAATATATAGAGATCAATTGAGTGTTGTGATTTGAATTTGAATATTGTCTTTTGATGTTAGTGGATAATGGTATGGTATATAGCCATTTTTGTTTATTAGGCCATTATGTAATGTTTTGATTGGATGACAGCTTTGAAGTGTTGACGGTTGATAAAATGATTGGATTATGTGTAGTGCTAACATATGTGACGTTCAGATATAATGAATGGATTATCAATTTTGTATATCATTTTTAATTGAAGTATCTCTCATGGGCTATTAGGTTCATTCAATTATTCTAGTGAACTAAAATAATGGATTTCTATTGAAAATAGTTCTCCTTTTGTTTAAAGTTTTGCTTTTGTTATGTGTATTTTTCGGACTCAATAATTGGGCTGGTAAAAGTCCAATTTATGCCCATTTAAGACCCAATGAGAAGGCCCAATGAGGTCAACATAGTCAAAGCCCATCAGACGAGGCCTAGTATTGACTCAAAGACCATCAAGACTTCCAGCTGGCATCAACAGACTCATAAATACAGGCAAGTCGCAGCTCGACGCCTGCGCAGCTCGTTTCTCAGCGAGCTCGAGATGAAGACCACTATGACACATCAGCTTGCTCAGATACGTGATAAGTATCATATCTTCCAGAACAGGCAGTTACCAAGTTCAATAGTGATTCTCTCTCTCCGAATATGGTAGTTACCCAATCAAACCATGATTTCCTCATCAGATATGGAGATTAATTCAAATTCAAATTCAAGTCATCATTATTTCAAGATAATTATAGCAATTTCCTGATATCACCTAAATATATTAGGAAGCATGATTAATTTATAATTCTTTTCCTTATTTTTCCCAATTGTTTAGGGAATGTAATTAATTCAGGATTCTCTTCCTGATTTGCTACAGCCAGAATTGTAACTCTTCTTTCCCTATAAATAGGGATTGAAACCGTTGTAACAACATCAGACAATATTCAATAATATACTGTCACTCTGCAGAGATTAAGAGTTGGACAGTCGTGGACGTAGGCCTTTTTATTGCCGAACCACGTAAAATTTGGTGTTCTTCGTTTGATCATCTGTTTTCTGTCTTTGTCTTTTCTAGATTTTTGTGCTTTCTCACATTGATTGCAGGTATTGGGCATTGATTTCTCGTCGACTGAATTCCAACGTCGACATTTTGGCGCTAGAAGAAGGGCCCTAACTGCAATCTTTTTCATCCCAGTTTATCAACTTCTGACGATATGGCAAAGACTAGATCAAACAGGTTCCTTGGAGATGATGACCAGGCGGAAAGTCACGTGAACCAATCCCAGCAGAACTTACAGCCTAGGCAAGACACAACCACGCATGCAGCAGGCCCGTCCCAAGGACAGATACTCGGGGCCGCGCCAGGCATCCCCCCTCTGCCTCACCGTCAATCGGTTCCAGTTGCCCAAACGGCCGAAGGGCAGAATGCGTTGTTACAAAGGCAAGAAGTGTTGGAGGATACGGTTAGGCAGCTCACGCAAGCCGTCAACATGTTGGTACAGGCCCAGGTACACAACGTGACTAGGGTGGAAGTTCAGGCACCACAGAGAGTGCCTCAGCCTCTCGAAATAGCGCAGGGACCTGAAAGGCTAGCAAGGGAGGTCCCGCGACCTGCAGATTCGGCTCGCTCATCTAATGCGCGTTCGAGGGGTGGAAGACACCCTGTTCAACACGAAAGGGAGGTCGCACGTCCTGATAGCCAGGTAGCAAGACCAAGCCAGGAGGGGAACAGGCGAATGGAAGTTGATCAAGGCAGAGTTCGAGTCGCAGCTCGTTATGCCGATGAGGTGGATGGGCAGCAGGTAAGGCCCCATCGTCATGAAGATCGGTTCGAGGATGAAAGGTATGATCCTGAGCATCCGGCTCCAAGTCTTGATCATAGGAGAAGATACGAGCTCCGAGATCCCCAAGTAGAGGAGCTCCTCCAAAGAGTCCGACAGTTGGAAGCACGACCTGGAGTTCCAGAACAGCGATCTGGGCTCTACGGGGACAGGACCCCATTCACAAGGGAGATTGAGACACAGCCTCTCCCTCTGAGGTTCAAGATGCCGAGCATTCAGCAATACAATGGGGACAGTGACCCATATGACCATCTAGACGCTTTCAACGTTCAGATGGATTTGCAGACAGGAAATCCAATGGTGAAATGCCGAGTGTTCCCGGCCACATTGGGGGATATTCCGAGAACGTGGTTCAGAAATCTCCCAGCTCGCAGCATAGGAAGTTGGGAGCAATGCCAACAGAAGTTCGTTGGTCAATACAGGGCACTAAGAAGGCAGCTCGCTCCATCCTGCCACCTTGCCACCATTTTTCAGCGTCAGGGTGAGTCGTTGAAGGAATACATCACCAGATTTAGACGCGAGGTCGCGAATGTCGAGCATCCATCAGACGAAAGCATTCTGACAGCGATCTCAGCTGGGCTGCGCAAGGATGGAAAACTATACGAGAGCATTTACAAGTCCCCAGTGAAGGATCTGGGAGAGTTCTACGAGCGAGCTGCGAAAGAGATAAGATGGGAAGAGACCTTCGGCCCGAAGAAACAGATTCAGAAGAATGAAGCGGGCAGTTCCAGTCAGCCAAAGAAGAGAAACAATGGCCGGAACGAAGAAGGAAGGAATAACGGCTCGAGTAATCAGATTGCGAAGAGATCGAGGAGAGAGCCGAGGTATGAGCGACCTCAGCGTTGGGGTCGCCAGGAAGGATACAGCATCCTGACTACGTCTCCAGACAGGATTTACGCTGCGGAGCGGAATAAGGAGGACTTCGGGAGGCCCAATCCTATAAGGGCTCCCATTCAGCACAGAGATCAGAACAAGTTCTGCGCCTACCATAATGAGGTCGGGCACAGTACTTCAGATTGCTGGGCGTTGAAGAACGCCATTGAAAAATTAATCAGGCGAGGTCGCTTGGGGGAATATGTGGCAAGACCTGCTGACCAGCGACCTCATCACCAACGACCTCAACAGCAACAGCCAGTACACCAACAACAGCCCCAGCGAGCTATCGAGCAAGGCCAGGAACCTGCGGTAAGAACTATTTTCACTATTTATGGTGGCCCCCATATCGCAGGTGATTCTAACAGATCGCATGAGAGGTATGTCCGAGAGGCGAACCATTCATTTCAACTCAGCGGGTCGGAGGGACCTGCCAAAAGAGCGAAGCCGACCTCGGACGAGATCGTATTTACAGAAGAAGATGCTAGAGGAGTGATCTGTCCTCATAATGATGCGTTGGTTATACGAGCAAAAATCAGCAATGTGGAAGTTAGGCGCATCATGATCGACACTGGGAGCTCGGTGAATGTGATGTATAGAAGTTGTTTTGACCAAATGGGGCTGCGAGCAGACCAGATGAAGCCATCCCCGGAGCCTCTATTTGGATTTACTGGAGATGCTGTGATACCAGTGGGGCAGATTAAGCTGCCGTTAACTCTAGGGGAGTCAGGTCGTCAAGCAACAACCTTGACGGACTTTTTGATAATCGACGGCCCATCAGCATATAACGTGGTCCTCGGAAGACCTGCTATGAACGAGTTGGACATGGTTACCTCAACCAGAACACTGACTGTGAAGTTCCCAACTCTCAATGGCATCGGATGTGTTCGAGGAGAACAGCACCTAGCTCGTCGTTGTTATGAAGATGCTGTGAAGATGGGCGTGAGGGGAAAGAAGGTGAACGTGGTCTCAGGGGGCGAGCCACGAACTAAGACTGAGAAGGGAGTCAGTCACGACCTGGACCCTCGCGAGGTAGATGCAGACCGAGCTACCGGTCCAATTGAGGAGTTAGAAGATGTACCAGTCAGCGAGGTAGATCCTGAGCGATGCTTGAAGCTGGGAAGAGGATTAACTCCGGAATTGAGAGCCCAGCTCGCTGACTTCCTAAAGGCGAACTTGGATGTGTTTGCATGGAATCATGAGGACATGGTGGGAATAGATCCAGAGGTGATGTCTCACAGGCTAAACATTGATCCTCATTTCAAACCAGTTCGCCAGAAGAGAAGGGTAATGACAGGGGAACGATACTTAGCACTGAAAGAAGAGGTGGACAAGCTCCTGGTTAACAAGTTCATCAGAGAGGCTTACTACCCGACCTGGGTTGCCAACCCCGTGCTGGTGAAAAAGAAAAACGGGAAGTGGAGGACCTGCATCGACTTCACTGACCTGAACAAGGCGTGCCCAAAGGACAGCTTCCCCCTGCCAAGAATAGATCAGCTCGTGGATGCTACCGCTGGCCACGAGCTCCTGAGCTTCATGGATGCATATTCAGGATATAACCAGATCCCAATGAGGCCTGAAGACGAGGAGCACACCTCGTTCATGACTGATCGGGGGCTATATTGCTACAGGGTGATGCCCTTCGGGTTAAAGAATGCTGGAGCGACTTATCAACGTTTGGTGAACATGATGTTCAAAGAACAGATTGGAAAGACTATGGAGGTCTACGTTGATGATATGCTGGTGAAGTCCAAGCAGATCGGTGATCATGTTAGCAATCTGAGAGAGATGTTTCAAATTCTGAGGAGCTACCAGATGAAGTTAAATCCACTTAAATGTGCATTCGGAGTGGCTTCTGGGAAGTTCCTGGGCTTCATGGTCAATAGTAGGGGAATTGAAGCAAACCCTGAGAAGATCAAGGCGCTGATTGACATGAGGTCGCCGACCAGAGTGAAGGACGTACAAAGCCTCAATGGCCAGGTCGCAGCATTGAGTAGGTTCATCTCGAAAGCTACAGACAAATGTGTCCCTTTCTTTGACATTCTAAAGAAAGCAAAGAATTTCGAATGGACTGAACAGTGTGAAGTAGCCTTCCAGCAGTTGAAGGAATATATGGGGCGAGCTCCACTTCTTTCCAAGCCCAAAGAAGAGGAAAAGCTGATCTTATACTTAGGGGTGTCTCAGCAAGCTCTAAGTGCGGCGCTGGTAAGGGAAGAAGAAAAGACGCAGCTCCCAGTCTATTATGTGAGCAAACGGTTACAAGATGCTGAAACCAGATATTCCCAGATGGAGAAATTGGCTTACTGCCTGGTGATTGCATCAAGGAAGCTGCGACCTTATTTCCAAGCTCACACCATAGAAGTCCTCACCAAGTATCCATTAAAGCAAGTTTTGCAGAAAGCAGACACCTCAGGTCGTTTGTTGAAATGGGCAGTGGAGCTCGCGCAGTTCGATATCCAATTCAAGCCAAGGACGGCTATCAAAGCTCAGGCTCTTGCAGATTTCATTGCAGAATTTACAGGACCCGTGGATAATGAAGCTGAGTCTTCTGAAGGACCGGCCTGGGAGCTTTTTGTTGATGGATCGTCCAGCGAGCAGAGGGCTGGAGCTGGAGTTCTACTGATCAGTCCTGAGGGCCACAAAATCCTCTGTGCTCTAAGGTTTGGCTTTCAGGCGACAAACAATGAAGCTGAGTATGAAGCCCTGCTCGCAGGTCTACGATTGGCTAAGGAGATGCGAGCTGAACACTTGAAGATTTTCAGTGACTCACAGCTCGTCGTCAGCCACGTAATAGGAGAATATCAAGCCAGGGGACCAAAAATGGCCCTCTACCTCCAAAAAGTTCACGAGCTGTTAGGTGCATTTCAGAAATACGAA
Organism: Litchi chinensis; assembly: GCA_019925255.1. Lineage (NCBI taxonomy): Eukaryota > Viridiplantae > Streptophyta > Magnoliopsida > Sapindales > Sapindaceae > Litchi > Litchi chinensis. The sequence goes on from CM034466.1 coordinate 12,145,964, forward strand.
ATGAAGCAGATCCCGCGAGCTCAGAACTCGCATGCTGATGCATTAGCTCGCCTCGCAACTACGCGAGATGCAGATTTCCTTGGGGCTATCCCAGTTGAGTTCCTACCAGCTCCAAGTACTGAAGAAAAGAGTGTGACGATGGTCATATCTGTACGGCCTGATTCCTGGATGAGCCCTATTCTTGAATACTTGCAGAACGGAAAACTGCCTAATGACAAGCTGGAAGCCCGACGACTACGAGCTAGGGCAGCCAGGTATTGCATCTATGATGATGCACTGTACAAGAAGGGGTTCACAGCACCGTTATTAAGATGCATTGATGGCCATGAGTGTGAAACAGTATTGAGGCAAATACACGAAGGCCACTGTGGGAACCATGCTGGGGGGCTGTCTCTGGCTCAGAAGGCACTTCGCCAAGGCTTCTACTGGCCCACCATGAGGCAGGACGCTCTCAACTTAGTGAAGAAATGCGACAAATGCCAAAGGTTTGCTCATATTCCGCGAGCTCCACCAGCTTACCTCCAACAGATGGTGAGCCCGTGGCCCTTTGCGATCTGGGGAATGGACCTGATCGGTCCCCTACCGATGGCACGTGGAAGATGTAAACATGCAGTAGTCGCAGTGGATTATTTCACTAAGTGGGCTGAAGCGAAAGAACTTGCTGAGATCTCCACTACAAAGATTGAGAAATTCTTGTGGAGCAACATTATTAGCAGATTCGGGGTCCCACAGCAGATCGTGACAGACAATGGAACTCAGTTTGCCAGTGACCAGTTTCTTAGGTTTTGCAACAACCTCAAAATTGTTAAAAGTTTCTCGGCAGTAGACCATCCACAAGCCAATGGCCAAGTGGAAGCTGTAAACAAGATTATCAAGCAGACCCTGAAGATGAAATTGGAAGCCAAGAAAGGAGCGTGGGTAGACGAGCTCCAAAAAGTATTGTGGTCCTATAGAACCACAGCTCGCGGCTCCACTGGCGAGACCCCATTTTCAATGGTCTACGGATCGGAAGCTATGATCCCGGCTGAGTTTGAAGTCACCTCGCAAAGAAGAGCGACCTTCAATCCAAACAACAATGATCAGCTACTTGCAGCAAACCTGGACCTGCTCGAGGAACACAGGGAAACCGCTAGGTTAAGGGTAGCTGTCTATCAGCAGAGAATAGCGAGATACTATAACAAGTATGCTCGCATTCGCAGATTCAACGTAGGAGACCTAGTCCTACGCCTCATCCTACCAGGAGCCCGCAAGCCGAGTGATGGATCCTTAGGCCCAAACTGGGAAGGACCATATGTTGTCAAAACAGCCTTGGGAAATGGAGCTTATCGACTAGTCAATGTAAACGGGGCAGAAGTCCTCCGAGCTTGGAATGCCGAGCATCTCCGCCCCTATTATCAATAAGTTTTTCATTACATGTAAAATGGATTAATTGTAAATGATATCTCCATTTCTCTCCTGTTTTTGATTCAACTTTCTTCACCAGGCTGACGGGCTCCGAGCTCAATGGTTAGGAATATGAATTAAAGAGCCTAAAAAAGCAGCGAGGTGACGACCCCTGCATAGCTCGCTATAAATTAAAGAGCCTAAAAAGCAAGTGACTAAGTGTCCTTGCATAGCTCGCCTAAATGAGCCTAAAAAGCAGCGAGGTGACGACCCCTGCATAGCTCGCTATGAATTAAAGAGCCTAAAAAGCAAGTGACTAAGTGTCCTTGCATAGCTCGCCTAAAGAGCCTAAAAAGCAAGTGACTAAGTGTCCTTGCATAGCTCGCCTAAATGAGCCTAAAAAGCAGCGAGGTGACGACCCCTGCATAGCTCGCTATGAATTAAAGAGCCTAAAAAGCAAGTGACTAAGTGTCCTTGCATAGCTCGCCTAATGAGCCTAAAAAGCAGCGAGGTGACGACCCCTGCATAGCTCGCTATGAATTAAAGAGCCTAAAAAGCAAGTGACTAAGTGTCCTTGCATAGCTCGCCTAAATGAGCCTAAAAAGCAGCGAGGTGACGACCCCTGCATAGCTCGCTATAAATTAAAGAGCCTAAAAAGCAAGTAGCTAAGTACCCTTGCATAGCTCGCCAAACATTCTAAAATACCCATTACTTATACTTACAAAATTTGGTTAAGTGTTGCTTTTATTATTATCAGGTTTTGGGCTCGCAGGAAAAATGAAGAGCATTAAGTACATTGGCCTGAGTAACATTCAACACAAGAGAAGTAATGAAAGAAATTTTCATTAAAATACGAAGACTGATTACAAATTGAAAGATAAAAGATATACATGAAAAAGAAAAAACAAATTGCTAGTTCTCTGCAGGAGGGTCTGGATTAGCCGAAGGTTCCGGACCAGGGGCAGACGAGGCAGCTTTTGATTTAAAATCCTCAATGGTTTCGAGCCCTATGTCCCCGTAGATAGAGAAATCCATGTCTGGATGGGACATCCACAGTGTATAGAGGAAATCGCGACCTGTCCTTTCTTCAGCCTCATCCCTTGCATCTGCAACCCGCATTTCCAGTTCTTGGGCAGCCTGCTCTCTAAAGGCTGTTAGCTCCTCGAAGGCATTATCAGCTAGGCGGTTGACGACCTCAGCCTCTTTCTTCATATCTTCAACCTGCTGTTCCGCAGCCTCAGCTCGCTGAATAGTTTCGCCCACTTGTTGCCTAAGTACCTCAGCTCGATGCTCAGCCTCCTTCGCACGGTTATCCGCAGCTGTCACTTCCTCAGCTCGTTTGGCTACAGCCTCCTTAGCACTTTTAGCTGCAGCTTCCATCTCACCGGCCCGCTTATTGGCCTCCTCGGCCTGCTTCTCGGCAGTTTCAGCTCGCGCCAGAGCAGCATCAATCTGACTATGAAGCACTTCAATTTTCTCTTCTGCAGCTGAAGCTCGCTGTTCGTCCAGTGCGGCCTGTTGCTCAGATTGCCTCAGATCCTCTTTTACCTTGAGCAGCTCATCCTTTAACATAGCATGATCATCCTCCATTTTCTTCAAGGCATCCTCGGCTGCTTGCCTTGCGGCGTTTGCCTCAGCGATCTGGGCTTCTTGACCTTCTATCTTGCCCGAGGTAAAGCGAGCTAAATCATCATTGGCTGCCTCCAGGTCGAACTCCAACTTCCTCATCTCATCCTTGGCAGCCCTTGTCTCCCTTTTTCGCTTCATCGCAGCAAGGGCACCCTGAAAATCAAGAACACATTAAAATATTGTCAAGGAAGAAAATCAGCAGATGAGAAAAAATTAACTTACCAGCATACAATGACGAGCCACGAACTCATCCAGATCCTCGCCCCTAAGGCACCGATTTTCCAAGACGTTCGTATGATTAAGCATAATTGTTGACCAGCTGTCAAGGAAAGCATTCAAGTATCTTCCTCCAGGACCCAGCTCGACATCTGATCTGGTGGGTGAAGGAGTTCTCTCACGCTCTGGGATATCGCGCGCATCATCATGAGAAGCGCCACGACGCGACACAACAGTACGCCTAGTCGCATATGTGCTGCGGGCAGTTCGGGCTGCCTCGGGGGCAACATTTGAAGGAGCATCACCTTTTCCAGGCTGCGAGCTGGAAGGCGGAGGTCGCTGAAGATTTGCAAAAACATCTGAGAGAGGCACTTCGCTGGGAACATCAGTCGAGGGAGTAGTGGCTCCAGCAGCAGCATGCACTTCGCTGGGAACATCGGATGAAGGGGCAGTGGCTTCAGTGACTGCAGGCCCTTTGGTAGATGCAGCAACTGAAGGAGCCTGGTCCTGGCCAGATGGTTTGGAGCGTTTGGAGGGTGCCACTGGAGTGGCCAAGTCTTCAGCAGGTCTTTTTGCCGAAGGAGCTGAGGAAGCTTGAAACTCAGCAGGGCGTGCAGGAGGAGATTTCATGAGCACAAGTTTCCTCCTATTTGCCGGGAGTTTCGTGGAAGAAGGAGCAGGAGCTGGAGCGCGAGCTGGGGATGACAGTGAAGCCCCTGGAGTAGATGCATGACGTGGAGAAGATGATGGGTCAGCCTGTGCAGCAGGAGCTGCAGGAGTTGAGTCTGATCCTGTCCGAGCTGGAGCAGGATCTGTAGAAGAACCTTTTTTAGACGCACCCTTTGAAGGAGTGCGAGTTGAAGACGGCTTCGCCTTCTTTGGTGTGCGAGCTGAAGAAGATCTCGCTTTAGACGAGGTGCGAGCAGGAGCGCTTCGAGATGAAGTCTTCCGAGGTGGAGAAGACGAGCGAATGTTATCCGAGCGAATGACTTCCTCTGATGATGAAGAGACTGTTGGTGGAGGTCGGGAAGTAGACGCATCTAGAACAGAAACTTCGAAAACAGAAGGAAGTCTAGGCCTGTCACTCATCTTGCCTATGTCCTCCCCAGCTCGCAGAAAATGTGATTCCGTAGAAGGGGCAAGCTTGTAAGCCCTAAGGATAACATCATCAAATCTGCTGCTGATGCCCGCGTCGTTCGATTTCGCGAGCTTGTTAAGAGCTCGCTCCTCCCCGCTGCTGAGAGAAAACTCGTCCATTTTCAGCTCTGCACAGTAAATGATTAAAGAATGATAAGTGATGAAGATGCAAAACAAAATCAGCTCGTGGGAGTTTTCTTATGAATACCTGGTTTCATAACGAAACTGAAGTTTCGGAGGTCTGCAAGAGATGGGCACGAGATGTAAAACCAGCTCGTCTTGTATGGCCCGACGTTGGATTTACCTTTCGCTTCTCCCTTGGGCAAAAGGTCTTTGTATTGTGACTGACGAGCTGTCAGATAGTAAATCCCATCTGGTTTCTCTCCTTCTCCCGCGCTCAGAGCCTTGAAGGAGTAGAACTCCTGGATAATTCTGGGTGTAGGGGCATGAAGGCCAATCCTGTAGAAAGCTATGGCCAGCGAAATCAACTGTGTGTAAGAATTCGGAGTCAGTTGAAATGGTGCGAGCTTGACTTTGTTGAGAAATTCGATTAAGTACGGTGGAACGGGGAACCGCAACCCCTGCTCGAGATGCTGGGTGCTGACAGCGATATATCCCCTGGGTGGATAACAAGCATGATTGTCCGAATCAGGAAGTAAAATGCGGCAACCAAAAGGGATGTGGAATTGCTTGACAAGTCCTTCCACCTCAGGACGCTTCAATGATGAGGGATGACGGGCGAATGCTGCACGGGCTTCTCTGCCCTGAATGGCATGAACTCGGGCTTTATCGCGCTCACGAGCTTCGTTGCTTGGGATCATCCCCTTGCGAATCCCACTTGAAGACATCTAAAAAATAAATAAAAAATAAAATATATAAAAATATATGTATCATTGCAGGAGCAACAATGGTGAATGGAGCATGATGAGCCCAGAATAGAAAGTTTGAAGAAGAAGAAGTCTCACCTTGAATCGATGATAAGTAGAAGAACGACGAAGGAGGCTGAGAATCTCGTAAAAGGCAGTGGGTCCTGGATGATGGAAAGCTTGAACACTTGTTTGCTTCGAGTGAAAATGACAGATGAAAGGAGAAAGTGAAAAGGGTCCATCGGTTTATATAGGCAAGCAAGCATGAGTCCCAACCGTCAGATCTTTGGGAAATGTAACCGTCATAGATCTGACGGTGCCGCGTGAAACGTGGCTTTGGAAATCATGCAGCCGTCAGTTGAAGGACGTGCGCATTAAATGTGTGAGTAAAGGACGTGCAGACATCGTTTCAGTTACCATCTGCATGATCGCCACGTGTCGCAGCTGAAAAGGTGGAATTCGAAAAGTGCCCAGAGGCGGTTACAAAAATAAACGTGCCAAGGAAGCCAACTTTTACCAGCAAAAGCAAGCTCCCAGCTCGCCCAAGCGAACTGAGAGCTGGGGGGCTAATGTTATGTGTATTTTTCGGACTCAATAATTGGGCTGGTAAAAGTCCAATTTATGCCCATTTAAGACCCAATGAGAAGGCCCAATGAGGTCAACATAGTCAAAGCCCATCAGACGAGGCCTAGTATTGACTCAAAGACCATCAAGACTTCCAGCTGGCATCAACAGACTCATAAATACAGGCAAGTCGCAGCTCGACGCCTGCGCAGCTCGTTTCTCAGCGAGCTCGAGATGAAGACCACTATGACACATCAGCTTGCTCAGATACGTGATAAGTATCATATCTTCCAGAACAGGCAGTTATCAAGTTCAATAGTGATTCTCTCTCTCCGAATATGGTAGTTACCCAATCAAACCATGATTTCCTCATCAGATATGGAGATTAATTCAAATTCAAATTCAAGTCATCATTATTTCAAGATAATTATAGCAATTTCCTGATATCACCTAAATATATTAGGAAGCATGATTAATTTATAATTCTTTTCCTTATTTTTCCCAATTGTTTAGGGAATGTAATTAATTCAGGATTCTCTTCCTGATTTGCTACAGCCAGAATTGTAACTCTTCTTTCCCTATAAATAGGGATTGAAACCGTTGTAACAACATCAGACAATATTCAATAATATACTGTCACTCTGCAGAGATTAAGAGTTGGACAGTCGTGGACGTAGGCCTTTTTATTGCCGAACCACGTAAAATTTGGTGTTCTTCGTTTGATCATCTGTTTTCTGTCTTTGTCTTTTCTAGATTTTTGTGCTTTCTCACATTGATTGCAGGTATTGGGCATTGATTTCTCGTCGACTGAATTCCAACGTCGACATTCAGCTTGGTGGTAGGAGTTGTACACCAATAACACCTATAAGGTTGAGGGTTCAACTCCGGACGCGACCCCAAGAGGCCAAAAGGGGTTCAACGGTCTACGGGCCGGCCCCACATAAATCGTTCCGTCGGCGAGGTTCCGACCCCCGACCGGTGTTGACCGATTCCGATCGTCAACATTAAAACGCGCGTTTTTAATGTTGACGATCGGAATCGGTCAACACCCGGTCGGGGGTCGGAACCTCGCCGACGGAACGATTTATGTGGGGCCGGCCCGTAGACCGTTGAACCCCTTTTGGCCTCTTGGGGTCGCGTCCAGAGTTGAACCTTCAACCTTATAGGTGTTTTTGGTGTACAACTCCTACCACCAAGCTGACTCAGCTTGGTGGTAGGAGTTGTACACCAATAACACCTATAAGGTTGAAGGTTCAACTCTGGACGCGACCCCAAGAGGCCAAAAGGGGTTCAACGGTCTACGGGCCGGCCCCACATAAATCGTTCCGTCGGCGAGGTTCCGACCCCCGACCGGGTGTTGACCGATTCCGATCGTCAACAGCTTTCATAGAGCAAAAATTAAAATATAATTTCATTTCCCTCTTTTTCTTCTTCCAGTTTAAAATTTGCCGAAAAAGAAACAAATATACAAATAATAATAATAATAAATCAATCTCTTATAATTGGTAATCACATTTTTAGCAAAAGATTCTAAATCAATCTTTAAAACCAATTATCAAATTTTATTAAAACTTTTGAATATATATATATATATATATATGTGTGTGTGTGTGTGTGTATGCAGAAATAAGCTTCCTACACCTCTATTTCTATAAATACTCTCTTATGGAAAAAAGTTGCAAAAATGTTCCAAAATTTCCAAAATATCCCTAATAAATATAAATCATTGCTATTAACACAATATGATCATTCTTTGTTAACTCTGATTTGAAACTTAATAAACTAATGAACAAACAATTCTAACAATATCATCCAAACACTAATCTCATTTCATCACAATTTTGCTCATATTCGTCACATTTATACTCATACAAAACATATCTTTTCAGTTTTTACTATTTGGGTGCTTGAAAGTTGGAAGAAAATAGTAAGAAGTGTGAAACAAAAAGTTATAATTTTTTGGGGAAAAAATGATTGTAAGAGGGAAATCCATCAATAAATAGTTTGCTTTTCATGTAAGGCTTAACTGGAAGAACAAATTTTGTTCTTTGAGCAATGGCATGTTCAAAAAATATTCTCAACCCAAGTTAAAATACAAATATTAAATCTTTTATATGTACAACATACAGTAACATATTTTTAAAGATAATTTACACATTTGCTATCTGAATATTGTTATTAATTTTTCTATGATTTTATATTATCTGAAATTATATTTATTTTTTTAAATGTAATTTATATACATATAAATAGGGGTGGGTCCAAAACCGAATTAAAACCTAAAAAAATTGGTTTTCGATATGAAAACTGAACTGAACTGAACTAATTGGTTCGATCCGGTCCACATCGGTTTACAAAGCTTTGCTGCAAAATTAATCAAAACTTTCTAACATCAAAATTAATCATCATAAAAATTAAAAATCAAACATAAAAACTTTCCAACTAAGACAAACCGAACTACAAAATCCATAACATAAATATTAATCAAAAGCAACAAAGACAAACATAATCATTATCAACCCATGTCAAATACCAACCATCAAAACAAGAAAAATAGAACAATTTAAACTTTCCAACAACCAAACTAAACCTTAAATCAGAATCAAAACCAAAAGCAATAAAAACTAAAGCTTTACACAAAATAAATCGAAATCAAGTAAAAACAAGAACAAAAAACAAAGCTTGCTATCAATGAAGAGGGAGAACCGTCTGATGACAAGTAGCAAAAGGAAAAAATGAGAAAATAATGAGAGGAGAAGAAGAGAAGAAGAGGAAGATAAGAAAAGAGAACTCATGAAGTGACGAACAATGGGTGAGGGTGAAGGAGCGACAAACGACAAAGCAAGCAATGGCTAAAGGAGAACAAGCGATAGGGGCCAGTTCAGCGATGTGAAGACGACGATGACAATGAGATAGGAGATAAGAGTGAGAGAGTAAAGTAGGTGAGGCTTTTATATTTTTCGGATTTTTTAATTTCTTTTTAATAAAATTTAGCTTTGAGTTTGGTTTGAAGTTTCTGACCCAAAACCAAACCGAATCGAAAAATTTGGTTTTTTACATTCAAAATCGAACCGAACTGAAATCTAGTGGACAACCAACATTTTTGAGTTAGGTCATTTTGGTTCCAGGTATTTTGCCCAACCCTACATTTAAATGTTTAAAGTGAAAAAAACATGAATACATACAACCTATGGCCCAAGTTTAGGGAGGGATCGGTTTACCGCTTGTACTTGCTACACATCATTAAGACATGGCTAGTAGACTTCAACTCATGACACTACTACAAAAATGTCTAAAGACATCACTAGCAAGAAATCAGCTTTTAAAAAACCGATTTAGAAAAAAATTGAAGATATTGGTTAATAAAAAAATCATATGTTAGGTTTTTGTGGTTTAAAAAGACATCAGATATAATCCAAACCCATATGGATTTTATTTTACATCTCTCCTTTCAAAACTCATACCCTAACTTGAAAAAAAAAAACCTCACACTTTAAATATATTTGTTTGAATACTTTGCCCTTCAATTTGCTCATCGCTTTCATCTTCTTCCTCCGCCGGCCGCCGCACCGCCTCCTTTACTTTCTCTGCCGCCGTTCAAGCCCTTCAGTTTCTTCCTCTGCACGGTCGGACCAGGTACGCCACTTCTTTTTCCCTTCTTCTTCTTCTTCTTTTTGTCAGCGTGTGATCTTCTTCTTCTGCTTTTGTTCTTATTTTTTCTTTTCTTCTGTGCAGATCCGCCATCGTTCTTCAGTTCAGATCTATTGTCTTCCTCTGTTGTTGAGTTCAGATTTTCCGCCAAACCAGGTGCGTGATTTTCTTGTCTATTGTTGTTCGGAGTTGGTTGAAATGGTTTTGGAATCGCCTAATGATTTGGCCAAAACTATGAGGGAAATGGTTGCTTTGAGATGTTTGGAGGATTTGTTTGGTTCGATTGAAGATGGAGTTTCTGTTACGGAGAATAAGATTGTGTTTGATTTATCATTGATTCGATTGTTTGATCATTTTACAAGTAAAGGTGTGGCTTGGTGATCACACTGATCACTATTATGTCTTTGATTTCTTCTCAGCAGAATGTTAACTATCACCAAGGTCTCCATTTTCTTTCACTTGAACTTATCAAGTTAGAATTATATAAGTGAAACTACTGAATTTTATCAATGCCCATGTTTACTTTACACTTGTTCTATTTGTGTTTTTTCTTTTTTCTTTGAAGCAGATTTTGTTACTCTACTTATGGTAAAGAAACAAATTGATCAGCCATGAAAAAATCCTTTTAGAAAGCTTTATGGTTGTTTTACTGGTTGAAATTCAATCACCAATGGATGGAATTAAAATCTCAGTTCAAAGTGTAAGAGTCTTTTACCTTTTTCTAGTTTTGGTCTCTATGTTCGTTCATTATTAATTGCAATCACAAGCCTGATTATTCAGTCGCATGATTGATTGTCCTATCTTAGATGTAATTGTCCAATTGCACTTAAAATTCTCTAATCAACCTTGTTCAATTGCATGATCTCATATAAACTGCAATTGCAGTAATTTGGTAAATGTTCACAACTACTTATGTAGTTATTCAATCACATTCAATGTTGATCTGGATCACTGTTCCAAAACTCGACCAAATTCTTGGTGAGGAATCATTAATCGATATCTTATTAATTCGAAAAACCCTAGTTCGAGGATTTTAGTCGGGCAGGGTGAGTACCAAGGCAAGTTGGTTAAGTACTCGGGCTAACTCAGCCAACTCGACCTAACTTGGATTAATTTAAAAAAAATAATAGAAAAAACAAAAAAGTGAGAAAAAGGAGACTCACACTCCACTAGCGATGCCATCGACAACGAAAGACGTGCCTATTGTGAGACGTGCATGGCAAGGTGCCTTGATTGCTTCATTGGCTAGCTTGACTTCCTTTACGAGATTTACAATTGTTGAAACAACAATGATCATTGCGCAAACAATTTAACAGAGAGTTTATTACCATTTGTCAAGGTTTTAAAGAGAGAGAGAGAAAGGTTAAGGCAGCATTGTCTTTCAGGGAGTAAGGGCTTCCTTGTTTATGTTTATATATATTAGAGCAAATTGCACAAACTCCCCTGATGCTTGATGAAATTATAATAAATATCTAAGTTTTGACCATAATGATATGAACCTTTTTTGAGATTCCGAAAACTCAATAGAGATACCTTTTATCCTTAAAGAGTTGTTGCTAAATTCTAATGGTTAATGGTCAAAAGTGTCAAAAGATTAAGATTCTCCACTCTTAAAAAGTTAATATATAATTATTATTTTAGTTTTAAATTTATTTATATATTATTATTTAAATTATGTGATTTTACTAAAGTGACTTTTAAGATTGTATGAGATAGGTTTGATAATGTTTTGTGGTCATATGATTGTATTTTGATATTATAGAAAATTATTTTTAGGTTTTTTTTTTTTATAGGTTTCACCTAGTTTAATCGTTGACCAACTGTTAAATCGAATACTCATTGAGTAACTGTGAATTCACTACTTATTGCCTCGTTGTTCAAGTAGCAAATAACAAGTTCCAGAACCTTAATATAGATTGGGCCAAGAGTTTGTGTCATCTTGTTTGGACCTAATCCATAATCCATTGAAACTAGCATTTTTTTTAATTAAATAAATTACACAAAATTTAGTTAAGATTTGCACTTGACACAATGAAATAATTCTGCATACGGCTTCCCTAATGTTAGTGGATTAAAGTTAAAATTGAAAGATTAATTTAGTTATTTAAATTAAAATTAAAACTAATAATAATTAATGGAATCTCCTCCATGGAGGAGATTGTGCACCTAATCTAATCCTAATGGAGACCGTAACTACATAATCCTTTAATCATAACCACTAAATTATCCAAACAGATACGCAAACACCAAACTCGAAAAATAAATTATAATAATTGAATTGCATCTCCAAAAACCATCACACAAATGCAATCACTTTAAGTTTTTCGGGTACTTAAACCATCTCCATTTTGCCTTTTAATCTTTTACAAGGTCATTTTCTCTTATTTTATATTTTTCCTTTAAAATTATATCGAGTTGTTTGGATTAAAATTTTAAAAACTATAAAATAAATTTCAAATTTAAAAATAATTTTAAAATTGAAAAATAATTAAAAAATAATTTTAAATATAAAAAACATTTTTTTCAAGTAGATCTGAGTCATCCATCTCAAAGATTAAGATCAATTATAACAAAAAAAAAAGAAAAAGTTGAAGATGGCAGTGGAGATCCAGACTCAATCTTCATCGTCCATCTTGACGGTTTATTAATAACACCCCTTGATCGTCAATTTTTTCTAGAAATGTCGCACTGTTGTTAGAGACCTAGATTTTGGGTCTCCACCACAACAATAGAGACCCAAAATTTAGGTCTTCAGCAAGCAATAGAGGCCTATACATGGTCTCCATCGTGAGAGATAGGTACATCTCCTTTGCAACATTCATCTCCTTGAAGAAGTGGCACGACAAAGATCTAGAGATGGTTGATGATGTTTTTGATGATTTTTTTTCCTTCATTCTTTTGAATGGTTGATGAAGATTTTTATTGATTCGGTATGAGTTTGATTCTGTGTTGATTTTTTTGGGTTTGAGTTTGATTATAAGGGTGAATTTCTTGGCTTTGGATTTGAATAATGATGATAATATAGAGATGAAGATATCTAGATCTTCATCACTGTGATGAAGATCTAGAGATGTTCATCTCCTAGATAGATAGAGATTTTTTTTTTCTATCTTTCAATTTTTTAAAATATGAAAGATTTTTTTTTTTTAGTTTTGATTTTTTAAATCAATTTCCACCGTTCATCATGCAAATCTTACTTTTTTTTTTTGAAAAGTTGTTCAATTTTAATTATTTTGTAATATTAAAGCTAATTATTATTTATTTTTCAATGTTTTAAAATTTAATTTAAAAAAAAAACTAAATTTATATTCTTTGTAAATGGATCTCCACCATCTAGATGGATGGTGTAGAGATCTAAACAGCCCATAATGTAATGCATTTTTTAAAGAAAAAATAAAAATAAGTTAAATTAGTATATTACCTTTAAGAGAGTTAAACATAGTTGTCAAATCAAATCAAATTGTTAGTGAATGAGAAGTCACAGTGAAAAAATGGAAATGTCGTTTCTGCTTGTAATAAATCAAATCTCAAGTGCGTTCAACATGTTTTACTAAAAAATATTACAAAATTATTTAACATGACAATTTTTTGTAAGAAACCGTATTGTCAATTTACATCGAGTACAAATTTCTAGATTTTAGATCTATTTGTTCCTTTGGATGATATGTTTGACCTACAGTCACTAGAAGCCTATAATAAAAAAGGGCAAAATGAAAGAAAAAGTGTTCACATGATATGAATAAGAGGAAGAAAAGATGTTAAACCATTGGATGAAGAAAAAAAATTTCCAACAATGAGAAAGTAAGGGGGGAAAAAATGAAAAATTAGAAGAAATGGGAAATCGGCTAAAGAGCTTAAAAAAGATTTTATCCCTCTCATTCACCCAGCTGGGGCAAAATTGTTTGATCACTAGGGATTTTTTCTTTTTGACAATTTCACTAGTAGGGATTTAATTATTAGTATAATTTCAAAAATAGAATATCACAAAATATTTTTATACTATTATTTTTTTTATTTGAACAAAATATGTAATGAAATTATTTAGCAAAATATTCATAAATAAAATCACATCCAAACATGGCATAACTTAATACAGTCAAATATCATCATGCATTGTATAAAAGTAATACAATATAACATAATGCAATGCAATACCATATAATCCTATAAAATAAATGTAATAAAATACGTGTCAAACATAGCCTAATATTGTTGTTTTCATTGGTTGAGGATTAAATATTGTTTTCATTAGAGTGTTTGATTTCATTTGGTTTAAATGTTCAATATAGAAATACTATATGCCCTTTAGTTGGAATTCTTAATTGGTTTGCTTTTAATAACAATATAAATAAAGAAACCATCTGCTGCTGCAGTTGGTTGAGTACTTCCCCTTGTCGTATGAGGTTGGGGGTTAAATCCCTTCTAGTGGATATTAATACTAGTATGAGTAGCCTTCTCTCTTATTGATCTTGATGAGTCTCAACAATCTTATTGTAAGAGTAGTTTTTCTCCTATTTGTAGAAGTAACTACTTGAGCTATTCTAGTAGTGTGTAATCTCCGCAAGTCGGAACGTTTCTCTTATTTTTAAGATTAGTTGTAGTTTTAATAGTATATGATCTCGATGAGTTTTAATAGTTCTTTAACACGTTCATCTCCAATTTTTAGGAGTAGCTATCTGGGCCGTTCTAATAGTATTTTGGTAGTATATGATCTCAATGGATTATGACAGTTTTCTAACACCGTTGATTGTGAGGCTGTTGATTATGAGAGTAGTTTGTCTCATATTTCTATGAGCAGCAATCCAAGTTGTTGTAATAGTGTAAGATCTCGACGAGTCCCAATAGTTCTTTGACCAGTAATATTTCAACTTAAAAAAAAAAAAAAAGCCAATTTAACTAGAGAAATATTAAATGTAATACATCGAAATCATAGAAAATTATATAGATTTTTTTAAAATGTTTTTAAGGCAGTATTGCAATCCTAGAAACCCAAATGAATGCATATACTAAAATCGATAATTTAAGACCAAACTAGTCCCTACCTTTATTTATAAGAATTCAACCATTACTTATTACGAAATCAAGTACTCTGAACATCTCGCAACTAGAAAGTAAATATAAACAACAATAAAAGTAAATTAACAACTATCATAACAACTTATATCCATAAGAATTTTGTAATAAACTTCCAAAATACAACTTCAACCATAAAAAAAGGTACCTAAATCATTGCATTACAAACCTTACAAGCATGAAAATAAATCTATTTGCCACTCAAAAAATAATCTGATAACACAAAAGTCACTTAACGAAAAACTTAAAATTTGTCATAAAAACATGATAAAATAATTATTTGACAAAAAACAATCGGCCTCCAACAATAGTGATAATCAATCTATCGTGCTAATAGCCCAATATTTGCTTGAATAAATAATCATCAATTTCTGATAGCCCAAAGCATGTTTACATGGCATCCCACTCAAATGCCAAACACCACAAGCAAGGACAAGTTAAGTACACTTTGTTTTTGGGATTGTGAGAAGCTAAAAGGCCTACCTAAGGGCTTCCACAGCTTGGACTCTCTTGAAAAATTAATATTGTGTGGATGTCCAAGTATGAGGTCATTTCTAGAAGAAGGTTTTCCAGAAAACTTATACGATATAAAACAATCAGCCCCCGACAACATTGATAATCAAACTATCGTGCTAATAGCCCAAAATCTGCATGAATAAGTAATCGTGCCTAGGTCTCACATCCACTTCAGAGCTTACTCTACCATCTTCACTTCGATCTTTGTAAATCTAGAAATGCCTAGGTCTTACATATCCATTTCGATACAAAATCATCATTGGAATTATATATTTGGCATCGTGCAATAACGAAAGAAGAATGCAAAAGAGATAAAGCAAAAGTGCGGCCCAACATTTCGCACATCCCTTCAGTTAAGATCAATTGGAAATTAATGGATGAACTAGAGGATGGAGAATGAATGAGCTCTACAGAATTTCATAAACAGTATGTCCATCTCTAACACTTGCATAAAACTGCAAACAATTAATTTTGTTTTACTTGAAGTAGTATGTCACATCAAACATTAATTTAATGCACGTATGAAAACATAATTAGCTCTGTTTTAATGTATGATATGTCTTAACTTATGAATGGAATATAAATATTATGTTTTTATCAAGCTACAAGGTAAAATGCATGATTAACATGTGCATTTTTAGTTGTTCCACAAACTCATCCTTCTCTTATTAGTGTCATTATCTGATTAAAATCATGCCCTGTCAGTGTTATATATTAACTACATCATGCAAGTAGTTGGTTAGGTAATTAGATTGTTCGAATTTAGCTTAGAAGACATCATTTTTGGTTTGTTTAACATAGTTGTTCAAGCAGTTCTATCATGGAGGGTGTTTTTCATGGAGAACATTGGTGATTATTTGAAATGAAAATTTGTTGGAGAAAGATGAAGCCCCAGTAAATGGTGGACAAGTAAAAAGTGATAATAATGTCAATCACACAATTCAAGCTAGGCATACACTATCACAACCATCAACAACTAATAACCACCACATAAACGAAACATGATCACAAAGGCTCTTATTGGGGATTAGATTTAGTCAAGGATAAGCCATAAAAATTACACAACATTTCTCATGGGGTGTACTAAAACCTTATTATTCACATATTTATCGCACAAATATGAACACACAGTACTAGCGCTGCCAAATAATCTAACAATAATAGCAATACGCTATGAGCATGTACACCACATATGCAAATGTAACAAACACATTTCCAAAATGATCAAACCAAGAAAATTATGATATTTACAAGATAACATAAAACTCATTTCGGGTATTAAAACAACCTTATAATTTCAAACATCCCAGCAAAACTGAATAATCATCTACTATAAAAGATTTGAAATTCCTAACAAGAAATTTATCATCACTTCTTCTACCACTGACAACATCGAAACCATAAGCTTACGTTGACTAGCTCTATTTATATACACACATGTCTAACACCAATAAATACTTCATCTAAAAAAACTCTTGACAAAACAATCATACCAAACAAAGCCAGAAAAAGCTTGACGAACTTTGGAGATGAAATACCACAAGTTATAGTTGAACACAGAGCAAGTAAATAAATTTGGAGATGAAATTCCACAAGTTATTTGGAGATGAAAGCAATCTAACACACACAACCACTTACAAGTTCTCTTACCTTGTTATTCTTTCCAACATCTCTTGGTTATGCCCAAAATATCACTTTCGGCTAAGCAGTTATCATAACATAGCTTTAAGGTATTGATCTCACAAAGAAGTGAATAGCAAGAAAAATTCATAACAGTAAAATTGTATATAAAAATAAAAGAAAATAAAATAATAGAAAACAATTGAAGGGAGAATAAGGGAAAATTTTTAATTGGAGAATGAATTAAAAAAATATATATGACAACCAATAAAGAAAATAGCAAGGCTTTGGGAATCACTTAATTGTTTAATTTTTTGCTATCAAGTTTGATTTCAAATTACTACTCAATTGCATGTTTCACATCCCAAACAAACAATTGAAAAATATGAATTTAAAGATCAAATAAAAACATAATGATAATTGTAAAACCCTTTACATTTAAAAACAAATTAGGACATAATTTATAAATTATTTAAGAATGACAATATATCAAATTAACACTACTGTAGTAAAAAATCAACTTCTTAATTTATCAATCTAAAAAATGTTTCAACATGAACCACATAAAAAAAGCTTAATTGAATTTATATGAAACTGTAAAATATAATTTCTGAATTAAAACTTCAAAAAGAGTTTAACATAAACATTGAAAAGTTTGAAAGTAAAAAAACTTGAATAACAGTAACCTTACAATTAAGATCACCCCTAGCCTCACTCTAATTTTAGCTTAACTTGCTCATTATTTCACAAGTTCTATAGAGAAAATGTGAAAATAAAATAGCAAGATTTTTTTTTTCTCTCAAAAACTTTGATATTTTTTTCTCTGAATTGGTTCCCTTTTGCTGTCCGCTTGACACCCTAGTTATGGAAGCAGAAAGCTTCCTCTCCAGAAAATCTTCTTCACAAGAATAGCTGACTTTCAAAATTCAAATTTAATTTTGAAATTTAAATAAAACAATTCTGGTCAAAACGTTTCCATCCGAATCACAAGTCTGTTCACAATTCTGCCTTTTTCATCACCCTAAATTACTGTCATTTTTTTAAAATTTGAAAACCGAATCATAGGTCAACTCATCCGCAAAATCACTCGGCCACTTCTCAATTTTTGGAAACCAAATCAAATTTCAACAATCACCACAAATCACTCTCATCCAAAATTTCCGGATAAATCAAATTTCAACTCATCCTAGAATCACTCCGACACTTTCCAAATTTGAGAGACAAGTCAAATGTCAACCTATCCCCACAAATCACTCCATCAACCCTCTCTCAACCAGCTTGTCAAATTTGAAAATCAAATAACCACTCAATCTTCTGTCTAAATATTTGAATCAATCAAACCACAAGCTGACCTCTGATAACACTTGCAAAATCGGCAGCCTTTGAAAATGAACAAGAAACCAAGGTTTTGACAGGCATAAAAATGGAGAGTGCAACGATGACTTCAAGTTTGGAAGAGATAATTGCAGGTTCATCAGCCATGGAACTGGAGAAGAAGAACACTAGCAGAGGCAGGTCCATAGAGATGAAGAAAATTATTGCAGCGATGGGAGTTTGACAGGAGGTATGACAGCGGCTGAAACTTAGAGAGAAGAGACTGGCTTAAGCAGCAGCTGCTGGTCGGAAAAGAAAGTGGCAGGTCTGGATAGCAGATCGACGGTGGCCATGGCAAAAAGGAGAAGAGTGAGAGCTATCTGTAGAGGTTGCATCTGACAGGGCATATTCTGTCTCTGAATTATGTTTGACTTAGGCTTAGCTTTGAGCCTTTTGAAATTGTTTTCTGAAAATCACCAAAAGCCCAACAAGTATGAATACTCATCAAGTCAAAAACATCAACCTTATGGATATAAAAATGCACTAAATCCAAATGATTAAATAATTACATTTGTGAAAATACTTAAATAAAAATGGTTTGTTAAACAATATTCTCCGACAAATGCGATCAATTTTCTATTATTAAAAGTGTATTTTTATGCATTAATATATCACCTACCACTAGCAACTTTAATAAAGAAAATTGTTGGTCAAGTAGAATGACAATAAAATACAAAGAGATCGGTTTGTGATTTGAATTTGAATGTTGTCTTATGATGTTGGTGATAATGGTTGGGTATATGAAGCCATTTTTGTTTATTAGGTAGGCCATAACATAATGTTTTGATTAAATGACAAACTCTTGATATAATGATGGGAATTATCTGAAAGTGTCCACATAACTATTTATGTGACATTCCAAAATAATGAATGGATTATCAATTTTGTAGATTATACTTAGTTGAAATATCTTTTATGGGCTATTGGATTCATTCAATTATTCTAGTGTACTAAAATAATAAATTCTATTGAAAATAGTTCTCGCTTTGTCAAAAGTTTTGCTTTCATAGAGCAAAAATTAAAATATAATTTCATTTCCCTCTTTTTCTTCTTACTTAAATTTGACAAAAAAGAAATAGATAAACAATTTTGTTTTTTAAAAAAATCTCTTATTGGAAATTAGATTTCTATTAAAAGATTCTAAATCAATTTTAAACCTAATTTCATTAGATTTTGTTAAAACTTTTAAATTTATAGTTGAAATGATATATATTAGCACGGTTTCCTTCAACTCATTTCTATAAATACTCTCTTATGGAAAAAGTTGCAAAAAGATTCCAAATTTTCAAAAATATCCCTAATAAATAAAAATATATTATTATTATTATTTTGAAAAGAAAATATCCCTAATAAATGTAAACCATTACTTTTAACACAATATGATAATTCTTTACCAACCATGTTTGTTCCTGCTACATTTTGTTTCTTCTCTGACTATCACGCTCCTATTCTCTTTCCTTTGAAAGCATAACCTAGCAAATGGTCCCTCTAAAGTACAAGTGGTACTTTTTTACCCTTTGATAATAGTTTCATCATCCAATGATATTTCCCTTCTTCTTGACATTATATTAAGTTATAACATGGTCTAACTTATAACTTAACGGGTACATTGAATTACATTTAATACGTATCTTTTGGCCAAATTATTTTATTTTTACTAAAACACAAAAGTAAGATTGATTAAATTAAATTAAAGACAATTAAATTAAGTTATAAAAATGATATGATTTGAACTCATCATTTCCTATGTATTTATATTCGCATAAAAAAAATTAATGACAGTATTGTTAGGGTTTATGCTCTAACAACTTGTAATTTGTAAACATTAAAATAAATAATAAGTAAAATATGTTCATTTTATTCAATTTATGTGCATTTATGAAATATTTACTTTCTATAAATATCATGTAACATCCATGATGATTTATGTAGTTCAAACTATGTATATATAAATGTTATATATGAGAAGATTTAGTTTGAGATCAGTAATTTAAAGAGTCTGTAAAAAACAAACAAAGTTGGATACTTTATTTGTGGTAAATCTATAGCTAGGGTCTATTTCATATTTGATATGATGATTTTATCCAATATCATTCATGTGGTGACATGGAAATTGGGACACTTTATATAATGCAAATTATATAGGACTGGACCACGATAAAGATGACTTTTTTTTATTAATATCCATCAAACAAAAAAATTCATATTTATCGACTTAATGATTATAGATGAATTGATCTTAATCCTAAGTACATTATGAACTCTTATTTGTTGAGTCATATTTTTTTATTTACATGGATGAAACTATTATATATTTACAGTTAATAAGCTTCGTACTTTGGAGATATGATTTAATAGGTGATTGAGAATATTTTACACAATAGTAGAATCCACTCCTTGCGAGAAATAATGAGTAACTTCCTTAAATGTTGATTTGGGTCTTAAATAATAAGAGATCTCAACTTTCTATTTATGAGTAAATAGAAAGATAAAATTCATAAGTTACTATAAATATATTATTCATTAAAGAATCAATAGTATTTAATGGAACAAGATAGAATACGAGAGGTACAATTGACTTTATGACTTAACTCTAATTATGAACTATTTGTAGATGATTGAACGATATGAAATTATTAAATTGATGGATATTGATAAATTTAGATTGTACAAAACATCTACAAATTTGAGAGTACAACCTCAGGTTTTTAGTGAAATACCTCTAAAGTTAATAATAATGAACTATTTAATTAAAGAGTTTAATTAATAATTTCGATATTATTATAACTCAGAATTGTAGGTCCATTTGGTCCTTTGCTAGCTCACACTCACTATAAGAAACAAGAAAATAGAAGAATTAATTGGATTGTCTAATTATGTGTTACAAGTGTAGCACAAATACTCATATGATTTAAATAATGTTGATTATTTGAATTAATAATTATGTAATTGATAATTTATGAATTATGAATTATTTAATTATTTATCCGGATAGATTATGAGTTCAAATCCATGTGGCTACATAAAATAATTAATGACTTTGAATTATTAAATTTAAATAGCCATGAAGTTTGAAAAGTCAAAGTCAAATTAATGAAAGATTATCAATCTTCATTAATTTGGAAACTGAGTTAATTAATTATGAATTAAATTTTTCAATTTGAAAATTAGATTATCTAATTAAGAATTGGATTTTGTAAATAGGAAATTATATGTTCTAATTAATGAGAAAATATATTTCCTTATTGTATTTGAAAACCTAAAATTGGTCAATATAAAAGATGTTTTGTATTGGGAATCAATTAACTCAACTTGAATCAATATTTTCTTGCCTTAGCCGTTCAATACACAAAAGAAACCACCAAACCCTAAAAGCTTAGGGTGGCCAAACACCATCAAGAAAAGAAGAGGGTTGGCCGAACCTTCTCATGGCTGTTGCCTTTACCGTATTTTCTCTTGTTGCAGTAGGGTTGGCTTAACTTTGAGAGTTCATGCACCAATTAAATGGAAAAATCCCAACCAGAAATATACTCAATAACAACCAATTTAGACAATCAAAATACACAATAGATGATAAAATTAAAATATATATATGTATAAAGCGAACGAAGATATCAAAGACATATGCTCTCTGCAACAGTGTATGACTACAAGCCAAGCACTAGAACAAGCGTCAAATGAAAGATAATATGGACATCCATCTCAAACAATCACAGCTTACCTGTCCTGTGCTCTCCAAGCGACCCTTGTAGACATGCCCAAAACCCCTTCACCCAATTGACATTCCACTGTAAAATTCTCTGTCGCAGCGGCAAGCTCTCTAAATGTAAATGTCTGTGCAGCAATATGTGTGGTTGGTTCTTTCGGAACTGCTGGTTCCTTCTTCGCATTAGAACCACCCCGAAATTTTGATTTATCTATATATATCAATGAGATAAAAATGGTAAAGAATCAATTTTATGTAAAAAAGAATATAAATGTGAATTATATTTCGCCGGCCTAAGAGCATCTTTAATACTCTCATGGATTGTTTTTTTTTTTTTTAAATAATAATTATAATAAAAAATGTCTTCAATACTTCTTATCATTTGATAGACAATCAAATTAAAATTTTTTTTTCTATTTAATGCATGCATGTTTTTCCATTTAATACTTCAATTCTTTTATTTTTAATTAAATTTGGAAAATTAGAATTAACTAGTTGTTGACTAGTTGAGATGACTATCTAACAAGTCCTCTAAAAAAAGATGATCATGTTGACAATATTTATTTTTTTTTCCATATAATCTTAACGTTAGTGAGTGATAATTGCACTGGAGAAATTTATTTTAACTCAATGTCTGTATATCTTATGTGGCATGTAATTTTTTTGCAATTCATGAGAGCATTGGGGATGCTCTAAGGGTAAGAATTTAATACAACTAAATTACCACTCAAAAAAGATTAATCCTTATAGGATAAAAAATCATGCAGCATATCAAAATACGTGTCAGATATTAGTTATTAATAGAGCAACCTAAGTTCGTCTTTCACTAATTAAACCTTTTGGTACAACAAAAACGTCGACCAAAACAACAAAGCAACGTCAATAGACTCTGTTTCTCATTAATATAACAGCACGAAAGTCATTGAGAACAATGCTATAGGATGGTATTGTATTCAAATAGCTATGCAAAAACACCAGCTTAACTGACCTGAAAGCATTGTATGCTACACATCCAACAAAAATGTTAACTCAATAGACCTTTAGAACGCTGTGACCCTAAGACATACAAATAGAGAAGATAGAATAGAAGGTTCCAAGAAAAACAAGATTCCCTTGGTACAAGAGCCCGAGTAAGCATAACCCAAAGCTTTTGTCTTACTAGAAGAAGTACTACCACCAATTCCCAACTGGTTTCAATAGTCAGGATTTCTATTCCACCCAAACAATCATAAAATTATACAGGGGCATATTTACTAAGTGAGTGAAATTCCTTTTGACAGCAGAAGCTACAAAAATAAAATAAAGTAAGGAAAATCACATTCAAAGGCCAAATATTGTACCTGACACTTGTCAGCGCTTACATATTCAACATGTTTTCCAAATGAAACTCAGGAAAATGAGAAACCTTTCTAACTTCCAAATGAAATAAATTAATTTATACTTTAGTATTATTCAAACACACAGCAGAATTCATTGACTTAAAAAGCATTTGCCCATCCTGCATCCTTTTGAGTGATTCTATGACCAATAAGTTGGCTAGATCACCGGAGGAAAATAAAATGGAAAATTGATAGTGACTCCAAAACGGAAGAAACTCACCATTTCCTATAGCAGAGACATCCCATCCAACTCCCTTCACCGTTTTGGATTTGCTCATTGCAGTCCTTCTGTTTCCAGCACATAAACAATCAGTTTTCTGCCCAATGTCGAACAGATAAGTACTCCAAAATCTAACAACCGGAAGCAACTAAAAACAATCCTAAGCCTTGCAAAATGCTAATATGCTAACACCAAAAACCATACAAAAGAAAGCCCTTCGATAATTCTAGCCTATAGTATCAAAACTAATACATAGAAAGGTGAAGTAAAATGTGTGGAATGAACCACCAAGCTTTTTTTATTATCATTATTGTTGTTGTTATCGCATCATTAACAGCAGCAACCAACTAAATTATAATATGCCTATAGAGTTTCTGAAAGCAACTTTACTCCAACCCTGTAATGAGCAATACACTGACCAAAAATAATCATATTTACTGCAAAAACCAAACTAAAATAATGTCATGTACAAAAATAAATAAATCTCAAACTAAAATAATGTCATGTGCAAAAATAAACAATTTCATTTCTCATTAACCCACAAAACTGTTAAAAGAAAAAACAACCTCTAATGCATTCAACAAGTAGAATCAAGTATACAGTAACCTACTAGATCAGCAACAGAGCCACCAGCCATGTATTCCATTATAATCCATAGCAGTTAGTGATGCATGGAGGTCGACATTGTGATAAAACAAAAATTTCCTGACACAAAATTACGATATATGAGCAACCTAAACTATTAATCATCGCATCATTAGCAAGCTAGTTGTCTAAAGTATTTCAAGTACCTTCTGGATATATGTCCTCAATCTCATCCTCTGCAGAAAAAAGGAACGTATGGAGCATTAATAACAGAAGGGATTTCTAAAGGCCATTATGAAACCAAAAGGGTCCAATAATTGCTTGTGGCTACAATTTATTGGGAATTTGAACTCTTTCTTTTCTTTTATCGCTACTTTAAATTTGTTAATTGGACCTAGTTCATAAACTCCTACAGTAGTAAAGTACACTCAATGATTTAAAAGTCATAATGTGTTGGACATTTATAAAAAGCTTTATAATTATTGGAAAAGCATTTTAATATGTTCTCCCTGTATCAAATCCTTTAAGAGCTGAATTATAGTTCTGATTAGAATTTCAGAGTTTTGATATTTAATTAAGGCATTCTTTGAAGCAATATATGAATCAACAAAGTCCTGATATACACACTCATCGGATTGATGTACAACTAAGCTTTGCGATAGGTGCTGGATTATGTGCCATTATTTATTGATCACAATTGAATTGACTAAGCTCCGGCGTACACCATTTCATTGATATGATGGATTTTGTTAGAAAATCAGCAGGTTGATCATTGGTGCTGATGAATTCCGGAGCAATTTCTCCTTTGTTGACCAAATCTCTGATAAAGCGATAACGCAGCTCTATATGTTTTGATCGAGGATGAAAAACTGGATTATTTGTCATTGCTATTGCTGATTCGTTGTCACAATAGACATTTGTTGGCTCCTTTTGCTCGAAGTGCAAATCCTTGAAAATTCTTCTCAACCACACAGCTTCACAAGCAGGATATGTAACAGCAATGTACCCTGCTTCAGCTGACGATAATACTACTGATTTTTGTTTCCTTGAACGCCATGAAATCACATATGAGCCTACGCAAAAGATGTATCCTTCTGAAACTGCCCAGTCAGGACCATAATGACACTTGAATCTACATAAGCCTGGTATGATGGATCTTGCACTGCCATGGTTGCATTGGAACCAAAAACCACCTGAAGGCGGGAGATATCTCATTTTGCACCATCTGAAACAAATATATCGCTATCCTCTATGTCAAGGCCCCTATAAAATGTTGGAACAATTGTAGTGAAGCAGCTTTTCATCAAGAAAACATGTCGATAACACAATCTCTCTCTGCTTCCATGATTTCTTTGTCTTTGTCTACTTTTCTAGCCCCAACCAATCTCAATTCCAGACCACATACGCTATGGAGCTGAGCAAGGTGAAAAACTGTTGAGAACTGCAATTGCTTCAACGTTTTATAGGGGCCTTGACATAGAGGATAGTGATATATTTCCCACAGCGGTCTTGACTGGATAGTTTTTGAAACAAATATATCGTTATCGTCCATGTCAAGGCCCCAATAAAATGTTGTTGAAGTAATTGCAGTTCTCAGCAGTTTTTCACCTTGCTCAGCTCCATCGCCACTGTGGTCTGGATTTAAGATTGGTCGGGGCTAGAAAAGCAGATGAAGACGAAGAAATCGTGGAAGCGGAGAGAGATTGTGTTATCGAGATGTTTTCTTGACAAAAAGCTGCTACACTGCAATTGCTATTGCTCCGACATTTTGTAGGGGCCTTGATGAAAAGATGACTTTAACTCAACATAGAGGATAGTCATATAAGAAAGTCTTTTTTTGTTCGGAGTCTTCTTTTGATGAAGAGAAGTCATTATTGGCTGCACAAGGCCGACCAAAGGCTATTTCAAACAGGCTTCGGTCATAATAATAAGGGAAAATTATAGTGAAGTAGCTGCATCTATCTCATTATTACAGTCATGATGCAAGTTTGAACTAAATTACACATAAATATCTTTGACCCGCCTTGACTAACTTGGTACAGTTGAAAAGTTAAAGTTTGAAGAGTAAATGAGTAATTTTAGATATTAAATCAATTTAAAAAAATAAAAAATAGTTATACCCAAATTAAAAATTGTCATGTCAAACTAAATTTTAAAATAATTTAATTAATTATTTTTTTGATACAAAATAATTTAATTAATATTATTATTATTAAAATAAAAAAATTAAAAAATTATTTTCATAAAAAAATCAAAAAAAAAAAAAATGAAAATCATTTAAAAAATTAATTTTTAAATTAAAAATATTTTTTTAGGGATGGACATCCAACACTTTTCGGTGATTACATCAACACCAATGGAATTTTCATTCACAAAAAGAAAAAAAAAAAAAAAGAATATCAACAGAAAATGACAAAACACCATTAACAAAATACCATAAACATTCATCAACCCACTAGAAACACTAACCCACTCATTTTTATCAAAAAAAAAAAAAAAAAAAAGGACCATTTGTCAACCCACCAAAAACACTAACCCACTCATTTTTATCACAAAAAAAAAAAAAAAAGGACCATTCATCAACCCACCAAAAACATTAACAAAACACCATCCTTAATCCACCATCATCAACATCAACCCACCATTATCATCATCAACTCATCTTAATAAATATTCAAACAAATCTTAAGAAAAAAATTATATATACACACATATATATATTCAAACGTCTGGGTTCGTCAAATCTATAGATTTAATTAGGTTCACAATGAACCCAGATATCCAAAAGAATAAGAAGTGAAGAAGAAGAGGGAAAGAGTGATGAACCCAGAAACCATAAGAAGAAGAAGAGGGAGAGAGTGACAAAGAAGAAGAAGAAGAAAGAGAAATTGAGAGAGTGAGAGAGAGAGATTTTGTTGTTTAGTATTTATTTTTTTATAATATCCCAAATATTATTTAAATTGTTACAAATTTACGTGAAACGCGACAGTTTTTGATTGGTAAAGAAATTTTGACATATAAAAAGACCAATTTGTCCATGAGATGTTAATCTTGCCATTAATTGATTGTTAGTCAAACTCAGTCAAGGTATCTTTGCATAATTTAGTCTAAATTGGCATCATTGTTATAATAATGTGATCGATTTAGGTACTTTAATGTAATTTTCCCTAATAATAATAAAAATTCTAGTGATAACCTATTTCAAACATGATCAAAATGATGTAATATCCACCCTTTTTTTTTGTGTGGGAAAGGTGAAATTAAATTCATATAAAACTATTCACATCTTCAATAAGAGTAAGATTTGAACCCTTAACCTCTTATGATCAAGAAGGGTGCTCAACCATTTTTATTAAAATGTGGTATGCAGGATGTAATATCCACTTGAATAGATTCAAAATTAAAATTCTAAGTTATAAGAATGCATTAATCTATGTCAACTTGCATGATATTCGGTTTGAAAAATTATGAGATCGTAAATATATAATAAATGATTAGGAAAATTGGCTCGGTGATGACTAGTCATTGTAAGATGATGAATCAAAGTGATATAAATGATGACATCATAATTTTTCTACCATCAAATCATATTGAATGGTGATAGGTTTAAATTACTTACCATGTAAATATATAATTATTCTTACTTTTAAATAAAGCAAAGCTTTTAGTAAATTAATATCAATTTTATAATTTTAGATATGCCGAGATTCAAAATATCAGATTACCTAATTAAGGGAATATCATAATGCTATAAACAAACTTGATTTTCAAACCACCAAGACTTGCTTTCCAAACTACCACAGGACTTTGTGTACGGACTTTCTTTGGATATACAATTCAATATCACTATTTGGAAGATTTACCATACAGGTAAAACAATATTGACTTAAATATACTTCTCAAGTTTTTTTTACCCTATTGTTTCTTCCAAATCGTCAATATTTTGATCTTCTATGTTCCAATCATATCATAAATGAAGCTCACCTTATATTAATTAAAATTTTTCCTTTAACAAGAGAATAGAGCTTCGGAGACATGACCAAGGAAGAACTCATAGTGCTTTCCTGCATTGCAAAGAAATTAATAATCAAAAAATAACAAATCAATTCACAGAGTGCACCAACATCGTGAAGCACACCCTTTCGGTTTAGGTTCTCAATATCGTTCGCCCTTCAAGTGTGGCTTACCTTTTATTAGATCTAATGTTATACTAAACTCCACGGGGAGCAGTAAAAAGAAGAAGCCCAAGCCAATGAAACAAGTGACAATAGCTAGCCAAGAAGGTGCTAATGCTGGATTGGTGCCTGTAACGAATGCTATCACCATCGCTCCCATAGCAACCACTGTAAACAATGAGCCAAATTTGAACAACGGCCAGTACATCTTAAACCTCTCTATCGACAGGATGAAGAAAATGAAGACAGCAGATACCAAAAAAACCATGGCAATGGCATCTTTTATTACAAATAACTGAAAAGCTGCCTTTCTACTTAGGATTGCAGTGCCTTGGTTCTTACCTTGTTCACTTTCATAACCACCAGGTAAGGTGAAGGCAGCCGCGAATGTTACTGTTGCAATGAGTGCAGCCGCTACCAATTGTGAATCTCTTTTGTTCCCTTAATCTGTGAGAGGTATTCATCACAAAGTTTGCCGCATATGCGGATTACACCTCGTGGATATAGCCCAACATTAGTATCTTTCGATGATGCTAAGATTTCTTGCTGCATGTATTACATTCATGATTAACTAACAAGAGACGCAAAAAGAGATTCATAACGGGGAAAGAAAGCGAAATAATACAGAAGATCTGAAAATTTCAAGCTAGCCATGTATATTCTTCTTCTTAGTTCCTTTATTTTTACTTCTATTTTTGACAACGGGTTTTATTTCTATCATGCCTGCCCTACATTTTAATGAATGCAGTTGATTTGCCCTTTCACTGAACAGGTGGTTACATTTCCTAACTAACCTTAACTAACCTTATAATGCACGAAGTATGACAAACATTTAAAGATTGAAATCCATGATCATGTGAATGTATTTTGTATATCTAATGTCCAAATGTGTGAAATTGATCCACAAAAATGCATAGTGTGCTACAGTTAATTTAATTGACTTAATAAATTTTGAAGCATTCCTTTGGTTAATCAGCACAATAGATATATAATCAAATAAAGCTATTACCTGCAGCTCAGGACAACCATCATTGAATGTTTCTGCAACATTAAAATTCTGATTGTTAATCTCCAAACAATCACCTCTAACTTGATCAACAATGCCATCAAAAAAATCTAGGGCAAACAGGGAGCTAGTGCAGGTAGCAAGAACATGGAGAGGAGTGTTTCCTTTAACATCCTTCTCATGTACAAGCTTTTTCATTCATGGATTTTCTAGCAAAACTACTCAAATCATTTTGACTTAAAGTAGCCATAGCAAAGTGAAGAATATTCCATCCCTTGTGATCAACCATTTCATAATAATATGAACAAAATAAAATAATCTCCCTTACTATATCTATATGGCCTCGACTGGCTGCTAAATGAATAGGCATCATCTTCTTATACTTATCATCGATATATGCAACAGATTTATCAAATTCCAATAATGTGCCCATAACTCGAAAGCTACCATAATATGCTGCACAATGAAGAGGAGTCCACCCATTCTCGTCTATTGCTTTTGTCAAATTCTTCTTCTTCAGTAGTATATCTCTTGTTAAATCTATAGCAAAAATAGTAACTAAATTAAAATGTAAATAAAACATTGAATAATTTATGAATTATATAATTTTTCAATATATATACACACCATGATTAACCTTTCACTTTTGGAATTTTTCTTTCCTTGACGATGGTGGCATGCACATTCTTGTGACAATAATACACTCCCTTTTTGGTCAAATTACTAGTTTAATTTATTGAATCTTTTGACTTACTAGTACTCTTATATGTCATTGTAATGAAAAAACTGATACAAATGTTTATATATTAATTACCTGGATAATTTCTCCTGACTGCCGCATGTGAAGTTGTCTTCCCATTGGGACCTTCATGGCTTGCTGAACTGCAAGTTCTTAACGTTCTAGCCACACATTCAGAAAATCCAGTCTCGACAGCAATGTAAAGTGGAGTTTCGCCACAATTATTAGCGAAGTAAGAAAATTCAGGGTCTTCTTCAACTAATACTCTAACTACACCAACCAATTGATTTCGTGCAGCCTCATGTAATGCAGTGTTTCCCTTACTATTTGTCATCCTTACCATCTGTCTGGCAGCTCCTATCCCACTCTCTATTTCTGCATGCTGAGCATTTGCGTGCTTAATAAGAACTTCCACCACTGCAACGTGCTCAAACTTTGCCGCAACATGTAATGGAGTATCACCGTGTGCATTAACTTGGAGCAGTAGAGATGGACATATTCCAAGTATCTCTTCAACAAACTCTGTCGATACCTTCTCAGACGAAATGTTGATATGCAAGACTGTATTCTTCATTGGTGTTACTACGAGATTAAGTTGTACTGAATTTTGCTTGAATGGCTCAATATTACCATCAGCCGCAGCATTGAGCAATTGATCAAGATCGACCTCTGATGGACATGTAACATTATTCTGATATGAACTGGAGCCTAAACTTGTGATCATCTCCACATTATGGCTTGATGCTGCCTCATTCGTGATTGAAACAGAATCCATTGGTTTACTTTCTGTTTTAATAGGGGAGCAGAGTTAGTCAAATCAACTTCAATTATGGACATCAGAGAAATTCATAAACACGCACTACTACAACAGTCCCTCTTTATGTGACATGGATTTCTTACCTTCTAAAAGACCATGTAACTGCTTACACATTAAAATAGTTCCCACAAAGTTGTTCTAAAAGCAGTAGAATGTACAATTAACCTCTCATACTTTGAATAGTATGGAGTATGGCCTGTAGTTGACCAATAAACAACAAGGCATTATCAACACAGGCAAGGAGGAAATCCACTAGAAAAATCTTTCAAGTGTTACTAACAACCAGATCCATTAACTAACAAATCTGTCAAACACATGAAGCCTACCCCACTCAAAAATTCCAAAACTAAAGCAAGAAATCCAGCAACTTAAAAAACAAAATAATTTAAACAGGAAAATGCATTATGCATCAAGATCTAGCTCAGTAAATGCAAAGACCAAGTAGCAACTATGATAAAAACTCACAGATTATAGTTGGGTAGGAGTTGATTTTTCAACACAAGCATCAAGTCAAACACGAAGTGAAGACACAGACACCCAACCGGTGAGCTTATGTTTTCCACGTCTTTTCTTTGCAAGCGTCTAACTTGATGTGCTACTGCCCACATGCGAAAGAACCCGACCCGACACCCGGATCCTTCACAAATCTTCTCATAGTGTGATGCTATTGGGTGTGACCCCTACCTTAAAACGAAGTACAACCGTCTCGTTTTAACTTAGTCCTACTTTCTTTTTTCTTTTTTAATTTTTTTTTAAATACTACTTTAAAAGTCAAATAATTATTGAGACATACTTAAATAAATCATTAATACTTTAAGAGTCAAATAATTGTTAAGACCTACTAAGATATATCACTGATAACATAATTTAGATAATTACTTTTATAATATCGAAGAGAGAACAATTTCTAGTAAGAGAAGACTCATAATCCACAATTACCAAAGAGCGATGTGCAACTCAGTCATATTGATATAACTCAAAAAAAATTAAAATCCAAATGTGCTTGATGCTGCTGAACTATTCCACACAGCACCTAAGAGCACAAAGAACTTAAGACAATAAAAAAGCATTCCATATCGAGTTGATAGGATCTAACTTCAATCGGAAGAATGTGGAAGTGGAACATAGAGCAACATACAATAATATATATACTTACGATTCTTGCAAATCAATAACTTTAATAGCAACTTCTTTAATAAGCTCCTAATCAAACCTGAAAACCCTGCATCTACAGTTGGTTTTCATTTCAACTTTACTGCAATACATCAGTCCAATAATCTATTTCCTCAATTATACCGTAACTTACATTATCTAAGGCTACTCCAACCTCTGTTTCATGAAATTGGTGCTGGAAAGGGTTTTTTTTTTTTTAAAATTTTATTTTTTAATTATTATTCAAATTCCATAGGTATCCCCATTGCCATATCTAATTTGGTAATCACTTCATTTACGACACATAATAGATATATTTAGATTTTTGAGAAATGTATTTACTAATATAGGGACCGAATATTGTAGTTCCCATGTTGTTATTAAGCTACAAGTGGAATGCAAGATCAGCTTGTGACTTCTGAAATTTTCAATAATTCTAACGTTATTCTCCTGAATCTCATCCTTGTCTGATTGGTAATCCTTTTCTCATTGATTTCTTTCCAAAAGATAAAACAAAACCTTAACATACTATGTAACAGCTCAATCTCTCTGCCTTCCTTCAGATTTTGTTTGACAGGTTCAGTGACAGGTTCAGGTAATGCTCGACAGAGGAGAATATTCGAGACTTGGCTTATTATGTTAGCAACCGAATGTTTCAAGGTATTAGTCTCTTTGTTTTTAAGTTCAGTTTACATTTGGGGTCCAAGGTAGAGAATGTCATTAGCCAGTTAGAAGGACTCTGTAAATTAACAAGTAATTATGATCTTGTAATACAATAGTGTGCGGGAGAGACCAATGCATCCAACATAATTTCAAGTATACTGCATGCAGGTATGCCAAATTCTAACACTGTTTTGATTTTTATGATATCTTTTTTGTGTAATTTTAGGACTTTGTCTCTCCTAAATTCATTCTCATATGAGCTTCGGATTCAGTTTGGAACTGGTTAGGAGACTCCACATGTAAATGATGTTGAATCACACCTATAAAATGCTTTCTGTTTGCTTATTGGTCCTGATCCCTGAAATGTCAGTTTTAAAACAGCTGATGGTTATACTATTCGGGTATTTTGGAGGAAATCTGTAATGTTTTCCCAACTTACAAGATGATGAACAATCTGTGCAATCGCTGGCGTGAACAGGGCAATGGTCTCGTCTTATTGTTGGCAAGATATTTCTACGATTCTGATTTATTAATACTCAAGCATGTGTGATTTAATATGTAACTTTCTAGCCTTTTTGTGTAGATTTTAGAGTTGCTGCTAGAATTCATGATGCATATTTAGCTGTTGGTTACTTGAGATCCAAAGTGTGGAAGCCAAGAAAATATTGAGCATTTCTTGAAGAATTATTATGAATCAATCGTTCAAGGCAATAAACCACCTGTTAGATTTATAATTTCAAGGCAAAATAGTGTTTGGAATTTGGCTTGTATTCCTATATGATCTAGGTAATCCAAACAGAGTCCAATTGATGTAAATGAGGTGCATTTGGAAACAGGAGCTCGATTTTTGTGTGAGGATTACTTGGACACCAATTTTGGTTATTTTAGTAGCCAATATGCAGAGTTGCTTGGGAACCAAAATGTTTTCTACATGGGGAGAAAGTTTTCTATTTGCTTGGGGATTAAGTTTTCCAAGTTATAAATAAGGCCCCGTTCTTTGTTCAAAGGCTGTGAACTTGGAACTCGGCTGTAAGTTGTAACTTGTAACTAAGATTTGGGGTTAGAGTGACAACAGGGTCAATGAATATTAACCAATATTGGGCTTCAAAGTTGGGCAATAGACCTTTCCTTCACCCCAGACAATATACCAAGTTTGGTAGTGATAGGATTCCAACTTGTAATGCTAAATGTTTTGTAATTCATGCAGTTAGATTTATTCTAATTTTAATGTGCTTTTGATATCAAGTTAAAGATCAACTAAAGACTAATAGATTAAAAAAAAAAACAGAGAGAGAAAATGATATCAATCATGTATTATATTACACAAGCTGACCCCTCTGTCAATTTGAGAAAATGATATCAATCATGTATTATATTACACAAGCTGACCCCTCTTTGTCAATTTGAATATATCAGGTACTAATGGTATGTCCACCACCCCTTGATTTCAATTGCAGAAATGCTTGCCCGTACATTTTTTTAATGGTTTTGTACCATGGTTTGGGCGTTCTTAACTATATCAGATAGTTGTGGGCATTCAGTTTCCAAATATGCAAGAATACTAGATTTTTCTTGAAATTTGTTTAGATATTATCTATGTTAAACTCATATAATGGCTGAACTTTGATTTTTTTTTTTTTTGTTTAAATAAAAGATGGTATGCTAATTCCACCGAAGAAGTAATACATTGATATCTAATTGCACTGAAGGACCCAAAAACATATTTAAAATCAAATTTTCATTTTTTGTTCTTAAATTAAATCTGGCATAATCTTTAATTTTGTGTTTTTTAGTACAAGAACTATATCTAGAACAGAGCCAGAGGATTCCAGGATCAATCGAGATATAACACTAGTGACACGGTTAAGAAGACTACTCTTCCAATTAAAAGGGATCCACCCACATAGAGAATGAAAGAGAAACTCACACCGGGGTTAAAAAGCAACTCATACAAATAATAGGAAACTAATTATTATTATATTATCATTATTATAAGATATTATTATTATATTATAAAAATTTTGAATTTTATAAGACGGGATGTCAAACCCATACCTCTCACGTAGAAAGGCATAGGTGATTGTTAACGTCAACCAATTGGGTCAGCAACCAAAGACGCAGGATCTTATAATTGTTTGCTATTGTAGTGTACTAATTGTTAAATTGCTTCTTGCTAGATCTAACTGTAGAATTGTATCTCAGGCTCCTAATTTTTTCGTGAGTACAAAGTTTCTGGTATAAAAAACTAAAAAAATAAAAAAGAAAAAGAAAATAAGTAGTAAAACAATGACGTAAAAGGAGAGAAAAGAAAGATATGTTAAATATATAAATATATATATATATATTTTTTTTCTTTCGCAATTACAAAGCGTGTACGTTAGCTTTATTAAAGAGGAATAGGGTACCAACACGACATTTGAGAAGAGAATTAAGAATAAATTAATAAAAGGCAAATTGAGTGTAAAACCTTCATTAATAAAATTGGCTTTTCTATCAGCCGGTGAGACACCAATCCACTTTATGAATATGGAGGGCACGGTTCAATAGGCTTTAAATTCCACACGGTTTGAACAAGAAACCAAAATATTATATTATAAGTTTCTTTTCTTTGTGTTGATCAAGAAGCCAAAATATTATATTATAAGTTTCTTTTCTTTGTGTTTTGTTTTCAAGGGCATCCAGTCATCGAGAGAAGTTACTCTATAATTTCTGTGAGATACTAGCAAGGCATTAGATGTATTTAATTTAAAATGGATTTGACAATCAGACTTCATTCTTTTTTGGCCTTTTAGATTTTCCAATGCCAGCAACTCACGATGTAGCTTTATCTATATTTATTGGTTACATTTTTTTCTGATTGAGAACAAAGAATTAACATATAGAATATAAGTGATTTGGTAGTCCACTAAGATACCTATAAAATATGCAAAGTGAAAATTATCAAAATTAATTAACCATTTAAAATATGAAAACTTTGTTGTTAACTATGAAGGAAACTTCATTCATTGTTAGCCAAATTGGCTTTTCTATCAGCAGGTAGGACACTAATCCACTTTATGAACATGGAGGGTAAGGTTCGATAAGCTTCAAAGTCCACACGGTTTTAACAAAAAGCCAAAACATTAGATCACAGGTTTCTTTTCTTTGTGTTTTGTTTTCACTTTGGGCATCAAGTCATTGTATAATTTCTGTGAGATACTAGCAAGGCATTAGGTATATTTCAAATAGATTAAGCCATGAGACTTCAATCTTTTTCGCCCTTCTGATTTACCAATGTCAAGAACTCACGATGTAGCTTTATCTATATTTTTCAGTTACATTTTTTTTTTTATCTAATTGAAAATAAAGAATTAACTCTATAAAATTGATTTGATATTGATAGTCCACTAGGATACCTATAAATATGTAAATTGGAAATTATTAAAATTAACCGTTTAAAATAAGAAATATTTGTTTTTAACTACAAAGAAGCTTCAATCATTTTTAGCCAAATTAAAAAAAATTCAATTCTAGTCTATGGTTAGAATTTATAATTTGCCCCTTAATTAAAAATATAAAATTCAGACTTTGTCTTCTTTCTCATAACACAACACGCATAGAATTTTGATGTACAAAAAAAATAAAATAAAAAAACACGCACAGAATTTTAGTATATGACTACAATTTATAATTTGCCCCTCGATTAAAACAAAAAAAAAAAGATGCACACATATAATTTTAGTCTATGGTTAGAATTTATAATTTCCCCTCATAACACACACATAGAATTTTAGTCCATGGCTAGAATATATAATTTGCCCCTCATAACGTATGCACATACACACAACACACAGAATTTTAGTCTATAACTAGAATTTATATAATTTGCCACTCAACTAAAAAGAAAAAACCTATGGTTAGAATTTATAATTTGCCCTTCACGACGCGTGTGCACACACAACACACAGAATTTTAGTCTATAGCTAGAATTTATAATTTGTGCCTCAATAAAATAAAAAATAAAAAATAAAAAGGCCTCAAATTTTGTCTTCTTTCTCATAAAACACATAGAATTTTAGTCTATGGCTAGAATTTTAATTTGCCCCTCAATTAAAATATATATATATTCAGACTTCGTCTTCTTTCTCATAAAACACACACATATAACATTTAGTTAATAAGTCCAGCCAAAGAATGTCATGTAATATATCGAAAATATCATGTAACATCTTGAAAAAATGTTGTGTAATATCTCAAATACCCAGAAAATTTGGCTAGTAAGCCTAAATACCTAAGAAAAATATCATGTAACATCTTAAATATCCTAAAACACATGTTGTGAAACAAGTTAAAACATGATAATTTTATAGAAATCATTCAAAAGCATTAATGTTTGATGTCCCAACTGCTTCCAAAACTAAAAAATCACAACCTCCGAAGTTGTCCATAGTTCAGTCACCATTGCTGCTCCCTAGTTTGGCCATTGGGTTGCTCTTTCGCTCTCTACGTTTCTCACTTTTTATGTCTACAAATTCTGAAAGTTGAAAATTTATGGAAAAGGGTTGAGATTAAAGGAAAAGGGGCATTTGGATAATTACAAAAGCTAGGTGGTCAAAAACAATTGTATTTTGTTTGTGGTTAGAAATGGAATTTTAATATTCTATATAGTTAAAATTGTATTTTGTTTGTGGCTAGAAATGGATAATTACAAACGCGCGTTTTAATGTTGACGATCGGAATCGGTCAACACCCGGGGTCGGGGGTCAGAACCTCGCAGATGGAACGATTTGTACGGGGCCAACGGTGAAGACCGTGCCGAGCCGGGGGTGAAGACCACGTCGGGCAATCCCTTTTGGCCTCTTGGGGTCGCGTCCGGAGTTGAACCCGTAACCTCTTATAAGTTTTTGAGTGCACAACTCCTATCACCAAGCTGACCGGCCCTATACAATCGTTCCGTCGGCGAGGGGTTTCGACCGCCACCCCGGGTGTTGACCGATTCCGATCGTCAACATCTACAACATCACTATTTTCTCTTTCTCAATATTTGATTATGTAGTTTCTTAAATGGTACTTTAGTTGTTTCCCGGCCCCTACAAATCCATGTTTTGGCAATTTGAAAGATTGTTCAATAGTCTGACAAAAGTTGACAGGGCATAATGGTTAATCTGTCGACTAGTTACACTCACACATTAAGATCATGGAGTTAGTTGTATTGTTCTCTCTCAACTCCCAAACGTTATGTTTTATAATTTTTTTTTTTAAATACACAGTAA
>CM034466.1:12184186-12247204 GCA_019925255.1 Litchi chinensis
GCATTATATAGCCGGACAGGCCTTCACCCTATAAATTCTCATTATCTAGGTGCTTGAGATAGATCAACATGATCTCGGACCAGTTGTGGAGGAGAGAGTATAAGTATCTTCCTCATGGCCTGCTTTCAGGTCACGTCCGGGCTTGTGATTCAATCCTTCTCTTCGTGACCTCAAACTGCTTACCTTTGTCTGCTTGTCATCATTTGGGCGGATGAGGATTGGGCACGGATTTTCCTTTTGTTCCTCTACTGGGAGCAACTTAAGCCTCGCAAGCACGAGCTCTTACTTGCTCTTGTTGAACTTCAGCTACCTCTAGATGTGAGGTGAGGATTTGGACTTATGAGGAATCTAAGGTCGGTGCCGAGGAAGACGCCCTACTAGGAGCAGTAGTTGAATGGGCTACAGGCTGGACAATACATTTTGGAGGGGCCTATTGTAGGGAGAGCTTTACGATATCTGGAGCCCATTAAGGAGAAGGAGTTGGAGCCTGTTAGGGGACCGGAGCAGCTTCAAGTTCACTAGCAACTTCAAAAGCAAAGGTGAGCTAGCGTTCACCCCTAGTTTCGATGTCTCTCATATTGTCTAAAACCTCGCTGGTAAAGGGAGGAGCTAACTGATGGGCCTTGAAAAGCTCAATGTCGAACATGTCACTAGTTTTTCCTTCCTCTAACGTTGCGAGCACCCTAAGGATTTCGACCTCCTCCCTAGTAAAAACTGCCCTATCTCCTATCAAATCTATGACATGAAACAAAAGTAAATATTAAAAAAAAAAAAAAAAATTGCTTCAGCTCGTAATGGCCAGTTTTGTCTAACTACCTAGACTAAGAGCAAAAGAAAAATTACGGAGCCGCCTAAGGGAAGGGCAAGAAATATAAAACCAACTTGATCACAGTCGTGGACGTAGACATTGTTCTTAGGCCGAACCATGTAAAAACTATCGTGCAATTTTCTATTTTTCCTCTACCTTCTCTTGTTTTCGTCTTATTTTCTTTTTAATTGCAAGTATTGGATCAATAACTAGGTCGACCAAATTCTTACGTCGACAAGTTTGATTATAAGGGTGAATTTCTTGGCTTTGGATTTGAATAATGATGATAATATGGAGACGAAGATATCCAAATCTTCATAATTGTGATGAAGATCTAGAGATATTCATCTCCTGGATAGATAGAGATTTTTTTTTTTCAATTTTTTAAAATATGAAAGAAATTTTTTTAGTTTTGGTTTTTTAAATCAATTTCCACCGTCCATCATATAGATCTTACTTTTTTTTTTTTTGAAAATGTGTTCAATTTTGATTATTTTATAATATTAAAACTAATTTCTTATTTATTTTTCAATATTTTTAAATTTAATTTTTTTAAAAAAAATTAAATTTTAAATTCTTTGTAAATGGATCTCCACCATTCAGATGGACGGTGGTGGAGATTCAAACAGCCCATAATATAATGTATTTTTAAAATAAAAAATAAAAATAAGTTAAATGACTTTATTACTCTTAAGAGAGTTAAACGTAGCTAAAAAAAAAAAATCAAATTGTTAGTGAATTACAGGTCACAATGAAAAAAAAAAGGAAACGTGGTTTCTACCTCTACTAAATCAAATCTCAAGCGCGTTCAACACATTTTACTAAAAAAAATTACAAAATTATTTAACATGATGATTTTTTTGTAAGAAATCGAATTGTCAATTTACATCGAGCACAAATTTCTAGATTTTTATTTATTTGGTCCTTCGGATGATATTTGACCTACAGTCACTAAAAGCCTATGAAAAAAAGGGGAAAATGAAAGAAAAAGTGTTCACATGATATGAATAAGAGGAAGAAAGATGTTAAACCATTGGATGATGAAAAAAATTTTCCAATAATGACAAAGTAAGGAAAAAAAATGAAAAATTAGAAGAAATGGGAAACCGGCTAAAGACCTTAAAAAATGTTTTTATCCCTCTCATTCACCCAGTTGGAGCAAAATTGTTTGACCAGTAGGGATTTTCTTTTTGACAATTTGACTAGTATGGATTTAATTAATAGTATAATTTTAAAATAGAATATCACAAAATATTTTTATACTATTATTTTTTTTATTTTAACAAAATTTATAATGAAATTATTTAGCAAAATATTTAGAAATAAAATCACATCCAAACATGGCATAACTTAATACAGTCAAATATCATCATACACAATATTGTATAAAAGCAATACAGTATAACATAATACAATTCAATCAATCAATATAATCCAATAAAATAAATGCAATAAAAATACATGTCAAACATAGCCTAATATTGTTGTTTTCATTGGTTGAGGATTAAATTTTTTTTTTATATTAGAGTGTTTGATTTCATTTGGTTTAAATGTTCAGTATAGAAATATTATATGCCCTATAGTTGGAATTCTCAATTGTTTTACTTTTAATAACAATATCAATAAAGAAACCATCTGCTAGTGCAGTTAATTTAGTACTTCACCTTGTCATATGAGGTTGGGGTTTAAATCCCTTCTAGTGGATATTAATACTAGTATAAGTAGCCCTCTCTCCTATTGATATCGATGAGTCTTAGCAATCCTCTTGTGAGAGTAGTTTTTCTCCTATTTCTAAGGGTAACTATTCGAGCTATTCTAGTAGTGTGTAATCTCGGCAAATTGTAACAATTCTCTTATTTTTAAGATTAGTTATATTTCTAATAGTATGTGATCTCGATGAGTTTCGATAGTTCTTTAACATGTTTATCTTCAATTTTTAGGAGTAGCTATTTGAGTCATTCTAATAGTGTTCTAGTAGTGTGTGATCTCAATGGGTCATGATAGTTTGCTAACATCGTTGATTGTGAGACCGTTGATTATGATAATAGTTTGCCTCCTATTTCTAGGAGCAGCAATCCGAGTTATTGTAATAGTGTACGATCTCGTGGATCCCAATAGTTTTATGACCAATAATATTTCAACTTTAAAAAAAAAAAAACGATTTAACTAAAGAAACATTAAACGTAATACATCGAAATCATAGAAAATTATATAGATTTATTTTAAATGTTTTTAAAGCTGTATTGCAATCCTAGAAACCCAAATGAATGCATATATTAATATCGATAATTTAAGACTAAACTAGTCCCTACCTTTATTTATAAGAATTCGATGATTACTCATTATGAAATCATGTACTCTGAACATCTCACAACTAGAAAGTAAATATAAACAAGAATAAAAATAAATTAACAACTGTCATAACAATCTTATATCCATAATAATTTTGTAATAAACTTCCAAAATACAACACCAACCATAAAAAGGGTACCTAGGTCATTGCATTGCAAACCTTACAAGCATGAAAATAATCTATTTGCCACTCAAAAAATAATCTGATAACACAAAAGTCACTTAAAAAAAAAAAAAAAAAAAAAACCCTTAAAATTTGTCATTAAAACATGATAAATTAATTATATTGATAAAAAACTATCGGCTTCCAAAAAGAGAGATAATCGATCTATCGTGCTGAAAACCCAATATTTGCATGAATAAATAATCATCAATTTCTGATAGCCCAAAGCATGTTTACATGGCATCCCACTCAAATGCCAAACACCACAGCCAAGGACAAGTTAAGTACATTTTATTTTTGGGATTGTGAGAAGCTAGAAGGCCTACCTAAGAGCTTCCACAGCTTGGACTCTCTTGAAAAATTAATATTGTGTGGATGTCCAAGTATGAGGTCATTTCTAGAAGAAGGTTTTCCAGAAAAATTATACGATAAAAAACAATCAGGCCCCAACAACATTGATAATCAAACTATTGTGCTAATAGCCCAATATCTGCATGAATAAGCAATCATACCCAGATCTCACATCCATTTCAGAGCTGGCTCTACAATCTTCACTTCGATCTTTGTAAATCTGGAAATGCCTAAGTCTCTCATATCCATTTCAATACAAAATCATCATTGGAATTATATATTTGGTATTGTGCAATAACGACAGAAGAATGCAAAAGAGATAAAGCAAAAGTGTGGCCCAACATTTCCCACATCCCTATAGTTCAAATAGATGGGAAATTAATGGATGAACTAGGGGATAAATAATGAATGAGCTCTACAGAATTTCATAACTAGTATGTCCATCTCTAACACCTGAATAAAACCGCAAACAATTAATTTTGTTTAACTTGAAGTCGTATGTCACATCAGACATTAATTTAATGTACGTATGAAAACATATTTAGCTTTGTTTTAATGTATGATATGTCTTAACTTGCGAATGGAATATAATTATTATGTTCTTATCAAGCTACGAGGTAGAATGCATGATTAACATGTGCATTTTCAGCCGTTCCACAAACTCATCCATCCTTATTAGTATCATTATCTGATTAAAATCATGCCTCTGTCAGTGTTATTAACTACATCATGCAAGTAGTTGGTTAGGTAATTAGATTCTTCGAATTTAGTTTGGAAGACATGACTTTCGGTTTGTTTAACATAGTTATTCAACCAGTTCTATCATAGAGGGTGCTTTTCATGGAGAACATTGATGATTATTTGAAACGAAAATTTGTAGGGGAAAGATGAAGAACTAGTAAATGGCAGTCAAGTAAAAAGTGATAATAATGTCAATCACACAATTCAAGCTAGGCATACACTATCCCAACCATCAACGACTTATAACCACCACATAAACGAAACATGATCACAAAGGCTCTTATGAGGATCAGATTTAGTTAAGATAAGCCACAAAAATTACACAACATTTCTCATGGGTTGTACTAAAACCTTATCATTCACATATTTATCGCACAAATATGAACACACACTACTAACGCTGCCAAATAATCTAACAATGTATAATAGCAATATGCTATGAGCACGTACGCCACACATGCAAGTGCAACAAACACATTTCCAAAACGATCAAACCCAGAAAATTATGATATTTACAAGATAACATAAAACTCATTTCGGGTATTAAAACAACCTTATAATTTCGAACATCCCAGCAAAACTCAATAATGATCTGCTATTAAAGATTTGAAATTCCTAACAAGAAATTTACCATCACTGCTTGTACCACTGGCAACATCGAAACCATAAGCTTACGTCGACTAGCTCTATTTATATACACACACGTCTAACACCAATAAACACTTCATCTAAAAAAACTCCAGACAAAACAATCATACCAAATAAAGCCAGAAAAAGCTTGACGAACTTTGGAGGTGAAATACCACAAGTTATTTGGAGATGAAAGCAATCTGACTAACATAACCACTTACAAGTTCTCTTATCTTGTTATTCTTTCCAACATCTCTTGGTTATGCCCAAAATATCACTTTCGGCTAAGTAGTTATCATAGCATAGCTTTAAGGTTTCGATCCCACAAAAAAGTGAATAGCAAGAAAAATTCAAAACAGTAAAATTGTATATAAAAATAAAAGAAAATAAAATAATAAAAACAATTGAAGGGAGAATAAGGGAGAATTTTTAATTGGAGAATGAATTAAAAATATATATGACAACCAATAAAGAAAATAGCAAGGCTTTGAGAATCATTTAATTGTTTAATTTTCTATTATCAAGTTTGATTTCAAATTACTACTCAATTGCATGTTTCATATCCCAAACAAACAATTGAAAAATATGAATTTGAAGATCAGATAAAAACACAATGATAATTGTAAAACCCTTTACATTTAAAAACAAATTAGGATATAGTTTATAAATTATTTAAAAATGACAATATATCAAATTGATAATACTGTAGTCAAAAATCAACTTATAAATTTATCAATCTAAAAAATATTTTAACATGAATCACATAAAAAAAAAAGAGTTTAATTGAATTTATATGAAACTGTAAAATATAATTTCTAAATTAGAACTTCAAACAGAGTTTAACATAAACATTGAAAAGCTTGAAAATAAACAAACTTGAATAACAGTAACCTTACAATTAAAATCACCCCCAGCCTCATTCTAATTTTAGCTTAACTTGCTCATTATTTCACAAGTTCTATAGAGAAAATATGAAAATAAAATAGCAAGATTTTTTTTTTCTCTCAAAAACTTTGATATTTTTTTCTCTGAACTGGTTCCCCTTTGCTGTCCGCTTGACACCCTAGTTATAGAAGCAGAAAGCTTCCTCTCCAGAAAATCTTCTTCACAGGAATAGCTGACTTTCAAAATTCAAATTTAATTTTGAAATTTAAATAAAGCAATTCTGGTCAAAACCTTTCCATCCGAATCACAAGTCTGTTCACAATTTTGCCTTTTTCATCACCCTAAATTACTCTGTCATTTTTTTAAATTTTGAAAATCGAATCATATGTCAACTCATCCGCAAAATCACTCGGCCACTTCTCAATTTTTGGAAACCAAATCAAATTTCAACAATCACCACAAATCACTCTCATCCAAAATTTGCGAATAAATCAAATTTCAACTCATCCCAGAATCACTCTGCCACTTACCGAATTTGAGAGACAAGTCAAATGTCAACCTATCCCCACAAATCACTCCATCAACCCTCTCTCAACCGGCTTGTCAAATTTGAAAATCAAATAACCTCTCAATCTTCTGTCTAAATATTTGAATCAATCAAACCATAAGCTGACCTCTGATAACACTTGCAAAATCGGCAGCCTTTGAAAATGAACAAGAAACCAAGGTTTTGACAGCCATAAAAATGGAGAGTGCAACGATGACTTCAAGTTTGGAAGAGATAATTGCAGGTTCATCAGCCATGGAACTGGAGAAGAAGAACACTAGCAGCA
This sequence comes from Litchi chinensis, assembly GCA_019925255.1. Lineage (NCBI taxonomy): Eukaryota > Viridiplantae > Streptophyta > Magnoliopsida > Sapindales > Sapindaceae > Litchi > Litchi chinensis. The sequence continues at coordinate 12,190,950 of CM034466.1, forward strand.
GCAGGTCCATAGAGATGAAGAAAATGATTGCAGCGATGGGAGTTTGACAGGAGGTATGACGACGGCTGAAACTTATAGAGAAGAGACTGGCTTAAGCAGCAGCTGCTGGTCGGAAAAGAAAGTGGCAGGTCTAGATAGCAGATCGACGGTGGCCATGGCAAAAAGGAGAAGAGTAAGAGCTATCTGTAGAGGTTGCATCTGACAGGGCATATTCTGTCTCTGAATTATGTTTGACTTAGGCTTAGCTTTGAGCGTTTTGAAATTGTTTTCTGAAAATCACCAAAAGCCCAACAAGTATGAATACTCATCAAGTCAAAAACATCAACCTTATGGACATAAAAATGCACTAAATCCAAATGAATAAATAATTACATTTGTGAAAATACTTAAATAAAAATGGTTTGTTAAACAATATGCTCCAACAAATGCGATCAATTTTCTATTATTAAAAGTGTATTTTTATGCATTAATCATGAACCGCTAGCAACTTTAATAAAAAAAATTGTTGGTCAAGTAGAATGACAATAAAATACAAAGCGATCAATTGAATTTTGTGATTTGAATTTGAATGTTGTCTTATGATGTTGGTGATAATGGTTTGGCATATGAAACCATTTTTGTTTATTAGGCCATAATATAATATTTTGATTAAATGACAAACTCTTGATATAACAATGGGAATTATGTGAAAGTGTCAACATAACGATTTATGTGACATTCCAAAATAATGAATGGATTATCAATTTTGTAGATCATACTTAGTTGAAATATCTTTTATGGGCTATTGGATTCATTCAATTATTCTAGTGTACTAAAATAATAAATTCTATTGAAAATAGTTCTCCCTTTGTCAAAAGTTTTGCTTTCATAGAGCAAAAATTAAAATATAATTTCATTTCCCTCTTTTTCTTCTTCTTATTTAAATTTGACAAAAAAGAAATAGATAAACAATTTTTTTTTTTTAAATCTCTTATTGGAAATTAGATTTCTATTAAAAGATTCTAAATCAATTTTAAAACTAATTTCATTAGATTTTATTAAAACTTTTAAATTTATAGTTGAAAGGATATATATTAGCACGGTTTCCTACAACTCATTTCTATAAATACTCTCTTATGGAAAAAGTTGCAAAAAGATTCCAAATTTTAAAAAATATCCCTAATAAATAATAATATATTATTATTATTATTTTGAAAAGAAAATATTCCTAATAAATGTAAACCATTACTTTTAACACAATATGATAATTCTTTGCCAACCATGTTTGTTCTTGCTACATTTTGTTTCTTCTCCGGCTATCACACTCCTATTCTCTTTCCTTTGAAAGCATAACCTAGCAAATGGTCTCTCTAAAGTACAAGTGGTACTTTTTTACCCTTTGATAATAGTTTCATCATCCAATGATATTTCCCTTCTTCTTGACATTGTATTAAGTTATAACATGGTCTAACTTCTAACTTAACGGGTACATTGAATTACATTTAATACGTATCTTTTGGCCAAATTATTTTATTTTTACTAAAACACAAAAGTAAGATTGATTAAATTAAATTAAAGACAAAATTAAATTAAGTTATAAAAATGATATGATTTGAACTCATCATTGCCTATGTATTTATATTCGCATAAAAAAAATTATGATAGTATTGTTAGGGTTTGTGTTTTAACAGCTTGTAATTTGTAAACATTAAAATAAATAATAAGCAAAATATGTTCATTTTATTCAATTTATGTGCATTTGTGAAATATTTGCTTTCTATAAATATTATGTAACATCCATGATGATTTATGTAGTTCAAACTACGTATATAAATGTTATATATAAGAAGATTTAGTTTGAGATTAATAATCTAAAAAGTTTATAAAAAGCAAACAAAGTTGGATACTTTGTTTGTGGTAAATCTACAGTTGGGGTCTATTTCGTATTTGATAGGATGATTTTATCCAATATCATTCATGTGGTGACATGGAAATGGCGACACTTTATATAATACAAATTATATAGGATTGGACCACGATAAAGATGACTTTTTTATTAATATCCGTTAAACAAAAAAATTCATATTTATTGACTTGATGATCATAAATGAATTTATCTTAATCCTAAGTGCATTATGGACTCCTATTTGTTGAGTCATATTTTTTTTTATATTTACATGGATGAAACTATTATATATTTACAGTTAATAAGCTTCGTATTTTGGATATATAATTTTATAGGTGATTGAGAATATTCCATACAATAGTGGAATCCACTCTTTGCGAGAAATAAATGAGTAACTTCTTTAAGTGTTGATTTGGGTCTTAAATAATAAGATATCTCAACTTTCTATTTATGAGTAAATAGAAAGATAAAATTCATAAGTTACTATACAAATATATTGTTCATTAAATAATTAATAGTATTTAATGGAACAAGATAGAATACGAGAGATATTTATTTAATAATTTCATAGGTGATTGAGAATATTCTATTATATATTTATAGTTAATAAGCTTCGTATTTTGGATATATAATTTCATAGGTGATTGAAAATATTCTATACAATAATGGAATCAACTCCTTGCGAGAAATAAATGAGTAACTTCTTTAAGTGTTGATTTGGGTCTTAAATAATAAGATATCTCAACTTTTTATTTATGAGTAAATAGAAAGATAAAATTCATAAGTTACTATATAAATATATTGTTCATTAAATAATTAATAGTATTTAATGGAACAAGATAGAATACGAGAGATACAACTGACTTTATGATCTAGCTCTAATTATGAACTACTTGTAAATTATTAAACCATATGAAATTATTAAATTGATGGATACTGATAAATTCAGATTGTATAAAACATCTACAAATTTGAGAGTACAACCTCAGGTTTTTAATGAAATACCTCTAAAGTTAATAATAGTGAACTATTTAATTAAAGAGTTTAATTAATAATTTCGATATTATTGGAGCTCAGAATTATAAGTCCATTTGGTCTTTTGCTAGCCCACATTCACTATAAGAAACAAGAAAATAGAAGAATTAATTGGATTATCTAATTATGTGTTACATGTGTACCACAAATACTCACACGATTTAAATAATGTTGATTATTTGAATTAATAATTATGTAATTGCTAATTTATGAATTATTAACTATTTAATTATTTATCCGGATAGATTATGAGTTCAAATCCATGTGGCTACATAAAATAATTAATGACTTTGAATTATTAAATTTAAATAGCCATGAAGTTTGAAAAGTCAAAGTCAAATTAATGAAAGATTATCAATCTTCATTAATTTGGAAATAGAGTTAATTAATTATGAATTAAATTTTTCAATTTGAAAATTAGATTATCTAATTAAGAATTGGATTTTGTAAATAGGAAATTATATGTTCTAATTAATGAGAAAATATGTTTCCTTATTGTATTTGAAAACCTAAAATTGATCAATATAAAAGATGTTTTATATTGGGAATCAATTAACTCAACTTGAATCAATATTTTCTTGCCCTAGCCGTTCAATACACAAAAGAAACCACCAAACCCTAAAAGCTTAGGGTGGCCAAACACCATCAAGAAAAGAAGAGGGTTGGCCGAACCTTCTCATGACTGTTGCCTTTACTGTATTTTCTCTTGTTGCAGGAGGGTTGGCTTAACTTTGAGAGTTCATGCACCAATTAAATGGAAAAATCCCAACCAGAAATATACTCAATAATAACCAATTTAGACAATCAAAATATACAATAGATGATAAAATTAAATATATATATATATATGTATAAAGCGAACAAAGATATCAAAGACATATGCTCTCTGCAACAGTGTATGACTACAAGCCAAGCACTAGAACAAGCGTCAAATGAAAGATAATATGGACATCCATCTCAAACAATCACAGCTTACCTGTCCTGTGCTCTCCAAGCGACCCTTGTAGACATGCCCAAAACCCCTTCAACCAATTGACATTCCAGTGTAAAATTCTCTGTGGCAGCGGCAAGCTCTCTAAATGTAAATGTCTGTGCAGCAATATGTGTGGTTGGTTCTTTCAGATCTGCTGGTTCTTTCTTCGCATTAGAACCACCCCGAAATTTTGATTTGTCTATATATATCAATGAGATAAAAATGGTAAAGAATCAATTTTATGTAAAAAAGAATATAAATATGAATTATATTTCGTCGACCTAAGAACATCTTCAGTACTCCCATGGATTATGTTTTTTTTTTTTTTTAAAAAATATATAAAAAATATCTTCAATACTTTCTACATGGTATAAATATCATTTAATAGAAAATCAAATTAAAAATTATTTTCCAATGCTTTTATATATTTCTATTTAATGCTTTCATGTTTTTCCATTTAATGCTTTCATTTTTTTTAAATTTTTAATTAGATTTGGAAAATTAGAATTAACTAATTATTCACTTATTGAAATGACTATCTAATAAATCCTCTGAAAAAAGATGATCATGTTGACAATATTTTTTTTTTTCCACTTTATCTTAATATTGATGAGTGATAATTGTATTGGAAAATTTTATTTTAACTCAATGTCTATATATCCTATGTGGCATATAATTTTTTTGCAATTCATGAAAGTATTGGAGATACTCTAAGGGTAAGAATTTAGTACAACTAAATTACCACGCAAAACAGATTAATCCTTATAGGATCAAAAATCATGCAGCATATCAAAATACTTGTCAGATATTAGTTATTAATAGAGCAACCTAAGTTTGTCTTTCACTAATTGAACCTTTTGGTACAACAAAAAGGTCGACCAAAACAACAAAGCAACGTCAATAGACTCTGTTTCTCACTAATATAACAGCACGAAAGTCATTGAGAACAATGCTATAGGATGGTATTGTATTCAAATAGCTATGCAAAAACACCAGCTTAACTGACCTGAAAGCATTGTATGCTACACATGTAACACATCCAACAAAAATGTTAACTCAATAGACCTTTAGAACGCTGTGACCCTATGACATATAAATAGATAAGATAGAATAGAAGGTTCCAAGAAAAACAGGATTCCCTTGGTACAAGAGCCTGAGTAAGCATAACCCAAAGCTTTTGTCTTACTACAAGAAATACTACCACCAATTCCCAACTGGTTTCAATTGTCAGGATTTCTATTCCACCCAAACAATCATAAAATTATACGGAGGCATATTTACTAAGTGAGTGAAATTCCTTTTGACAGCAGAAGCTACAAAAATAAAATAAACTAAGGAAAATCACATTCAAAGGCCAAAGATTGTACCCTACACTTGTCAGCGCTTACATATTCAACATGTTTTCCAAATGAAACTAAGGAAAATGAGAAACCTTTCTGTCGACGTTGGAATTCAGTCGACGAGTAATCAATGCCCAATACCTGCAATCAATGTGAGAAAGCACAAATACCAAGAAAAGACAAAGACGGAAACAGATGATCAAACGAGGAACACGAAGCTTTTACGTGGTTCAGCAATTAAAGCCTACGTCCACGACTGTCCAACTCTTAATCTCTGCAGAGTGACAGTATATTATTGAATATTGTGTGTTGTTACAATGATTTTCATCCCTATTTATAAGGAAAGAAGTGTTACAATTCTGGTTGTAGCAAATCAGGAAAAGAATCCTGAATTAATTACATTCCCTAAATAATTGGAAAAAATAAGAAAAAGAATTATAAATTAATTACACTTCCTAATATATTTAGATAATATCAGGAAATTACTATAATTATCTCGAGATAATGTTGATTTGAATTTGAATTGGAATAGATCTCCATCCCTGATGAGGAAATCATGGTTTGACTGGGCAATTGCCATATTCGGAGAGAGAATCATGGTTGAACTTGGTAACTGCCTGTTCTGGAAGATACTGTGCTTATTACGCGTCTGAGCGAGCTGACGTGTCATGGTGGCCTCGAGCTCGAGCTCGCTGAGAGACGAGCTGCGCAAGCGGCGAGCTGCGACCTGGCTGTGTTTTATAGGTCCGTTGATGCCAGCTGGAAAATCCCTTTAAACGAGCTGAAAAGCTTGATGGGCTTAGAGTCAATATTGGGCCTCGTCTGATGGGCTTTGACTACGTTGACCTTATTGGGCTTCCTTATCGGGTCTTAAATGGGCCTAAATTGGACTTTTACCAGCCCAATTACTGAGTCCGAAAAATACATATAACACTTTCTAACTTCCAAATGAAATAAATTAATTTATACTTTAGTATTATTCAAACACACAGCAGAATTCATTGACTTAAAAAGCATTTGCCCATCCTGCATCCTTTTGAGTGATTCTATGACCAATAATTTGGCTAGATCACCGGAGGAAAATAAAACGGAAAATTGATAGTGACTCCAAAACGGAAGAAACTCACCATTTCCTATAGCAGAGACATCCCATCCAACTCCCTTCACCGTTTTGGATTTGCTCATTGCAGTCCTTCTGTTTCCAGCACATAAACAATCAGTTTTCTGCTCAATGTCGAACAGATAAGTACTCCAAAATCTAACAACCGAAAGCAACTAAAAACAATCCTAAGCCTTGCAAAATGCTAATATGCTAACACCAAAAACCATAAAAAATAAAGCCCTTCGATAATTCTAACCTATAGTATCAAAACTAATACATAGAAAGCTAAAGTACAATGTGTGGAATGAACCACCAAGCTTTCTTTATTATCATTATTGTTGTTGTTATCGCATCATTAACAGCAGCAACCAACTAAATTATAATATGCATATAGAGTTTCTGAAAGCAACTTTACTCCAACCCTGTAATGAGCAATACACTGACCAAAAATAATCATATTTACTGCAAAAACCAAACTAAAATAATGTCATGTACAAAAATAAATAAATCTCAAACTAAAATAATGTCATGTGCAAAAATAAACAATTTCATTTCTCATTAACCCACAAATCTGTTAATAGAAAAAATAACCTCTAATGCATTCAACAAGTAGAACCAAGTATAGAGGTAACCTACTAGATCAGCAACAGAGCCACCAGCCATGTATTCCATTATAATCCATAGTAATCAGTGATATATGGAGATCGACATTGTGATAAAACAAAAATTTCCTGACACAAAATTAAGATACATGAGCAACCTAAACAATTAATCATTGCATCGTTAGCATAAGTATTTCAAGTACCTTCTGGATGTCCTCAATCTCATCCTCTCTGCAGGAAAAAAGAACGTATGGAGAATTTATAACATGATTAGCTAAAACAATTGAGTTTTGTATAACAGAAGGGATTTCTAAAGGCCATTATTAAACCAAAAGGGTCCGATAATTGCTTGTGATTAGCTATATACCTCTAGGTTCATACAAACGTACAATGCTTTCATGAAGACCCCGTATTTGAGGAAGATGTAAACTCCATTCAAATATTTGATCATGTATTTGATGATGAATTGGCATGAATAATTGTTACTTCCGCTTAAATTTCAGGGCATATGGAAGGTAGAAGCGTTTAACATGATTGATTCAACTGAATCAGGAATATTGTCCTTTTTACTTGTCAAAGCACCAACTGCATATGCAATCAAACATAGTACTGAACACATTCTGAAGTAAATTTCTAAGCACACAACTACTTAACAGATTTTTTAAGGTTCACGTCGCAAAACAGATAATTACCAAAGAGATATATCACTGATCTCATAATTGTTGAGACTTACTGAGATATATCACCGATAACGTAATTCAAATAATTACTTTTACAACATCGAAGAGAGAACAACTTCTACCAAGTGGAGACCCATAATCCATAATTACCAAAGAGTCTCTTTTCAAATTTTGTTTCTTTAATTACAAGCTTGAGAATTAGGATAAGGATTGTATACAAACTTTGAAACACAATTTTATTGTTGTTGGTATGAGGAGCTTATGCTCAATCATTTCAATTTTTATTGGTTTCTTTTTGGACTTTTATGTTAAATCTTCTAGGTCAATGTTTGAGTTATTGACTTTTATTTCTATGGCGGGGTTATTTGAGTTTAGAGAATTTAATTTTTAAGTATAAAGACGCTTTTGTGATTAATTACATCAAATTGCTTAATTTTTTCTGCAATAACTTCAATGCTATACTACCTACATTTGTGAAAAATAATTCACTATCATTTAAAATTTGGAATTAAAAATAATTAAAGATTTATGGTGATGTTAGATGGCAAAAGAAATTCATACATGCGGTTTTTTCAGAATTCTTTATTTTTTTTTTATTTTGTAAAAATAATCCTATAAATCAAATTATGTTTGTGGTTAGCGATTATCACTCGGGACAAAATTGTTAAAATTTTTTTAAAAAAAATGATGATAGGGGTTTCTCTAAGTCGTTTGTAGGGTGCCAATAACACCTCTCAAATTGTATGAATTATTAATGTTGATTATTACATTGTTTCGGGCTTCTAGTGGGCAATTTCCGCATGAGGTAATCTTCTATCTTGCGCTTCAACTTGTGGAAATTGTAATTATCTTTCATAAGCTCTAAGATTAGACGATAACCCAAGGGAAGCACCAAGAGGAAGTAGCTCAAGCCAATGAAACAAGTGACAATAGCTAGCCAAAAAGAAGGTGCTAAAACTGCATATGTTCCTGTAACAAATGCAATCACCATTGCTGCCATAGCAACCACTGTTAACCAAGAGCCAACTTCGAACATATAAATGTACTTCCTAAATCTCTCTACCGACATAACGAAGTAGAAGAAGACAGCAGATATGGAGAAAACCATGGCTATGGCATCTGTTATTACAAATGTTTGAAAAGCTAAATTTCTGCTCAGGACAGCAGAGCCTTCGCTTTTGTAACCACCAGGTAAGGTGAAAGCTGCTGCAAAGGTCACTGTCGCTATAAGTGCAGCTGCTACCAAATGTGATTCTTTTGCTCCTCTCATAAGTGCGAAATATCCATCATAACGTTTGCCTCTTAAACGGATAACACCTTGTGGATATACCCCATTACTAGTATCTTCTGATAATGTCAAGATTTCTTGCTGCACATACATTTATAATTACTAACTGATACAAAAAGACAGATATAGAGAGGGAAATTCTCAAAAATAGTCTTTAATAGTTGCAGAGATTGTTTGATTCATTGACTAATAATTTTTTTTTTCCTTTTATTTAATCTAGACTTCAAGTCTTCAACATCCACCATCAACTCTAATCGAAAGATTGAGACAATTATAGCCCCACTCCATTGTAAAAATACGACAGTAAAATATATGTCTGCTTTTCTTTACATGCCCTTCATACCCTGTGCAATTAATTACTTACTCAGACCATAGGTATTACTATTTATCTACCTAAACTTATAATGCAATATGCATGACACAAACATTTAAAGATTGAAAATCATGACCATATGCGAACAAATTGATGCAGAAAAATGCATGCTGTGCCATAATTAAACTAACCTAATCCTCATAAAATGGGGAAGCAGTATCTCAATTAATCAACACATAGATATATTGTAAATTAGGCTATTACCTCCAGCTCAGGACAACCGCAATTAAATGCATCTTCAACACTAATATTTGGTCTGTTAACGGCACGAAGACCATCGTCTCTAACTTGATCAACAATATTAGCCAATGAATCTCTTGAGCCCTTGGATCTAGCGCAGGTAGCAAGCACATGGAGAGGAGTGTTTCCTTTTGCATCCTTCTCATGTACAAGCCTTTCAATTGAAGGATTTGCAAGTAAATTACACAATTTCTTTGTACTAAAAGAAGCCATGGCAAAATGAAGAACATTCCATCCTCTATCATCAACCAGTTCATAACAATCTGGACAACATGAAATGATTTCCTTCATTATATCTGTATGACCTCGGCTAGCTGCCAAATGAAGTGGTGTCATTTTTCTTGACTTATCAGCCATGCATGTAGCAGATGCATCAAATTCCAATAATACACGTACAACAGGAAGATAACCATAATATGCAGCACAATGAAGTGGAGTCCACCCATAGTCGTCTATTTCTTTTGTCAAACTCCTTTTTTCAAGTATTTTTCTAGGTAAACCTAAAAGAAGAATAACTAATTAATTAACAATATATAAAAAACATCATATACAAAGAATTGCTTGCTTTCTTTATTTTCTTAAGGATCAAGGGTGCATTCTTGGCTTGCTGTACCATTTTAATTCATTTTTGCTTTGATTATTATTTGATCATAATCATTTATTCTTTGACACTACTTTTTCTACATGTAACTCTAACAAAAAGACAAATTATTGATACAAAAGTTGATAGTTTCATAAATTTACCTGGAGCTTTCGACCTGATTGCTGCATGTAAAGCTGTCTTTCCATTCGGGCCTGCATGGGTAGCTGATGTGCTATTTTCCAAAATCTCAACAACACCTTCAAAATTTCCTGTCTCGGCAGCAATATAAAGTGGAGTTTCACCGCCATTATTAGTTGGGTGTGAAAAATCAGGGTCTGCCTTGACTAAAATTCTAACGATATAGACTCTTTCATGTTGTACGGCTTCGTGTAATTCAGTGTTTCCCTTGTCATTCGTCATCCTCAGCATCCGTCTGGTAACTCCTATCCCATTCTCTAAGTCTTCCTGTTGAATTTTTGCTCTCTCAATTAGAACTCTCGCCACATCAAGACGCTCAAATTTGGCTGCAACATGCAATGGAGTGTCACCTCGTGCATTGACTTGGAGTAGTAGTGATGGACATAAAGCAAGTATTTCTTTCACAAACTTGGTTGATGCTTTTTCTGATGTGATGTTGATATGCAAGACTGTATTCTTGAGTGGTGTCAATATGAGATGAAGCTGTTCAGCCATATTCTTGAAGGGTTCAATATTGCCATTAGCTGCAGCCTTAAACAATTGATCAGAATTATCATTACTCTGATCCGATGTGGAACCTAAAATGACGATCTCCAGAGTGTTGTACTCTGATAGAGGAACCCTCATTCACATGGAGCCTGCACGCTCCTGCATTTGCATTGCAGAGAAGTCAAGTCAACCCCATGAATTGTGAACACAAGCAGAATACATTGAATGCAAAAGCAACTCCAGCAGTCCTAGTGACTTAATTTTCTATCCTCTAAAAGCTTAGATGCCTACTGAAAAGGAAAATAAAAAACATAACTCATCTAAAAAAAAAAAAAAAATACTTCAATAATCATTCAATTTCAATCTAAGATTTTATAAACTTGTAAACCTATTGCCTTGACAATTGTCATAGATTTCTCTTCCTCTTTTTGATTTCATTAAGACTTATATGTGTTATTTTGAAACCGACATCTACACTAGACCAGGAATAGCAGAACCGTTGAAACGACAACAGCACATATATATATAATCATACTTTTACTTTCTAAAAGTATTTTAAAAAAAAAAAAGAATTATACAAATACTTGTGAACACATACACTGGAATTTAAACTCTGCAACACTCTTCTTTTTTTATTTTATTTTTCTTTCGTTTTTTGGGTACGTTTTCTTATGGTTTTATGTTTTTATTTTTATTCAAATTATTTTATAATTGATCTATGTATTGATGTTTTCTTAAAATTAAAAGAAGATAGAACTTCATTTTGGTCCCTATATTTTTAAGAAACTTCTTGTTTTTAATTGTGAATCCGTTTATGTGTCCCATTATACCCTGCATTTCGAATATACATCATTTTAATCTCTGACTGGAATTTTAATGGTCAAAACTAACAGAAAATGCATATTGACTATTTTACCCTTAATCTAAAATTATTAAATCACCCTCTATAAAAATGAACCAAAAAAAAAAACATTTAATTTTTTACAAAATATAATAATTAGTACAAAATAGTTTCTAGATAAATATGAATAAAGATCTTTCAATAATATTATTATAATTAATCACTTTGGTGTCTGAAGAACAAATGGGTAAGCACTTTGTTAAAAGTTAATGGAATAAGAAAATGGTAAACACACTTTGTTGTAAAAAAGAAAAAAAAAAGTTGCAAGGTAACAATAAATTCTGGCTGATCAAATAAAGAAATAGATGGGCACTTTGGTACGATAAACAAATTAAAGTGACATTAATTACATGCAAGTTAAGAATGAACCATATTATTTTGTTAAAAGTTAATGGAATAATGAAAATGTGTTGAGGACTTAAGTATAGATCAAAAACAAACCCTAGCCACATTAACTTGTGTCACAAAATATGATAAATAATGAACCAATCCGTCCATGGACTGAGTAAATTGCCCCTCTATAATCAAATCATGAAATAATCTAACCCTAGCCTAGGGATTGATAACAAACAAACCAACTCATAAAATGAGTAAATTAACTCTCTAGAATTAGATCACAAAATGACCTAATCTTAGTTCAAGCACTTCCAAGCAAGAATATTTAGAAGAGTCGATAGATAACAAACCAACCATCCTACAAAATGAGTATATTGAGTTTCTGAAATCATATCATAGAATGACCTAATTCTAACCCAAACAATCTCAAACAAGAATAATAAGAAAAGTTGAATCAAAATAGGATACTTACTACGCAAAATTGCATGATTCTATTAATATTCCAAAAGCCAAAAGATAATAACAATCCCAAACTAATTTTCTATTTATAACTAACTAGTTTTAATTCACCCAAGAAACAAGTTTTCCTTAGGAAATAGAATTCTAAAAGAAAATAAATAAAATAATATGAGGAAATAAAAACCTAAAAGCAAAGAAATCCAACTAACAAAAGAAAATAACATTAATTAAATTAAGTCCATATGTTCTCATCAAAATGATAAACATTTTGCTGTAAAAAAAGAAAAAAAAGTTGCAAGGCAAGAATAAATTCAGGCTGATCGAATAAAGAAATAGATGAGCACTTTGATACAATAGAACAAATTAAAGTGAAATTAATTACATGCAAGGTAAGAATAAACCATATTCACTGTATATATGACTATTTTGCTTAATTTGTTCACTATAATGAGATGAGCATCATACACGCGGTCCATTACGTGATAACATGAATTTTGTCATTTTAAAGAACATTCTAAATTAATGGTAATTGATGAGTTATTATTGTTCTATTCATGAATTATTTATTATTAATTATGGCCATCAGCCATGCAGAAGCTAAATTTTTTGGGAATTTGAACTCTTTCTTTCCTTTTATCGCTGCTTTAAATTTGTTGATTGGACCTAGTTCATAAACTCCTACAGTAGTAAAGTACACTCAACGATTTAAAAGACATAATGTATTGGATATTTATAAAAAGCTTTATAATTATTGGAAAAGCATTTTAATATGTTCTCCCTGTATCAAATCCTTTAAGAGCTGAATTATAGTTCTGATTAGAATTTCAGAGTTTTGGTATTTAATTAAGGCATTCTTTGAAGCAATATGTGTGTGTGTGTGTATATATATATATATATATATATGAATCAACAAAGTCCTGATATACACACTCATCGGATTGATGTACAACTAAGCTTTGCGATAGGTGCTGGATTACGTGCCATTATTTATTGATCACAATTGAATTGACTAAGCTCCTGCGTACACCATTTCATTGATATATGATGGATTTTGTTTGAAAATCAGCAGGTTGATCATTGATGCTGATGAATTCCTGAGCAACTTCTCCTCTGTTGACCAAATCTCTGATAAAGCGATAACGCAGCTCTATATATGTTTTGATCGAGGATGAAAAACTGGATTATTTGTCATTGCTAATGCTGATTCGTTGTCACAGTAGATAGTTGTTGGCTCCTTTTGCTCGAAGTGCAAATCTTTGAAAATTCTTCTCAACCACATAGCTTCACAAGCAGGATATGTAGCAGCAATGTACTCTGCTTCAGCTGACGATAATGTAACTGATTTTTGTTTCCTTGAACGCCATGAAATCACATTTGAGCCTAAGCGAAAGATATATCCTTCTGAAACTGCCCAGTCAGGACCATAATGACACTTGAATCTACATCAGCCTGGTATGATGGATCTTGCAGTGCCATGGTTGCATTGGAACCAAAAACCACCGGAAGGCGGGAGATATCTAATTTTGCACCATCTGAAACAAATATATCGCTATCCTCTATGTCAAGGCCCCTATAAAATGTTGGAGCAATTGCAGTGAAGCAGCTTTTCATCAAGAAAACATGTCGATAACACAATCTCTCTCTGCTTCCATGATTTCTTTGTCTTTGTCTGCTTTTCTAGCCCCAACCAATCTCAATTCCAGACCACATACGCTATGGAGCTGAGCAAGGTGAAAAACTATTGAGAACTGTAATTGCTTCAACGTTTTATAAGGGCCTTGACATAGAGGATAGCGATATATTTCCTCTTCTTTTGATGAAGAGAAGTCATTATTGGCTGCAAAAGGCCGACCAAAGGCTATTTCAAATAGGCTTCGGTCATAATAACAAGGGAAAATTATAGTGAAGTGCCTGAATCTATCTCATTATTACAGTCATAATGCAAGTTTGAACTAAATTACACATAAATATTGTTTACCCGGTTTGACTAATATTGGTATAACTGAAAAGTTAAAGTTTTTATAGTAAATGAGTCTTTTTAGATATTAAATAAATTAAAAAATAATAAAAAAATAGTTATACCCCAATTAAAAACTACCAAGTCACACTAAATTTTAAAATAATTTAATTATTTACTTTTTGGATACAAAATAATTTAATTAATTAATATTATTATTATTTATATAAAAAAAAATGATTTCTACCGTCCATCATGTTGATGGACAGTAGACATCATCTATCAAGCAAAATAAATAAAATAATATAATTCAGCTCACAATTAGAGCGAATAAATAATTAGGATGAAATCAGGAGGAAAAAATAAACAAAAATAAAAATCGCCAGAAAAAGTCGCCCGACAATGGCACGTGGCGGTCACGCGCTGAAGATGTCATTAACGCGCCAGCAACTACCTTCACATGTTGCTTCGAGGCTCCATACGCCTCCTATGTGAGCGATGATGTCAGCACGGCACCTTTAACGTTAGAGAGAGACACGTGTTAGTGGCGTACACGCATCGCATGCACATGAGGCCACGTATCGGGTCCACATTACGCCGCGCATCACTTCGGCTAAACCGATGACAAGCATCGCTCAGGCAAGGGACCACTTGTCGCATTTAGAGGATGTCACGTGTCACAACAGTAGCTTGCCACGCGTCACACTCAGCCAACCATAATATAACACGTGTCCGTGTCGCACTCAGCCAACCATAATATAACACGTGTCACTTGTGTGTCATCCGATGTGTCGCTGGCGTGGTGCCACCTGTCGAATGCGTGGCTCACACATTTACAGTGTTATTGCCTCCCTGTTGTCACGCGCCACGCCGGCGCGTGTAATGCATGCACCATGTTTTCGACTTTCTATGGCAATCGTATCGGTGCCAGATTGTTTATAATTTCATCCTCTTTTAATTTATGCCCTTAATTTGCAATTTGGGGTTTGGGTGAATCACACTCTCCTTGAATGAGAGTGTCCTAATATGTTCTTGTTGTTCTTCAACAATTTTGGTTATTAAACTATTTTTTCAAATTTTGATTCGCTAAATTTTGATTCAAATATGTTTTTCTCCTTCAATTCTAATCCAAATTAGGCATAGCCCTATCTAAAGGTGTAATAATCACATGAAGAAGAAAAAAGTAAAGTGATATAAATGTCTTAGAACAAATTCAAGTTTTAAGTATCTATTTCTTAGTTTTTCAATCTGGAAAAATTAAGTTTCATGGCAATTTAATCATGTAATCATAATCATAAACCAGCAAACAATTTTAATGGGGCTCTGATACAAATGAAAGAATTTAAAGCAATAAAAATTCGATATAAAACAGTAAAACGAAACCGAGAGTGTACCCATTTCTGTACAACGAAAATTCTTCTAGATCCTGGATTGTTCAACTGGTCGGATTCCAATCACATAGGTGGAAAGGAATCTCAAATCACAATGTAATTTGTCTTGCCATGTGTTTTGTAATCTATATTCGCTCTTTTATCTGTGTTTTTGCACATATGTTGTGGGAAGTTAATTTTGCATCAATCCTCAAAAGCAAAACAACATCATATATTTATAGGAGTGGCAATTATTTTCTGATAACCACCAATAACCGCCAGTGATTACTTATTCCTATCCAAATCCAATTCAAATGGATTTGGATCGGGTCATGGGTTTGGGTCATCTTGGGTGGACCCGACCCAACAACCCAATAATCCAACAATTATGACCCAAGTACATGGCAGATCAACAATCGTAAATGTTCAAAGTTCCCTTGACTAATGAAATTCTAGCTCTAGATTGAATTAATATATCTATAATATAGATCAACACTAGAGAGAATCTCTGTGTCTTCTACTGGCCAATTTCAACATGAGGCAATGGCCTTCATTGATCTTATCTTGCACATCAGTCTTTTAGTGGCCAATTTCCGCATGAGGTAATCTTTTATTGATCTTATCTTGCGCTTCAACTTGTGGATCTTGTGCATCAACTTGGAATTCCCTTTCATAAGCTGTAAGATTATACGATAACCCATGGGAAGCACAAAGAGGAAGTAGCTCAAGCCAATGAAACAAGTGACAATAGCTAGCCAAAAAGAAGGTGCTAAAACTGCATATGTTCCTGTAACAAATGCAATCACCATTGCTGCCATAGCAACCACTGTTAACCAAGAGCCAACTTCGAACATATAAATGTACTTCCTAAAGCTCTCTACCGACATAACGAAGTAGATGAAGACAGCAGATATGGAGAAAACCATGGCTATGGCATCTGTTATTACAAATGTTTGAAAAGCTAAGTTTCTGCTCAGGACAGCAGAGCCTTGGTTCATACCTTCGCTTTTGTAACCACCAGGTAAGGTGAAAGCTGCTGCAAAGGTCACTGTCGCTATAAGTGCAGCTGCTACCAAATGTGATTCTTTTGCTCCTCTCATAAGTGCGAAATATCCTTCATAACGTTTGCCTCTTAAACGGATAACACCTCGCGGATATACCCCATTACTAGTATCTTCCGATAATGTCAAGATTTCTTGCTGCACATACATTTATAATTACTAACTGATACAAAAAGACAGATATAGAGAGGGAAATTTTTAAAAATAGTCTTTAATAATTGCAGAGATTGTTTGATTCATTGACTAATAAATTTTTTTTTTTTCTGTTATTTAATCTAGACTTCAAGTCTTCAACATCCACCATCAACTCTAATCGAAAGATTGAGACAATTATAGCCCCACTCCATTGTAAAAATACGACAGCAAAATATATGTCTGCTTTTCTCTATATGCCCTTCATGCCCTGTGCAATTAATTACCCACTAAGACCATAGGTATTAATATTTATCTACCTAAACTTATAATGCAATATGCATGACACACAAACATTTACAGAATGAAAATCATGACCATATGCGAACAAATTGATGCAGAAAAATGCATGCTGTGCCATAATTAAACTATCCTAATCCTCATAAAATGGGGAAGCAATATCTTAATTAATCAACACATAGATATGTTGTAAATTAGGCTATTACCTCCAGCTCAGGACAACTGTAATTAAATGCATCTTCAACATTAATATTTTGTCTGTTAACGGCATGAATACCATCGCCTCTAACTTGATGGACAATATTAGCCAATGAGTCTCTTGAGCCCTTGGATCTAGCGCAGGTAGCAAGCACATGGAAAGGAGTGTTTCCTTTTGCATCTTCTCATGTACAAGCCTTTCGATTGAAGGATTTTCAAGTAAATTACACAATTTCTTTGTACTAAAAGAAGCCATGGCAAAATGAAGAACATTTCATCCTCTGTCATCAATCAGTTCACAACAATCTGGACAACATGAAATGATTTCCTTCATTACATCTGTATGACCCTGGCTAGCTGCCAAATGAAGCGGTGTCATTTTTCTTGACTTATCAGCCATGCATGTAGCAGATGCATCAAATTTCAATAATACGCGTACAATAGGAAGATAACCATAATATGCAACACAATGAAGTGGAGTCCACCCATAGTCGTCTATTTCTTTTGTCAAATTCCTCATTTTTTCAAGTATTTTTCTAGTTAAACCTAAAAGAAGAATAACTAATTAATTAACAATATAAAAAAAAAACATCATATACAAAGAATTGCTTGCTTTCTTTATTTTCTTAAGGATCAAGGGTGCATTCTTGGCTTGCTGTACCGATTTATTTCATTTTTGCTTTGAATATTATTTGATCATAATCATTTATTCTTTGACACTACTTTTTCTACATGTAACTCTAACAAAAAGACAAATTATTGATACAAAAGTTGATGGTTTCATAAATTTACCTGGAGCTTCCGACCTGATTGCTGCATGTAAAGCTGTCTTTCTTTTCGGGCCTGCATGGGTAGCTGATGTGCTATGTTATAGGGGCTATTTTCCACAGTTGCTTCAACGTTTTAAAGGGGCCTTGACATAGAGGATAGTGATATATTTCCCACAGCGGCCTTGACTGGGTAATTTCTGAAACAAATATATCGCTATCGTCCATGTCAAGGCCCCAGTAAAATGTTGTAAAAGTAATTGCAGTTCTCAGCAGTTTTTCACCTTGCTCAGCTCCATCGCCACTGTGGTCTGGATTTAAGATTGGTTGGGGCTAGACAAGCAGACGAAGACGAAGAAATCGTGGAAGCAGAGAGAGATTGTGTTATCGAGATGTTTTCTTGATGAAAAGCTGCTACACTGCAATTGCTATTGCTCCAACATTTCATAGGGACCTTGATGAAAAGATGACTTTAACTCAACATAGAGGATAGTCATATAAGAAAGTATTTTTTTATTCAAAGTCTTCTTTTGATGAAGAGAAGTCACCATTGGCTGCACAAGGCCGACCAAAGGCTATTTCAAATAGGCTTCGGTCATCATAAGGGAAAATTATAGTGAAGTACCTGAATCTCTCTCATTATTTCAGTCATGATGCAAATTTGAACTAAATTAAAACATAAATATCTTTGACCCGATTTGACTAATATTGGTATAATTGAAAAGTTAAAGTTTGAAGAGTAAATGAGTCATTTTAGATATTAAATCAATTTAAAAAATTAAAAAAAATAGTTATGCCCGAATTAAAAACTTTCATGTCATACTAAAATTTAAAATAATTTAATTATTTATTTTTTGATACAAAATAATTTAATTAATTAATAATATTATTATTTAAATAAAAAATTAAATAAAAATTATTCTATTGCCCATCATGTTGATGGACAATGGACATTATTTAAAAAATTAATTTTTTAAATTAAAAAATATTTTTTTAGAGATAGAGATCCGACACTTTTCAGTGATCACATCAACATTAATAAAATCTTCATTTACATAAAAAGAAAAAAAAAATCAATAGAAACTGACAAAACACCATTAACAAAATACCATAAACATTCATCAACCCACCAGAAACACTAACCCACTCATTTTTATGAAAAAAAAAAAAGGGACCATTCATCAACCCACCAAAAACACTAACCCATGCATTTTTATCATAAAAAGAAAAAAAAAGAACCATTCATCAACCCGCCAAAAACATTAACAAAACACCATCCTTAATCCACCATCATCAACATCAACCCACCATTATCATCATCAACTCATCTTAAGGAATATTCAAACAAATCTTAAGAAAAAATTATATATATTCAAACATTTGGGTTTGTCAAACCTAGATTCGATTGGATTCACAATGAACCTAAATATCCAAAAGAATAAGAAGAAGAGAAGAAGAAGAAGGAGAGAGTGACGAACCAAAGTGATATTCGGTTTGAAAAATTGTGAAATCGTAAATATATAATATATGATTAGGAAAATTGGCTCGGTGATGACTAGTCATGGTAAGATGATGAACCAAAGTGGTATAAATGATGACATCGTAATTTTTCTACCATCAAACCATATTATATAGTGATAGGTTTAAATTACTTACCATGTAAATATATAATTATTCTTACTTTTAAATAAAGCAAAGATTTTAGTAAATTAATGTCAATTTTAATAATTTTAAATATGCCGAGATTCAAAATATCAGATTACCTAATTAAGGGAATATCATAATGCTACAAACAAACTTGATTTTCAAACTACCAAGACTTGCTTTCCAAACTACCACAGGACTTTGTGTACGAACTTTCTTTGGATATACAATTCAATATCACTATTTGGAAGATTTACCATACAGACAAAAAACAATATTGACTTAAATATATTTCTCAAGTTTTTTTACCCTATTGTTTCTTCCAAATCGTCAATATTTTGATCTTCTATGTCCCAATCATATCATAAATGAAGCTCACCTTATATTATTTAAAATTTTTCCTTTAATAAGAGAACAGAGCTTTGGAGACATGACCAAGGAAGAACTCATAGTGCTTTCCTGCATTGCAAAGAAATTAATAGTCGAAAAATAACAAATCAATCAAACAAAAAGTAAAAGAAAAGATGCGAGATTTTTAAATGATTCAATGATCAATGTGAATCCTGTATTCACAAAGTGCACCAACATCGTGAAGCACACCCTTTCGGTTTCGGTTCTTAATATCTTTCTCTTTCTCAATCATCCTGCATACAAGCTATCATCCTCATTAATCTTTAAAGTGACAAATTATAACACAGAGAGTCCTAACTGGATTATCCTTGGCTCACACAGTCATAATCAGATCAGACTTGTTCATCATAACAGTATTTGAAGCTCATCAATTAAGTTCACAGCATCGATTCTTGACAACCCAATACAAGTTGCACACACAGTCATAAATATGTGTTATCAAAAATTTCCTTCAATAACAAAATACAACTAAGAATATAACAATGATAGTATGATACACACAACATCAAAGAAGATCTATCAGTCATCTCCTTACCAATCCTTTCGATTTGAGGTAATTTTCAATAGATTCCATCTTGCCCTTCAAGTGTGGCTTACCTTTTATTAGATCTAATGTTATACTAAACCCTATCATGCCTGCCCTACATTTTAGTGAATGCAGTTGATTTGCCCTTTCACTGAACAGGTGGTTACATTTCCTAACTAACCTTATAATGCACGAAGTATGAAAAACATTTAAAGATTGAAATCCATGATCATGTGAATGTATTTTGCATAGCCAATGTCCAAATGTGTGAAATCGATCCACAAAAATGCATATGTGCTACAGTTAATTTAATCGACTTAATAAATTTTGAGGCATTCCTTTGGTTAATCAGTACAATAGTTATATAATCAAATAAAGCTATTACCTGCAGCTCAGGACAACCATCATTGAATGTTTCTGCAACATTAAAATTCTGATTGTTAATCGCCAAACAATCACCTCTAACTTGATCAACAATGCCATCAAAAAAATCTAGGGCAAACATGGAGCTAGTGCAGGTGGCAAGAACATGGAGAGGAGTGTTTCCTTTAACATCCTTCTCATGTACAAGCTTTTTCATTAATGGATTTTCTAGCAAACTACTCAAATCATTTTGACTTAAAGTAGCCATAGCAAAGTGAAGCATATTCCATCTCCTGTCATCAACCATTTCACAACAATCTGGACAAAATAAAATAATCTCCCTTATTATATCTATATGGCCTTAATTGGCTGCCAAATGAATAGGCGTCATCTTCTTATACTTATTATCAACGTATACAGTAGATTTATCAAATTCCAACAATATGCGCATAACTCAAAAGTTACCATAATATGCTGCACAATGAAGAGGAGTCCACCCATCCTCATCTATTGCTTTTGTCAAATTCTTCTTCTTCGGTAGTATATCTCTTGTTAAATCCATAACAAAAATAGTAACGAAATTAAAATGTAAAAATTATATAATTTTTCAATATATATACACACCATGATTAACCTTTCACTTTTGGAATTTTTCTTTCCTTGACGATGGTGGCATGCACATATTTGTGACAATAATACACTCCCTTTTTTGGTCAGATTACTAGTCTAATTTATTGAATCTTTTGACTTACTAGTACTCTTATATGTCATTGTAATGAAAAAACTGATACAAATGTTTATATATTAATTACCTGGATAATTTCTCCTGACTGCCGCATGTAAAGCTGTCTTCTCATTGGGACCTTCATGGCTTGCTGAACTGCAAGTTCTTAACATTCTAGCCACACCTTCAGAAAATCCAGTCTCAGCAGCAATGTAAAGTGGAGTTTCGCCACGATTATTAGCGAAGTAAGAAAATTCAGGGTCTTCTTCAACTAATACTCCAACTACACCAACCAATTGATTTCGCGCAGCCTCATGTAATGCAGTGTTTCCCTTACTATTTGTCATCCTTAGCATCTGTCTGGCAGCTCCTATCCCACTCTCTATTTCTGCATGCTGAGCATTTGCGTGCTTAATAAGAACTTCCACCACCGCAACGTGCTCAAACTTTGCTGCAACATGTAATGGAGTATCACTGTGTGCATTAACTTGGAGCAGTAGAGATGGACATATTCCAAGTATCTCTTCAACAAACTCTGTCGATACCTTCTCAGACGAAATGTTGATATGCGAGACTGTATTCTTCATTGGTGTTACTACGAGATTAAGTTGTACTGAATTTTGCTTGAATGGCTCAATATTACCATCAGCCGCAGCATTGAGCAATTGATCAAGATCGACCTCTGATGGACATGTAGCATTATTCTCATTTGAAGTGGAGCCTAAACTTGTGATCATCTCCACATTATGGCTTGATGCTGCCTCATTCGTGATTGAAACAGAATCCATTGGTTTTCTTTCTGTTTTAATAGGGGAGCAGAGTTAGTCAAATCAACTTCAATTATGGACATCAGAGAAATTCATAAACACGCACTACTACAACAGTCCCTCTTTATGTGACATGGATTTCTTACCTTCTAAAAGACCATGTAACTGCTTACACATTAAAATAGTTCCCACAAAGTTGTTCTAAAAGCAGTAGAATGTACAATTAACCTCTCATACTTTGAATAGTATGGACTGTGGTTGACCAATAAACAACAAGGCACTATCAACATAGGCAAGGAGGAAATCCACTAGAAAAATCTTTCAAGTGTTACTAACAACCAGATCCATTAGCTAACAAATGTGTCATAATATGAAGCCTACCCCACTCAAAAATTCCAAAACTAAAGCAAGAAATCCAGCAACTTAAAAAACAAAATAATTTAAACAAGAAAATGCATTATGCATCAAGATCCAGCTCAGTAAATGCAAAGACCAAGTAGCAACTATGATAAAAACTCACAGATTACAGTTGGGTAGGAGTTGATTTTTCAACACAAGCATCAAGTCAAACACAAAGTGAAGACACAGACACCCAACCGGTGAGCTTATGTTTTCCACGTCTTTTCTTTGCACGCCACGTCTTTTCTTTGTAAGCGTGTAACTTGATGTGCTACTGCCCGTATGTGAAAGAACCCGACCCGACACCCGGATCCTTCACAAATCTTCTTATAGTGTGATGTTATTGGGTGTGTCTAGGGCTGGTAATTTGGAATCCGACACGACGGATGGATACGAAACCGATACGATTATTACAGGTTAAGATTGAGCATTAACGGGTTGGGTAAATAAACGGGTCAACCCGTCTAACCCGTTTAATTATCGTGTCAGGTTCGGATTTTATTTAACGGGTTACGGATTGATCCGTTAAATAAGGGTAAAAAACTAATTTTATTTTAGAGGGGTAGTCATGTAATTTTAGTGGTAGATATATATATATATATAGTTCAAATCCTAAGTTAAACACCTAACATAAACTTAATCTCTACACTTCATCTCATCACAAATTGTCATGTAGTAGTAAAATTTTATTGGTTTTGATAAAATATTTGTTAAACTATTTTTTTTAATGTATAAATGTATAATTTCCTAATTAGTTAACTTTTAATTATTATCTTTTGACAAGTTTAGTTTGGCGAATGTAATCAACGCTTGATATTGTTTTTCTATTATAAAAGACTACATAAAAAAAAAAATTATGTTGTTTTTTTTTTTTTTTAATATGAAGGATTATATTTGTAAAGATATTTTTATAATCATCTTTATAAACATTTGTATTTTTATGATTTGGATTGTATTTGTGGATAATTATATTTTTTACATTTTATGTATCTTTATTTTAATTTTGTTTTTCTTTATATCTATATTAAAATTTAAATGTATTAACTATCATTAAATGAGTCATAAACAGGTCGATTAAACTGATTATTATTCGTATCAGTTAAACGGGTTACTAACGCATCGGTTAAACTGGGTTGACCCGTTAGTAACCGTGTCAGGTTCGGGTTGAGGGAGTTCAACCCGTTTCCTTATCAGGTCGGGTTCGGGTCTTGTCAACCCGACATGTTAACCCGAATTGCCACCCTTAGGTGTGTCATACCTTTTTTTTTTTTTTTTTTAAATACTGATATCTTAAGAGTCAAATAATTATTGAGATATACTGAGATGAATAACTAATACCTTAAGAGTTAGATAATTATTAAGATCTATTGAGATATATCACTGATAACGTAATTCAGATAATTACTTTTGCAATATCGAAGAAAGAATAACTTATACCAAAAAGAGATTCACAATTCATAATTACCAAAGAGTGATGTGCAACTCAGTCAGGTAGATATAATTCAAAAAAAAATAAAAATTCCAAATGTGCTTGATGCTGCTGAATTATTCCACACAGCACCCAAGAACACAAAGAACTTAAGACAATAAAAAAGCATTCCATATCGAGTTGATAGGATCTAACTTCAATTGGAAGAATGTGGAAGTGGAACATAGAGCAACATACAATAATATATATACTTACGATTCTTGCAAATCAATAACTTTTATAGCAACTTCTTTAATCAGCTCCTTATCAAACCTGAAAATCCTGCATCTGCAGTTGGTTTTCATTTCAACTTTACTGCAATACATAAGTCTAATAATCTATTTCCTCAATTATACCGTAACTTACACGATCTAAGGCTACTCCAACCTCTATTTCATGAAATTGGTGCTGGAAAGGCTTCTTTTTTTTTTTTTTTTTTTTTAATTTTTAATTATTATTCAAATTCCATAGGTATCCCCATTGCCACATCTAGTTTGGTAATCACTTCATTTATGACACATAATAGATATGTTTAGATTTTTGAGAAATGCATTTACTAATATAGGGACCGAATATTGTAGTTCCCATGTTCTTATTAAGCTAAAAGTGGAATGCAAGATCAACTTGTGACTTCTGAAATTTTCAATGATTGTAACATTTTTCTCCTGAATCTCATCCTTGTCTGATTGGTAATCCTTTTCTCGTTGATTTCTTTCCAAAAGATAAAACAAAACCATGACATACTATGTAACAGCTCAATCTCTCTGCCTTCCTTCAGGTTTTGTTTGACAGGTTCAGGTAGTGCTCGACAGAGGAGAAGCAATTGATTGATGGATCTGTAAATATTAGGCTGGAGAATTTTCGAGACTTGGCTTATTATGTTAGCTACTGAATGTTTCAAGGTATCAGTCTCTTTGTTGTTAAGTTCAACTTACATTTGGGGTCCAAGATAGAGAATGTCATTAGCCAGTTAGAAGGACTCTGTAAATTAACAAGTAATTATGATCTTGCAATATAATAGCGTGCGGGAGTGACCAAAGCATCCAACATCATTTCAAGTATACTGCATGCAGGGATACCAAATTCTAACACTATTTTCGTTTTATGATCCCTTACACTTGCAATGCTACAAGGTAGTCTTATCCTCTCTCAACAACACTATTTTTAATTTTGTGTAATTTTAGGACTTTGTCTCTGCTAAATTCTTTCTCATATGAGCTTCGAATTCAGTTTGGAACTGGTTAGGAGACTCCACACGTAAATGATGTTGAATCACACCTATAAAATGCTTTCTGTTTGCTTATTGGTCCTGATCCCTGAAATGTCAGTTTTAAAACAGTTGATGGTTATACTATTCAGGTATTTTGGAGGAAATCTGCAATGTTTTCCCAACTTACAAGATGATGAACAATCTGTGCAATCGCTGGCGTGAACAGGGCAATGGTCTCGTCTTATTGTTGGCAAGATATTTCTACGATTCTGATTTATTAATACTCAAGCATGTGTGATTTAATATGTAACTTTCTAGCCTTTTTGTGTAGATTTTAGAGTTGCTGCTAGAATTCATGATGCATATTTAGCTGTTGGTTACTTGAGATCCAAAATGTGGAAGCCAAGAAAATATTGAACATTTCTTGAAGAATTATTATGAATCAATCGTTCAAGGCAATAAACCACCTATTAGATTTATAATTTCAAGACAAAATAGTGTTTGGAATTTCGCTTGTATTCCGATATGATCTAGGTAATCCAAACAGAGTCCAATTGATGCAAATGAGGTGTCTTTGGAAACAGGAGCCCAATTTTTGTGTGAGGATTGCTTGGACACCAGTTTTAGTTATTTTGGTAGCAAAAATGCAGGGTTGCTTGGGAACCAAGATGTTTTCTACATGGGGAGAAAGTTTTCTAATTGCCTGGGGATTAAGTTTTCCAAGTTATAAATAAGGACCCCATTTTTTGTTGAAAGACTGAACTTAGAACTCATTTGTAACTAAGATTTGGGGCTAGAGTGTCAATAGAGTGAATGAATATTAACCAAGATTGGGCTTCAAAGTTGGGCAATAAACCTTTCCTTCAGCCCCAGATAATATACCAAGTATGGTAGTGATAGGATTCCAACTTGTAAATCTAAATGTTTTGTAATTCATGCAGTTAGATTTATTTTAATTTTAATGTGCTTTTGATATCAAGTTAATTAAAGATCAACTAAAGACTAATAGATTAAAAAAAAAAAAAAAAGAGAGAGAGAAAATAATATCAATCATGTATTATATTACACAAGCTGACCCCTCTTTGTCAATTTGAGAAAATGATATCAATCATGTATTATATTACACAAACTGACCCCTCTTTGTCAATTTGAATATATCAGGTACTAATGGTATGTCCACCACCCCTTGATTTCAATTGCAGAAATGCTTGCCGTACATTTTTTTGATGGTTTTGTACCATGGTTTGGACGTTCTTAACTACATCAGATAGTTGTGAGCATTCAGTTTCCAAATATGTAAGAATACTAGATTTTTCTTGAAATTTGTTTAGATATTATCTATGTTAAAGTCATAAAATGGCTGAACTTTGATTTTTATTTTTTTGTTGTTTTAGTAAAAAAATGATATGCTAATTCCACTGAAGAAGTAATACATTGATATCTAATTGCACTGAAGGATCCAAAAACATATTTAAAATAAAATTTTCATTTTTCGTTCTTAAATTAAATCTGGTAGAATCTTATAATTTTTTTTTTAGTATAAAAACTATATCTGGGATAGAATCAAGGGACTTTCGGGACTAATTAAGATATGACATTAATGACATGATCAGGAAGATTATTCTCAATTGAGAGGGATTCATCCACATAGAAATGAAAGAGAGACGCACATTAAGATGAAAGAGCAACCCACACAAATGGTGAAAAACTAATTATTATTATTATTGTTATATTATAAAATTTTGGATTTTATGAGATGGGGTGTCAGAACCCATACCTCTTACAAAGGGAAGCATGGGTGGTCGCTGGCGTCAATCACCTGCACCAGTAGCCGCATACGCAAAATCTTGTAATTGTTTGATATTGTAGCGTACTAATTGTTAAATTGCTTCTTGCTAGATCTAACTGTAGAATTGTATCTCAGGCACCTAATTTTTTCGCGAGTACAAAGTTTCTGGTATAAAAACCCACAAAAAAAAAAAAAAGAAAAAAAAAAGAAAAAGAAAATAAGTAGTAAAACAATGACGTACTGGAGAGAAAAGAAAGATATGTTAAATATATATATATATATTTTTTTTTCTTCTGCAATTACAAAGCGTGTACGTTAGCTTTATTAAAGAAGAATAGGGTACCAACACGATATTTGAGAAGAGAATTAAGAATAAATTAATAAAAGGCAAATTGAGTGTAAAACCTTTATTAGAAAAATTGGCTTTTCAATCAGAAGTTGGGACACTAATCCACTTTATGAATATGGAGTGCACGGTTCAATAAGCTTTAAAGTCCACAGGGTTTGTACAAGAAACCAAAATATTATATTATAAGTTTCTATTCTTTGTGTTGAACAAAGCCAAAATATTATATTATAAGTTCCTTTTCTTTGTGTTTTGTTTTCAAGGGCATCCAGTCATCGAGAGAAATTACTCTATAATTTATGTGAGATACTAGCAAGGTATTAGATATATTTAATTTAAAATAGATTTGACAATCAGACTTCATTCTTTTTTGGCCTTTTATATTTTCCAATGCCAGCAACTCACGATGTAGCTTTATCTATATTTATTGGTTACATTTTTTTCTGATTGAGAACAAAGAATTAACATATAGAATATAAGTGATTTGATAGTCCACTAAGATACCTATAAAATATGCAAAGTGAAAATTATCAAAATTAATTAACCATTTAAAATATGAAAACTTTGTTGTTAACTATGAAGGAAACTTCATTCATTGTTAGCCAAATTGGCTTTTCTATCAGCAGGTAGGACACTAATCCACTTTATGAACATGGAGGGTAAGGTTCGATAAGCTTCAAAGTCCACACGGTTTTAACGAAAAGCCAAAACATTAGATCATAAGTTTCTTTTCTTTGTGTTTTGTTTTCACTTTGGGCATCAAGTCATTGTACTCTATAATTTCTGTGAGATACTAGCAAGGCATTAGGTATATTTCAAATAGATTAAGCCATGAGACTTCAATCTTTTTCGCCCTTCTGATTTACCAATGTCAAGAACTCACGATGTAGCTTTATCTATATTTTTCAGTTACATTTTTTTTTTTATCTAATTGAAAATAAAGAATTAACTCTATAAAAGTGATTTGATAGTCCACTAGGATACCTATAAATATGTAAATTGGAAATTATTAAAATTAACCGTTTAAAATAAGAAATATTTGTTTTTAACTACAAAGCAAGCTTCAATCTTTTTTAGCCAAATTAAAAAAAAAAAAAAAAATTCAATTTCTAGTCTGTTGTGGGTAAATTCTAGTATACAAAAATGAGCTGGTAAAAGCCCTAAAGGTTAATCCAATAAATGAAGTTTAAGATTCAAGGAATTGACCCAGCTCTCAGTTCTCAGCTAGCTAAGACATCTAGCTCACAGATCGCAGTTCTCAGCTCACAGCTCGTTATGCATACAAAACCCAACTGTCGGCTCTCATGCGTCCTCAGTATCCAGCTCGTAGTTCTCAGCTAGCTAGACCTTCAGCTCTCAAGTCTCAGCTTTTAGCTCGCAGGTCGAGCTCTCAATTCTCAGCTCTCAGGCCTCAACTCTCAGACCTCAACTTTCAGATCTCAGGTCTCATACCTATAAGATCTATGCAATCCCAAATCTCGAAGAGCAATTAATACAAGAATGGTCATGTCAAAATTGTTAATTAATAAAGTATGACTATGATAGAGTAGTTAGTATAATCATTGTTTCTTAACGTGTACTACACCTAGTTGTAAATATCTCTCTATAAATAGGAGTGAAATTATTTGTAGAGGAGGAGAGCTCATTTTTAGTGATGTGGTCACCCTGCCAAAATTTTTTAGAGTGACCCGTGGACGTAGGTACCATTGCTGAACAATGTAAAATTCTTTGTGTCTCCACTCTGTTCTTCCTCTATTCTCCTATCTTCGTTTTGCTCCTTGTTTGCTTGTGTTTTGTGTGTTGTGGCTCTTTGATTGCAGGTATTGGGCTTAGAATCTCCGGTCGATCATTTCCACGTGTCGACATTTTTTGCACTAGAAGGAGGGCCTAGATTGCAACCTTGAGTTTTCAGCAACCATGGCGAGAGGAAGAACAACCAGAAGTTCAGACCCGACAGCTGATCCACCTGAAAGGCAAATAGATCAGCAGGAGCATGATTTCGAACCAACTGAGACCTCTCACCAGCCAGCACCGACGGATCCTATAGTTGAGGGGCTACACGTATGGCATTAGCGACAATAAGCATTGAAGAGTACAGTGCAGCAGCTCGCTGAGGCAATCAAGGTACTAGTACAGGCCCAAGCACCAACTCCTGAAAGACCATTCAGAGATCAGCCACAACCTGCTAACTCAGTTCGTTCCTCCAGCTCATATTCGAGAATTGAAGGTCTCCAAACTCGTGGAGTTGGGAGCTCACAAAGGTCTCATTTGGAATAAGTACCAGATCGCATCTCCCCAGGTCGCGAGCTCGAGGGAGGATATAACCCTCAGAACCTAGCGATAGAAGAGCTCCTTCAGAAAGTTCAGCAGCTGGAGGAGCAACCTGGACCCCAGGATCTAAAAGAGCAATATGAGGAGCGAACCTCTTTCATCAGGGAGCTCGAGACATAACCTTTCCCTCCCAGATTCAAACTCCCCAACATTCCACCTTATAATGGGGACAGCAACTCCTACGACCATCTAAACGCTTTTAATATACAAATAGACCTTCAAACATCCAACCCCTTAGTGAAATGTCATGTTTTCCCAGCCACCTTGGGCGACGTTCCGCAAGCTTGGTTCAGGTGTCTCCCAACTCGCAGTATAAACAGTTAGGGGGAATGTCAACAAAGATTCATTAGGTAGTACCGGGCTCTAAAAAGGCAGCTCGCATCCCCTTGTCACCCGCTACAGTCTTTCAGCGACAGGGCGAGTCTTTAAAAAATTACATCGCCAAGTTCAAGAATGAGGTCGCTAAAGTGGAGAATCCCTCATATGACAGCATCCTAACTGCGATCTCAGCTGGGCTTCACAAGGACGGGAAGCTCTATGAGAGCATATACAAATCCCCAGTAAGGGATCTGGGTGAATTCTATGAACAAGCTGCAAGGGAGATTAGATGGGAAGAAACCTTTGGCTACAAAAAGTCTAACCAAAGGGATGATTCGGGCAGTCCTAACCAGTTGAAGAAAAGAAATAATGGTGAGAACGAAAATGAAGGTCAAAATGAGGACTTAAGCCATCAGGTAGCCAAAAAGGCCATAAACGAGCTCAGAAGTGAGTGATCTCAGCATCAAGGTCGCCATGATAGCTACAGTGTCTTGTTAATCACGCAAGACAGTATCTTTGTAATGGAAAGGGGCAGAGAAGATTTTGGGAAACCCAATCCTATGAGGACCCCTATTAAGTTCAGAAACAAGAACAAGTTTTGTATTTATCATGATGAGGTCGGACACAATACTTCAGATTGCTGGAAGCTGAAAGATGTTATCGAGGACCTAATTAAACAAGGCCATCTAGGAGAATACGTGGTGCAACCAGTATAGTAGCAGCCCCAGCAGGCTACCAAGCTAGATGTGAACCCTTAGTGCGTCCACATTGCTGTTGCTCCCAATAGGCCATGTCCCTAATTTGTAATTCAATTTAAGAAATCAATAGAAGATATGAATTTTCTTCAGTACTTTATACTACAACTGCTTTATTAATTTCTTAAAATCATGTCATGAAACCATGGAAAGTGCTTACGCGACTTGTTAGTTGAGGTCGCAACCCTCTGGATAGCCTGCTATTACGCTATCTTAGCTGAGGCTTTGATCTATTGGAGATAGCTAGCTATATCGTTGTTAGCTGAGGCCGGCCTACTGGACAGTTCACAAAAGCGCGTCGCTATAGTAGAAGAGGTTACGACCTACTGGACAGCTCGCTAGTACACTAACTTAGCTGAGGCTCCGACCTACTAGAGATAGCTAGCGCTGTTAGCTAAGGTTACAACCCCCTACGTAGTTTGATGAAATATTGCTATAGCAAGCAAGGTTTCGGTCCTCTGCATAGCTTGCAGCAATGTTTTATATATTATGCTGGTTGAGTTCTTGAATCGAGTTATGATCTGGAACCACAGCCTGTGATGGTCAAGCGACCTTCCGAGCTCTCATAAGGTGTTTTTATCCTTAAGCAATACATTGATTAACTCATTAATCATCTAGATTTTCTATTCGCAGGAAAATCCAAGGGAAAGAAGCACAATCATGAAAGAACTCAAAGAAAATATATCAAGCTTAGCAACTTCAGTAGTCACCACAAGATGGGACAAAACTTGAAAAGGCGCCAAGGCAAATCAAGACACATCAACTTTTACCAGCGAGCTCGAGCTTCCAGTCCGAAAATCACACTAGGAGCTGGGGGGCTTATGTTGTGGGTAAATTCTAGTTTGCAAAAATGGGCTGGTAAAAGCCCTGAAAGTTAATCCAATAAATGAAGTTTAGGATCCAAGGAATTGACCCAGCTCTCAGTTCTCAGTTAGCTAAGACATCCAGCTAACAGGTCGCAGTTCTCAGCTCGCAGCTCATTATGTATACAAAACCCAACTGTCGGCTCTCATGCGAGCTCAGTATCCAGCTCGCAGTTCTCAGCTAGCTAGACCTTCAGCTCTCAGGTCTCAACTCTCAAGCCTCAGCTCTCAACTCGCAGGTCGAACTCGTAGTTCTCAGCTCTCAGGCCTCAGCTCTTAAACCTCAGCTTTCAGATCTCGGGTCTCGTACCTGTGAGATCTATGCAATCCCAAATCTCAAGGAGCAATTAATACAGGAATGACCATGTCATAATTGTTAATTAATGCAGTATGACTATGACAGAGTAGTTAGTATAATCATTGTTTCTTAACGTGTACTACACCTAGTTGTAAATCTCTCTCTATAAATAGGAGTGAAATTATTTGTAGAGTGGGAGAACTCATTTTTAGTGATGTGGTCACCCTGCCAAAATTTTTGAGAGTGACCTATAGATGTAGGCACCATTGCTAAACCACGTAAAAATCTCTATGTCTCTACTTTGTTCTTCCTCTCTTCTCTTATCTCCGTTTTGCTCCTTGTTTGCTTGTGTTTTGTGTGCTGTGACTCTTTGATTGCAGGTATTGGGCTGAAAATCTCCGGTTGACCATTTCCACGCGTCGACATAGTCTATGGTTAGAATTTATAATTTGCCCCTTAATTAAAAATATAAAATTCAGACTTTGTCTTCTTTCTCATAACACAACACGCATAGAATTTTGATGTACAAAAAAAAAGAAAAAAAACACGCACTAAATTTTAGTATATGACTAGAATTTATAATTTGCCCCTTAATTAAAAAAAAAAAAAAAAGATGCATACATATAATTTTAGTCTATGGTTAGAATTTATAATTTGCCCTCATAACACACACATAGAATTTTAGTCCATGGCTAGAATTTATAATTTGTCCCTCATAACGTATGCACATACACACAACACACATAATTTTAGTCTATAACTAGAATTTATATAATTTGCCACTCAATTAAAAAGAAAAAACCTATGGCTAGAATTTATAATTTGCCCTTCACGACGCGTGTGCACACACAACACATAGAATTTTAGTCTATAGCTAGAGTTTATAATTTGTGCCTCAATAAAATAAAAAATAAAAAATAAAAATAAAAAATAAAAAGGCCTCAAATTTTGTCTTCTTTCTCATAAAACACATAGAATTTTAGTCTATGGCTAGAATTTATAATTTGCCCCTCAATTAAAATATATATATATATATATATATATATATTCAGACTTCATCTTCTTTCTCATAAAACACACACACATAACATTTAGTTAATAAGTCCAGCCAAAGAATGTCATGTAATATATCGAAAATATCATGTAACATCTTGAAAAAATGTTGTGTAATATCTCAAATACCCAGAAAATTTGGCTAGTAAGCCTAAATACCTAAGAAAAATATCATGTAACATCTTAAATATCCTGAAACACATGTCGTGAAACAAGTTAAAACATGATAATTTTATAGAAATCATTCAATAGTATTAATGTTTGATGTCCCAACTGCTTCCAAAACTAAAAAATCACAATCTCCGAAGTTGTCCATAGTTCAGTCGCCATTGCAGCTCCCTAGTTTGGCCATTGGGTTGCTCTTTCGCTCCCTACGTTTCTCACTTTTTATCTCTACAAATTCTGAAAGTTTAAAATTTATGGAAAATGGTTGAGATTAAAGGAAAAGGGGCATTTGGATAATTACAAAAGCTAGGTGGTCCAAAACAATTGTATTTTCTTTGTGGCTAGAAATGGAATTTTAATATTCTATATAGTTAAAACGATTTTTTCCCCAAAGGAAAAGCATCAAAAGTTATCTTTCATATTCACACACCCACCACAAAAGATTAAAGACAACCCAAAGAAGGATAACACATTATTTCTCCTTCCCTCTACAACATCACTATTTTCTCTTTCTCAATATTTGATTGTGTAGTTTCTTAAATGGTACTTTAGTTGTTTCCCGGCCCCTACAAATCCATGTTTTGGCATTTTGAAAGATTGTTCAATAGTCTGACAAAACTTGACACGGCATAATGGTTAATCTGTCGACTAGTTACACTCACACATTAAGATCATGGAGTTAGTTGTATTGTTCTCTCTCAACTCCCAAACGTTATGTTTTATAATTTAATTTTTTTTAAATACACAGTAAATGGATTTTACTTTGATTTCTCAGAGCAATTTTCACCAATTCAAAGAATTTGCTATTGGGACTTTTGTATAAATTACCTTTAAGATACAACAGAACCAGAATATTCCAATTAGCACATTTAACTATTTTAAAACAATACCTTTGGAAATTGTGTTCACAAGTCACAACTATATAGAGAGATTTTCTGGATGCTCACAAGAAAAATATTCCACGAATGTTTAAGGGTGTGTTTACTTTCTGGATTGGGGAATGAGAATGGGGAATGAGATTGATTGATGATGTTTACTTGCTTAAAATTCATTCCGTAATGGGAATGAAAATGTGGGCCCCACGTCAATTTGGGATTGTGGAATGGAAATCTCATTCCCCCCAACCTACTTGGGAATCCCATTCCCATTCCTTTTATTAGGATAAAATGTCTCTTATACCCTTCTTTAAAAAATAATAAAAAAAAAAAAAACCTTTTGTATTTGATATTAAAAAAAAAAAAACTGCATATTATAATAAAAAATTACACATCATTAGTTTTTCATCACCAATTTCTTAATTATCATAGTGGACCATTAAAATAATATGCAGTTTTTATATTATAATATATAATTTTTTATTTGATATTTAAAAAAAAAAATTGCATATTATAATAAAAAATTACATATTAGGTTAGTGGACTATTAAAATAATATATAGTTTTTATTATAATATGGAGTTTTTTATTTGATATTAAAAAAAATGCATATTATAATAAAAAATTACAAACTATTATAATTAATCCATAATTTTAATTAAAGGCATTTTTGTAACTTATAATTAATTCATTCCGATTCCAAAGTAAAGTAAACAATTAAATGGTAATACTGTTGATTCCGATTCCGATTCGATTCCTGCAGTTGAAGTAAACAACTTATTCTAATTCCGATACTTCATTCCGATTCCAGATCATTCCGATTCCTCCAAATGAAGTAAACGCACCATTAAGTGTATTAATTAAGGCTTTTTAGGTTATGTTTGACGTGTCATACTGTAACTGCACTGTATTAGATTGGATCAAGTTTTATATCATACAATCTTATATTTGGCATTACATTGCACTAGTCAATTTGTATTGAGTTACATTATTATGTTACGTGTAAAATTGTAGTGGAGTGCAATGCTTTTTTTAAAAAAAATAAATAAATAGTAATATTAATATACTAAATGCATGGGCGTATGATAGGCCCAATGAGAAGCAGACACGTAAGCATAATAACAACGTAACAATGGCACATGATGCGAACTTTGAGCGAAGAAGAAGTTAGACATGAGAAATTATGTAATTGGTATAATTTACCATCGAAGGCAAGAAACTTACCTTTAATGGCAAAGAGGATCCTAAAACTTGATGAGTCAGCTGAAGAGCAAGAAATGTTAACCTTCACGCAAACTTAAGAGTCAATAATTCTTAAAGAAAGGCTAATTTCTCTTCTCTCAAGAGTTAATAACTCAAGCAAGGATTCCTTTCTTCCAAATTTATTAATTTTCATGAAAAAATCGAGGTTGATATAAGGGTATGTTTATTTGTGTGTATATTATGTCTTTTAAACTCAAATTACTAAGTAAATAATAAGGATGCAAAAAGAGAATAAAAAAGTTTTAAAAATTTATGGTATGCTTACTTCACTTAGAGGAATCGAAATAGAAATCGAAATGATCTGAAATCAGAATGACTTGAAATTGTAAGGAACTATCAGAATCAAATTAAGTTATTTACTTCAACTGCAGGAATCGAATCGGAATCAGTAGTATTATCGTTCAACTGTTTACTTTATTTTCAAATTAGAATGAATTAATTATAAGTCATAAAAATACCCTTAATTAAAATTATGGATTAATTATAATAGTGTACAGTTTCTTGTTATAACATACAATTTTTTTAATATCAAATAAAAAACTGCATATTATAATTAAAAAAAATTACATATTATTTTAATAGACTAGTGTGCAATTTTTTATTATAATATGCAGTTTTTTTTTTAAAAAAAATATCAAATAAAAAGCTGTATACTTTAATTAAAAAAAAAAAAAAAAAAACTACATCTTATTTTAATAGTCTACTATGATAATTAAAAAATTAGTGATAAAAAGCCAATAATGTGCAATTTTTTATTATAATATGCAGTTTTTTTTTTAATACCAAATAAAATAAGTTTTTTTTTAAAAAAAAAAAAAAAAAGGGTATAAGAGACTTTTCATTCTGGCAAAGGGAATGAAAATGGGATTCTCAAGTAGATTGAGGGGAATGAGATTTTCATTCCACAATCCCAAATGTAAGGCCACATTTGGAATGAATTTTAAGCAAGTAAACACTATTAATCAATCTCATTCCCCATTCTCATTCCTCAATCCATGAAGTAAACACAGTTCCCTATTCTGTCCCCCGATTGAGATATCCTTCCGTTCGCAAAAAAAAGGGATTAAATTATTAATAATCTGTAGCATGAAGTGCAATGAAATGTAATTAGATCCATTTTGTGAAGAGGTATCCAGATTAATATTAGTTACTTAAAAATTTTATGGTCAACTTGGCTAGACCAATCAAATGAGGTATCTAGGCTCTATTTAGAAAAACCCAATTGATAATATATTTATTATTAGTACTTATATCCTAAGATATCATAAACGATTCTCTTTAGAACTAAATGCTTCAATTTAGAAATTTATTTATTTTTATTTAAACAACAGTAAATTAAAACAGTTAATCAATCGAATAATGAATATGATGGATATGTCAAATATTTTTCAAAAGACATAAACGAAATGAATTGAAAATTTGAAAAAGGGGGAAGTCATAGCCAAAAAAAAAAAAAAGGGACGTGGAATTGGGGTCATTGGCCCTATATGCGCAAATCAAAATCGAGCAAATCCTTACTCGGAGTAGAGCATAAACCTAAAAAATTTGAATAAACCCGTGTAGGAACAAGAAAATGACATCATGATTTTTGAATTGGATCTCGATGAAAAAATACATCAATGAAAAGTTAGTCCGATACGTTTAGTGAATTCTAATATTATAGGAAAACCGACCAAACTCATCATTTTTCTAATGAAAGAGAAGCCCCTTTCGCCTTCATTAGAAAGAATCCGCTATAAAAAAAGAAAAAGGGTTGGAATCTAAACATTGATTTTTTTTTTTCGCAAGTTTTGCTGAACCGTATGCATCAAAAGGTGCCTGTACGTCTCCTAAGGGCATAATTTTATTTAATGGAGTTGTGGTACTTGTATTTTGATTATGAAATGTATTTTTGAAATAGGTTTCAAATTTACTATTACTAGCAGCTGATAGGAAATCAAAAATCTAAAACCTCAAAGATGTCAAAGTCATTTGCTCTCAAGGAAAAAGTATCGAATAATCGTCTTCTTCAATTGATTTTAGGGAAAATGACAATTAAATGCCTTGACTTTTTACCCAAATTAGACCTATATTTGAGTTTTGTCAAATTTACCAAAAATTACACTTGACTTAGACTATAGTTAAAGTTGACAACAATTTTTAAGATCAGATGATAAGTACCCAAATACCCTTTATAAATATTTTATTAATTATTATGAATTTATTTTCAACTAATAAAAATATTAAAAATAAATAATTAAAAAAGCACTCAATCGTGATTGCAAAGGTCTGGTGCCATTAGAAATTTATCATCTCAAAACTCCCATCAAGATTCAAATCAAAAGCAAAAACCTTTTAACTGATAGTCAACAATGCTAAGACGAAGGTTAAATCCGAGTTTTCAAATTCGTCGAAGAAAAAGTCGCAGTTGATTGGCGCACAATCGAGGCGCTTGACATCAGTGCTCTTCAATCATTTTTCCTTTCAATATTTTCTTTGTCTTCGCATAAAAGAAAACTCCAATCTTTTTTAAGACAAAATGAGAAATGAAAAGACGTGGACGGAAGAATACGAAAGAGAATAGGGAAAGGAGGGATTTTTTTCATGACTTTAATGGCAAGGAAAGTAGGCAGAACCTCTACCCCCACATAAAAAGGTTTAAACAAATACAATTACTCGTTTTCTTTGTTTCCAAGGATTCTCAAAACTCTTTCTTTTTCTTTCTCTCTCTCTCTCTCTGGGAAATCCTAGAAAACTTATTGACATTTGGCATATTATTTATTTTTCATCACGTAGTTTCGTTTTTATCCAAAACCTCTCGTATGGTCAGTTTCTTAACAAAAATATTATTAAAAAAAAAAAAGTTAACATATCGAATTTATTATTGATTTAAATAATATTAAATATAAAAATAAAAAATATTAGAAGAATAGTTAAATTGGAATGATAAGTGTAATGGTTAATGACCCAATTTAGGGTACCTATATATAATTTAAAGAATAATCAGCAATGAATCTAATTTGTGTAAAGTCACGATGGGTAATGCAATTTACACCTTGAGTTTACTTTCATGTTCTATTTTCTTTTGACTAGTAATTTGGATTATTGGTTTTTGCTATGTAATTTCCATGCAATGCAATTGTGGAAGCATGATTCAGTATTTCGATATTTACCAAAATAAAAAAATTAAAAAATTAAAACTAAATTTATTTTCAAAAGTTATATCAAGACAATTATTAAATCATTAATTTTAAATGGTAATTAAAGTTTTTAGTGGGACCATAACTTGATGGATTAGAGGAACTGACTTTTGCCACTCACGTTGGCCTCATGTTAGAAAAAGGAGCATCAATCAATTCAATCCACCACTTCTCACATCGTCTCATCTCATTTTTCACTTTTGAAACTTTCAAGACTTCCTCAACCTTTCTCAATCTCCAACTCTCAAAAATTCTCTACTCTTAAAGCTATTGTGCGCGAATTGTAGACGTTATATAACTTTCGTTTTTACAATTATCAAGTACAGGTATATTCAAATTTTGTTATGTTAATTGTTGAACTTTCATTCATTAACTGAAATCATTTTGTGTTTGTAAGTTTTATATTTAATATTTGTTCGCAAATTACTTATTTTTAGCCTCACTGATCTTTGTTTGATTCATATATAATTCAATTTATATTTTTATTTATTTTATTTCTTCACTTCTCTTTGAATTCCCTCAAATTGGTTAACTCACTCAAGCAACTCAGCTAGATTTCTCCCTCACAGGTCTCCACCTCCAAAACCTTCAAAATCACCACCATCGAACTACACGATCCATTAATCACAACAACAAACACAAACCTCTCATTAAAAAAAATAATAATAAATAAATTAAATCTATCTCCAATAACCATCACACAAACTTAATCACACAAAAGTTATTGGAGCACCTAGACTAATTATTTTATATAGAGAGAGAAGAAGGATGGGATGACGTGACCCTTCCCGAATCCCTTCTCTGGACTTGAGAAAGACCCCGTAGCACCCCGAAAGAATTCCCACGAACCCTATACTTGGCCCGGAGGAACCCCATCAGGGCACCGAAACTCATCTATCTAGATATTTTAACTTCCTTTACAAGGTGACAGTGATAAAATTTTTTTCGCTTTTCCATAAAAATTTCGGCAGCATACCGTCTATTTTCTAAACCATGTCACCCTGTAAGTTTCAAATACAGTTTATAAAAACACTTCTATAAAATCACTTTCTCAACTTCTAGAGCCTCTGGCTCTTTTCTCACAATGTAATCACAAACAAGTAAATAAAATATAAAAACTGAATTTCAGAAAACTTTGATAAAACAATTTTTAACTAATGCATCCACTATTTCTTTAAAATATTTACAACTATATATATATACATATATATGATCAAAATAAGTGTCGTCCTACGCGTCCACCTGCACGTCTGACTGAACTTCATCTGCTGGACGACTAGTTCCTGCGCCTGGGGGAGAA
Organism: Litchi chinensis; assembly: GCA_019925255.1. NCBI lineage: Eukaryota > Viridiplantae > Streptophyta > Magnoliopsida > Sapindales > Sapindaceae > Litchi > Litchi chinensis. The sequence continues at coordinate 12,231,266 of CM034466.1, forward strand.
TTTTTAAGAAAAACATTTAAAGAAAACTATGAGTATAACTCAGTGAGTGGTATAATTTATATAAACTAAAATTCATTTCTGGATAAAATATTCTCCCAAAAACAATCTTTGAAAACTAAAATGTTTTCTAAAGTTCTTTTCTAAAACACTTTCTGAAATCTTTTCTTAAAATCTTTTCAAATGCTCAAATTCTTTTCTAGAACACTTTCTGAAATTTTTTCTTAAAATCTTTTCTAATGCTCGCCTAAATGGTAACCCAGGGAATATCTACTCCTGACGTGGTAGCATATAAAATCTCGCTAACCACTAGGAGTGGGGAATCTACTATGTGTAGTCGCCGAAAGCGGGCCCACGCCGCGGACCGACTACACTACCCTATACGTGTATACGGATCACTCATGCCTCGCTCACACAAGGAGTCGACTAGACTCAAATCTCACTGACTGACTTCCTCTCATCTACCGTATCACGCATAGGGCATTCGGCCGGGTACTAAACTGGGGCTAGGGTAAATCATAGGCTATTAAAATTTCTTTTTCTCGATATACTAAAATATTCTAAATCTCAAGGCAATAAGCCTAAAATCTTTAATTCCAGCATAATCTCATGTACATAAATAATAAACTAAAATCTTTATGCTAAAATTATAATATAAATTCAATTAATAAACGAATAACTATTTATAATAAATTCTTTTAACTTTAAATAAACTTTAAGAAAATATAATCTTTTAAAAACGCGTAGTTCCACTCACAACACGTCCTTGGATAGAATCCGATTCTTCTCCGTATACCTCTGGAGCTCTCCGCTTTTACCCTAAAACATCAAATATTCATTTAGGGGCATTTAACTCATTCAAATAACATTCAAACTCAATAAAAATCTCATTTATCTCTATTAATACCCTTTAACGTCTAAACTTTCGGATTTCAATTTCTATTAAATCGGGGCTTTCGAAATCCGTTTTCTTTACATAAATCCTACTTATTCTTTCTTAGGAATACCTCAGTATACTCAATTTCATCGTCGGATGCATCGAACGAAATTAGTTCGATTTCGCTTACTAATAAAAATTATTTTTCGCTTCGAACGTCCGACAACTTCAATAATCAATTCTCTAGTGTTCTAACATCCAACCATGATTAAATAAATCGTTTCGAACGTTAAACGAACGCATTTGAAAGGATTTTGGAAAACACCCTTCAACTCGTCCGTTTAGCTCCGAAATCGATCCTAAACTTTTCGTTTTCGAAATCTAACTTCATAAGATTGTTTCTTAACCTCTATAACTTCCATCTAAAGCCTTAGATTCGAAAACGAATTCAGATCCCATAAAAACCCATTTTTGTCAAGACTTTCTCTCTCTCTCACCCATTTTTACTCAACCAAATCACTCACAAATTACACCAAAATCATCTCACAAGTCCCTCTTATCATCCTTAAACTAAAATTTGAAAAAGAAACTAGAGAGAGAATGAGTTTTCATATGATACATAAAGCTTTAAACTGACATAACTCACCAAATAGGCGATCTTTTCGCTTCAAATTTGGGTGTTAGCTAGAGGAGGTGATGAGGAACAACTTTCGTGAAGGAACCTCAGTGAAAATCGGATCGGATCTCTCTCTTTTCTCCCTCTCTCTCTCTCTGCGCGATCTCGGCGTCTCTCTCTCTCTCACGCGATTTCTCTTTCTTTTCTTTTCTGTTTCACGATTCAATTTGGTCTCCTAATGAGACAAAATCATTTTATATATATTATTGCTCAATTACAATTAAGTCCCTCAAGAAAACTTCATCTAATTACCTCAAACTTTCAATAATCTCACTAATGCCCAAAAATATATAATTATTAATTCTATTGGTCCACTTGTCAATTTCTCATCCATTTATCTATTCAACCAATCAATAGATGACATGTGGCACATTCATAGCCACTACTTTTCAAGTCACTTATATCTTTTCTTATTGGTTGAATTAAAATATCTTTTACTTTATCCCGTGAGCTCACCTCGCTTCATTAACATATAATTAATCCCTAATCACTTTTGAAAAATATTCCACAAATATTCTACACATATCTTATGGCCAATTTAACTTTATAAACTTCAATTTCAGCCTAATACCTCTCATATATACTTGATAAAAAAAAATGTTCCTAATCGAAATCTTGTTGAATAAACCGATAACTTTTTATACGTATCTATAGCTTAAATACTCGATTTTTATACTCATTCTCTTTAACTCATTCTCATTCACTGGGGTTACCCTCCTTGAAACTTCTGCATACTATGCTCATGCGTTATCCATGCATACTCAACTTAAAATGTCCATTTTGTCCTTTTTATAATCTAATTTCACTTTAACTGGAAAATATTCTGAAAATATTCCATGGTCATCTAATCTTCAAATTGACTATGAAATACTTTAATTGGGTATCTTATCTATCAATCTCATGCTTAAAAAAAAATTCAATTGGGTTTAAACTCATTAAAACCCATTAATCTCTTAAAAGGGCAATATCGTAATTTTCTTCGGATTGCTTAAAACTGACTCAAATGGTCTTCTTTTTTATCTGTTTCTATTTCTCTATACTCTCCTACTATTTTCGGACCTTTTCGACTATTAATGTCAATTTCTGAAAATTTTACTATTCATCCAAAAATTTTCGTCCGAAAAATATTATTCATCAAAAACTCCTATTTCCCACCGAATCTCAATTTATGACCTTGGACAATATAACCGGGTCCAAATTCGATCTTAAACACTAATTTCGAATCTTTTTCGAAAAATCACTATTCATTCTGGATCCGAACATTATTCACCGAAAATTCTCATTTCTTCCTAACACGACACTCAGGGCCTCATAAATATAATCGAATTCTAATCGGACCTTTTTCACTATTTCTAGACTCTTTATTCTCTATCCGATCGTCAGAAATGAATTCTCTAAGGAAACTAGGATCGGGGTTTATCATGGGATTCCTCATAGTTAGATTTAGATCCTAAAATAATTGTGTTCTTCACAAATAAGATCACAAAAAATATCATAGTGATGGTCTCCAAAATTTCATTTTAATTTTCAAACTTATATTAAAATTAGATAAATGATTTATTTTCTTTTTTTTTTAATTTATTAGAACATTTAATTTAATTTAATTTTATTGAATCAATTATTGAATTTTTTTTCTAACTTATTTAAAATTATATATATGGATCGCAGGACAGAGATTTTGACACAAATTTTAACACAATTTATAGACCATTGGATGATGAATATTTCTATGGTTTAGATCTATTCATATCTTTGTATACAACTTAAGTTTATACTCTATATTAATCTATTCCTTCTCATCTCTCTTCATCATTGTATTATCTCTTTCCTCTCTCCAATTAATAATATATATTTTTTTAAAACTTCTCCTATTAATATTAAAAACCAATCAATTAATATTATTCTTTTTTCAGACAAATAATATTATTCTCACTCATTAAAATTCTTTACATTTTTAATTTTTTAATTCATTTTTAAAATATATTATTTTCAAATATATATATTTAATAATATCTCAAAAAAGACTCATATATATAATACTGTATAATTAATGGATTTTCACCATTACATTAAATTATTAATTAAACTTAAAGTTGGTTTGCAATTTTCATTTCGTGTGCCATTTTGTGTACCCGAGGTCAGGTAATGACCCTAGCTGTACTATATACACATGGACAAGCTTTGCAAAAGTTGAATATATAAAATGAGAATAAAGTCTCTACTCTCATTTATCTTCTTGTTTCTTTTTTTTTTCATATTTGACAGGACCCGATCCAACTCCTATCTCGACTTTGAGGGGATCCCGTGAAAACTGAGGTATTCTTGATTTAAAATTTATCTTTACTGAGAATCTTTTTAAACAATCATCGAAATTCTGAAAATGAATTTGACTGAAACCAAATTTAAACAAATTAAAAGTCTTTAAAATTTTCTCGTGGTGAACTCAAAAATAAAATATATAAAATATTTTCAAATATTTGTAAAATGATTTTAAATTTATAAAACTATTTTGGAAACACACTTACAAAATTCAATAATTAAGATAAAACGATATACGCATTTTTGACTGTCTCTCATCATGTAGCATTTCTCAGAATACATAGTAATCTGCGCGAACCTACAACGGATTCTTAGGGGGAACATTTTTTTTTTAAAAAAAGTGAGCCTAATACCCAGTGAGTAGATATAGATTTTTAAAAACATTTCGAAATAAAACATAACATATTTTTTTTAACCATAAATATTTCTTAGTGATTTATAAAATTTCACAATCTGAAATAGTAAAACTAAACTTAAATAGTATGTCGTTGATAAAAAGAAACAGTTTCAAAATAAACGGAATAAAAATTTTAAATCATCATAAAACTATAATTTCTATGTAAAACCTTTCTATAAAACTTTTCTTTTAAAATGTCTTTTGGTAAATCTTGTATTCTGTAAATTTTCCTTCTTTACATATAAAATATGAAATTTCCATAATCCATAAAAACTTTTCTTTTAATATGATTTCGAATTTGCTCTCTACACCAAATTAGTACCCAAGGAACTCTACCATGCATGTGGAGATACTTGATGCCCACGACAAGGGTGTGGGATACTCTGTCATACATAGTGGAGATACTTAACATACATGCAAGGGGTGGGGGAGAGAGGAAAACTCACTTTGTTAAATCATGCAACTTACTTTGGAAACTCAATACAAAATATAAAATTCCCAAATCTTTAAACTGATCGTAGAATTATTAAAATGCATGCTTCCTAGTTTTATAAACCATAGGGTATACTTGAAATCACAAGAAAAAAATCTTGAATTCATAGTTCTCGAAGTATACTTCAAGATTTCAAAAACTATAAAACATAATTTACTTTACTAGTTTGTGAAATATTCTTTGAAAACTCAATACAAATTATAAATTGTACAAATCATCAAACTTACTTTAAAATTACCAAAAGACATGACTTCCAATTTTCACAAATTATAAGGTATGTTTTTCAAAATCACAAAACATATTCTTAAATCAATAACCATATAATCTAGTTTACTTTTTATAAATTGTAAAATATACTTTGTAAATAATATAACTTAGTTTACTTTTTTAAGTTGTAAACCATATTTTCAAAATCCAATACACAATATAAAACTCACAAATCACCAATTATACTTTAGGATCCTCAATAGGCATAGTTTCTAGTTTGTAACTATAAAATATCCTTTGAAATCATAAAACATAATCTTAATTTCACAATCTACAAAGTAGCATTTAAAATTTTCAAAACAACGTCCATACTTTATAAATCAAAATCTTATCATAAAGCTTATAAAAAAAGATAATTTAAAGTCTATTAAAGAAATAATTCTAAAGCTTGTAAAAACATGATCTAAGGTTTATAAAACATAAACTAAAGTCTATAAAACATACTCTAGGGCTTATAAAACACAATCTAAGTTTATAAAACATAATCTAAAATTAACAGATTCTAAGTATACTTTAAAATTCTCAAAACCTATTCTAAATTCCATGACTCATAAAACACACATATTAAACAAAATTCACTTTTCTCAATTCATGAAAGATAATTTCAAATCTTAAACATGCTTCAAACTTTAAAATATACACCAAATTCATAAATCACAAAATATAATTAAATCATTAAAACTAATAAAAGTTAAAAAATATATATATAAGCACTTTCACAAATCAAGTTTAGAAAAAGTATCTACTCACTAGGTTTCTTCCAAGCCTATAGAATTTCTCTTGCACTTGTCTTCAACTTGGAACCCTTTTTTACCTAAACGACATCAAAACTTATTTAAATCTATAAGAACTAAACTAAGGGAATTTTTCCTAAATTAGAACTAGTTTTCTTACCACCAACCCTTCTCCAAACTTCCATGATTTTCTTCACCCCTTCTTAAGAAAAGAATTTGGGAGGGGTGTATTCGACCATGCTAATGTAAAGTATGGTGAAGTTGTTTTTAATTTCACATGAGATCATATATTTATATATTCTCTTGTATGGCCAAAAATTAATACACCTAACCAACTTTTCCACCACTTATTTATCTATAAAAATCTAATCAATTATCCTTTTGAAATTCCAACTTTGCCCTTTTCATAACATTTCATTTCCATCCTTATCCTTTCTAGAGAATTCTTTTCCTTTGCATTTCCAATTTTGCCCTTATCATAACACTTTAGTTACATTCTTACTCTTTCTAGAGAATTCTTTCATTTCCATCAATTGCCCCTCATGAGTTCCATAATTCTTAACTTATCCTTTTTAGAGTTTTTTTTTTTTTTTTTTCCTTTTCCATCAATTACTCTCCAAAAATTTTATAATTTTATCACTGTCCTTTCTAGAGAATTCCATTCTCTTTTTACATACTTAACCTTAGGTGGGTGTACTTAGAAAACCAATTAGGTGTGCTTAGAAATAATTGGGTCATACAAATTCTAATTGAGCTTACTTGAATTATATTTTTTTTTTTTTTGAGCCCTTTTTACTTAAGTTTCTAAATGCACCGCTTATGGTTATTATTTGACCCCCTTCTAAACTTCATTTAAACACACACACACACACACACACACACACAATATAAAATCTATTAGATCAGTTTGAATTCTAAATCAGTTCGAATTTGGGGTGTTACAATACCGCTCCTATTTCTCATCTAATTTCTTTTTATCCATTTAATTCACTTGTGCTTTGTTTTATTGTTAATCTAATTACTTTTAATCCATTTAATTCACTTGTGCTTTATTTTATTGTTAATCACACATCTATATTGATTATTCCTTTTATTTTACAAAAAATAGATATAAAATTTCTCTTCCACATAGTACAGAAAGTACCCAAAAAAATTATTATTTTTTCTCCTCTTCATTTTTCATACACACACAAAGAAAAAAAAAAAAAATTTTTTTTTTTTAATATTTCTCTTCTATCATTATCATGCATCACACAAAATAAAAAGATTACAAATCCAATTTTCATTTTATCGTTTCTCTCTATTCAGTAATCAAATTATATAAATAATATATGAATTTGAAGCTCTCAATATAAATTTTCAAACAAGATCCATATTATAAATGTTTAAACAAATATAATGATTATAACAGTCTAAAATAAAAAATCAATTTAAAAAAAAAAAAAAACTTATTCTGGATACATATCTAATAAAAAAGATAAAAATAATATAATTTAAAAATGAATTAAAAAAAAGATGCAAAAACATTGATAGGAGTGAGAAGAATATTAATTGATGACTTTTAATATTAATGGAAGAGAGGAGAGATGATGTAATTAACGATGATGAGAGAGGGGAGAAAACAACATTTATGTAGAGTGTAAAATTAAGTTGTATATAAAGTGTAAATAGATCTAAACCATTGAAATTATTATAATTTGATGATCAAAAAATTGTGTCAGAATTTATATAAAAACTTGTGTCCCCAGATCTTGCCCCTATATATATAAAGTGGAGCAAAAATGTTATTTCACATTTTGACCAAGATCAATATTAACAAGTAACAACACTTGCAAGTTACAACAACATCAATAGATGTCTCTTAGAAGTAGGAGTGGGCATTTAGGTGTTCAGTGCAATTCCAATAGGAACCATACATGAATTGACAAATGTTTAGTTTTCAAACCTGAAAGCCAAACATATTTATTTAGAAGGATGGAACCTACCTCAACTGAATAACATCAAGTTTGTTCGATTTGGGTCGGTTCCATATTTAACACCATTTCCTAAACTAACAAGAAAACTTCACAATCTGCAATCCTCTGTTAGTTTGATATATATATATATATATATAATGAAGCTAGTTTGATATAATTTTTAACCAAAAAAAAAAGAAAAAAGATAAAACCAAAACTAACTAGAAATCAAAACACAAGCAAAACTAATATTCAACAAAACTGAAATCAAATATACAAATTGATTTTTTTTTTTTTTTTAACAATTCTATCGTAAATCAAACCACTCTAAGACTCAAAAGTTAAAGAAACCCACCACAAAAACATCAATCATCACAATACAAACAATTAAAAAAAAAATCCCAACTTTAAACAAACCCACCAAACAAAGCACAAAACCCAAAAAAATCTACCACACAAACCATCAAAATTTCACAGTCCCACAACAAACCAAACTTAAGGAACACCTTTAAGAACCTAGTTTGGTTGCAAAACAACTTGGTTAACCGATAGGGCAAGTGAAGGGAGCTTAAGACTGGGGTGTCAGGTTTGTAGCGAAGAAGAAAAATGAAAATTAAAGGGGTTTGGCCGATTAGGGTGCGATGAAGAGAGGTGAAGAAGAAAGGGGTATGTGTTAGCAAAGAGAGAACCAAAATGGAGTTGTTTGGTCGATCAAGGGATGTAATTAGGGTTGGGTAGGCATGAATTGATGTATGTGCCCTTCAATATTTAGTAATACTGAAGGGCATATACATAAATTTATATATAAAAAAATTTAAAAATTATATATATATACTAATGTTATATGATTCGGTTTGGCTATGGAGATTCATACCCGAACACAAACTGAAAACATGTCAATTCTTCACCCTGATAATCAAACACCCTCTCCCTCTCCATATGAACCGACCCGAACACCTGAAAATTAGTTCAAGTTGATTTATGTTCATATGCCTAGCCCTAGTTAAAACAAATTTTGTAGTTGTAAATGGAAATAAGATCATACCTCACCAATGTTTGAATAAAATAAAACAAGTTGAATGTGAAAAAATGCGGTTTTGCATGAAATAATGTAAAGTACCATTTTATGTATATAAAATAATTTTTACTTTAACATGCATTGAAATTAATTATGTTAGTATATTGAACATAGACTACTGATTAAATATAAAAGAATATTAACTAAATCAAAGTAAATGAAAGTAAGAGAATCTAAAGACTAATAATTGAGAAACTGGAATTATTATATCAATATGCATTGAGGATAATGTACACAAAGTGTAAGAAATTGAAAAAAAAATTCTTGAATTCTTTATTTGTAAAATCTTGAGATTATTATATTTATACATGATATTAAATTTAATAAAATGTATAAAAGTATAATAAAATAATTATAAATTAATATATATTTTAAAAATATAATAATATATTTTTATTTACATATAATTATGAATATGAAATTAAAAGATTTAAAACATTTACAAAATTTGAATAAAAATGTCTATGATAAACTCTCAAAAAATTATTATAATAAAAAAATGTTTCTACTCATTCTTTACATGTCATATTTTTAAATATTTTGTTTTTATATATTTATTTTCAAGTTATATATGAATAATGTTATATTTCTCAAAATTTTGCCTAAATGGTTTGGTAAATTGATTTATAGTTATCACATTAATTTTGGGATGAGATATTGATGATGTGGTAATTACACATAAACTTACAACATTATTTGGATATTGAATTTAGATAAATTTTTAGATAGTATAGTAGAGTGGAAGGGGGGGGAGGGGCGGGGAGGAGGGAGGTTGTGATGCAATTTTACTAAAATACCCCTTTAATTTGTTCTTTTTGACTAATGAAAGACTTAGGTGGTAAATTTAGACTAATAACAAAGCAATGATTTTATTAAATTTTCAATGTGATTTTATAGCTTAAAAGTTTAACTATAACAAAGGCTTTCAAACTAGTATATTAATATAAAAGATCAAATATCTGGATATTAGTATTTAAAAGTTAAAAATACTTTTGATATAACAAATGGAAATAGATAACACACAAAAAGATCATAACTTTATAGCAAGTCTAAGAACTCGTAAGAATTTTTAAATACAACATTTATTATCTGAATCAAAGTCAATATAATATTTGATGAATCACAATATTAATAAAACAACAATATTTTTAATTTACCACTAGTTGCTTTTAATTAATTAGTTTATAAAGCAGGCCAGACACACTATTGGAATTCCAAATTTCTGTTTGCAACTTTATTAAAGTACATGACAACTTTATATTAATTTATTAACTTTATAAGCATGATGGTTTTTTAACATATATTAAGCTTGTAATTTTTTTTATGGTGCGCTCTACTTAAAGCAGGAATTTTTTTTTTTTAAATAAAAAAAAAAAAAAACCAACTTCATCCGAAGATGCCTAATTAGCATTTTGTTTAAATTCTCAAATTTAACTGAAAATTAACGTTTCAATTTCCTGTCGAAGAACAAAACCAGAATCATGTCTGGGGTGGAGCTCGTTGTCTCACCTGTCCTAACAGTGTTGTTGAAAAGAATGACCTCTCCTGAGCTGCTGCGATTTTTGCGTCAAGAGGGTTTGTATTCAAAGATCAAAACATGGGAAGATACTTTGAAGATGATTAAGGTAGTGCTCCGCGATGCAGAAGAGAAGCAGTTGACGAACGACGATGTGCAAAAGTGGCTTGATGATCTCGAAGACTTGGCTTATGATGTGGAGGACATACTTGATGAGTTTGCTATTGATGTTTTAGCAAGGGACTTGAAGAAGAAACAACGTAAACAGGCTAGTACAAGCAAGGTTCGTGAGTTTGTGTCAAACAAAATCAGTAAATTTAGTCCAAAGGCTATAAAGTCGCATGTTCGCATGGGGTCCGAGATAAAAGATGTCAAACACCGACTGGAACACGTCACAAGCCAATTGGAACAACTATGCATACTGAAAGACGGACTTGGATTGAAAGAAATAGTTGGAGGGACATCGACTGCTGTGTCTAAACGGAGACCGCTCACTACAAGTTTTGCAACTGAACGTGTTATTTATGGGAGAGAAGACGACAAAGCAAAAATACTTGAAATGGTATTCAGTGATGAACCAAGTGTTGCCAACTTTCATGTAATACCGATTGTTGGCATGGGAGGAATCGGGAAAACAACACTTGCTCGAATGGTGTTTAACAATGAGGCAGTTAAATCTTTCGAGCTCAAAGCTTGGGTTTGCATATCTAATGAATTTGATATTCTAAAATTTTCGAAGGCAATTTTGGAGAACATCAATGATCAGCCTTGCAATCTTACTGAATTAAATGCAGTGCAAAAACAACTCCAACAGAAAATAGCTGGAAAAAAATTCTTGTTTGTCCTAGACGATGTTTGGAGCAAGGATCGTAGCTTGTGGGAAATCTTTAGGTCTCCCTTTGCAGCTGGAGCAAGTGGGAGTAAAATTATTGTAACAACACGTGATGAAGCTGTTGCATCAACAATGAGAAGCTCTGCTTGGTTATACAAGGTACAATTACTATCGAATGATGATTGTTGGTCTTTGTTTAAGGCGCATGCATTTGATGATGATGTTAATCCTACACATCCTAATATCCAATCAATTCATGAAAAAGTCGTTGAAAAGAGCAAGGGCTTGCCCTTGGCATCAAAGGTTCTCGGTGGCCTTTTATATGAAAGAAACATAGATGAGTGGTTGGAAATCTTGAATAGCAAAATGTGGGATTTAGTTGATGGAAGTGATATTTCTACGACCTTAAAACTAAGTTACTCCTATCTTTCTTCTCATTTAAAGAGATGTTTCGCTTACTGTTCAATTTTTCCAAAGAATTATGAATTCAAAAAGAAGGAACTCATACATCTATGGTTGACTGAAGGTCTTATACAACCATCAAAACCAAACAAACAGTTGGAAGATTTAGGTCATGAGTACTTTTATGATCTATTATCCAGATCATATTTTCAACAATCAAGTAGTAATAAAGCCAAATATGTAATGCATGACCTTGTTAGAGATCTTGCCCAGTGGGCTTCTAGAGGAACTTGTTTCCATTTGGCAGATATGTCGAGTGTCAATGAGCAGTTGGAAAGCTTAGAAAAGGCTCGTCATTTTTCCTATGGCCAGGGTTATGTCGAAGGCAAATGTGAATTTGAATTCATTAGTAAAGTTGAACGAGTTAGGCAACACCTCAGAACTTTCTTGCCATTAGGTATCAAAAGGCAACGATACTATATATCTCCAACGGTTATTTCTAATTTGCTACCAAAATTGAAAAAACTGAGGATGTTATCTTTAAAAAATTATCGAATTACAGAACTACCTGAGTCAATTGGTGATTTGAGACATCTACGACACCTTAATCTTTCTGGTACAAGAATTAAGAGCTTACCTGAATCAACAAGTTCTTTAATTAACTTGTTGATTTTGAATTTAAAATGTTGTTTTCATCTTAGGAAGTTACCATCCAAGATGAGAAATTTGTCCAAGTTAAGATATCTTGATATTAGAGGTGTTCATTTAGATGAGATGCCATTGGGAATGGATGAATTGAAAGATCTTCAATATTTGCCCAATTTTATTGTGGGTGAAGGTGTTGGAGCTACCTTGAAAGAATTGAAGAATCTAAAATTTCTTCATGGGAAACTTTGTATTTCAGGGTTAGAAAATGTGGTTGATTTATGTGAAACAAGTGAGATGATACTAAATGATAAACAAAAATTGAGAGAGCTAGAGCTAAAATGGAACTCTCTATTTGATGACACACGTAATGGAGAAAAAGAGAAAAAGGTGCTTAACTTGCTACAAACACATGGAGATCTAGAGAGGCTTACAATCAAGTCATATGGTGGCATAAAATTTCCATCATGGATAGGCCCTTCATCATTATTCAAGTTGACTGTTCTAACTTTGGATAGTTGTGTGAGTTGTACAATTTTACCTTCTCTTGGGTTATTAGAATTACTTAAAGATCTCACAATTAGAGGGATGAGGGGATTGAAAAGAATAGGCAATGAGTTTTGTGGGCAGCATTGTTCAAGCCTTTTCAATCATTGGAAACTCTATGTTTTGAGGATTTGCAAGAATGGGAGCGTTGGGAACCTATTAGGGAAAATGAGTATGGTGGTGCATTCCCTTTACTCCGAGAGTTTTCTATTAAAATTTGTCCTAAATTTTGTGGAAGTTTACCAAGTTGTCTTCCTTCACTAGAGAAATTTGTGATTGAGCATTGTAATCAACTGGTGGTTTCACTCTCAAGCCTTCCAAAGCTTTTGGATTTAGACATAGATGGATGCAAAGAGATGACATGTGTTGATCCAATTAATTTTAAGTCATTGAAGTCTATTACTTTATCAAACATTGCAGAGTTTGACAATTGGTCAAAGCGAGATTATTTTCAGAAGATAGATTCAATCTCATTTCCTATGATTTGTTACTTTTTCAATTTATGTGAATTGAAAATTACACGTTGCAATGCTCTAACGTCATTACCTATAGAAATGAATCATAGAAATATATGTTTGGAAAGTTTGATGTTGTCAAAATGTGATTCTCTAAAATTCATCATAAATGGTCCTTTACCCTTATCTCTTAGAAGGCTTGAGATTTGGAGTTGTGATAAGTTGGAGTATTTGTGGGATGATAGAGAGGTAAGTTGTACATTAGTTGTGGACAAAGAGAACCACACATTTGTACTTGAGTCCTTACGTGTCAACGATTGCACATCTCTCAAAAACTTATCATTAAGTGGTCGATTACCGAGCACACTTTCTACTCTTTTCATTCGGAGTCTTCCAGAGTTGGAGTCAATTGCAATGAGTTTTCATGAGAACATTTCTCTTGAAGATATCTATGTAGGCAATTGTGAAAAGCTTACAGCCATACCCATTGGACTGCACAATTGTAGTCGTTTACAGGAAATAGAGATAAGTGGTTGTAAAAGTATTGTGAAATTCGCAGAAGATGGTCTTCCTAAGGACAAGTTACGTAGACTTCATATTTCTAATTGTGAGAAGCTGGAAGGCCTGCCTAAGGGCTTCCACAGCCTGGACTCTCTTAGCCATTTATATTTGTATAAATGTCCAAGTATGAGGTCATTTCCAGAAGAAGGTTTTCCTACAAACCTACGACGTTCTTGGAATTGATGATGAAGTCAATATCTATAAGCCATTGCTTGAGTGGGGTTTCCACAATCTCACTGGTCTAGAAGATCTTATTATTTATGAGCATCGAAAAGCAGAGTCGTCATTTGGAGAGCAAGAAATGGGAATGAAGTTGCCCCCTTCTCTAACTTCTCTGTACATTCGCCGATTGCCAAAATGGGATTTTCGAAACCTTAACTCTCTTACATGGTTGATACTCAGTGGTTGCCCATATCTGACATCTTTTCCAAAGGTGACCCTACCATCTTCACTTCAATTTCTGGATATCTGGAGTTGCCCAAGTATCACATCCATTTCAGAGCTGGCTTTCCCATCTGCACTTCAACATCTGAGAGTCCATAATTGCCCAGTTCTCACATGCATTTCCGAGCTAGTTCTGTCATCTTCACTTCGATCTCTGAGTATCGATGGATGCCCAAATCTCACATTCATTTCAGAGCTACCATCTTCACTTCGATGTCTGCATATCGAGGATTGCCCAGGTCTCACATTCATTTCAAAGATAGGTCTACCATCTTCACTTATCGAATTAAGGATTGGTGGCTGTCCAAACCTCAAATCCTTAACAGAGCAACGCCTGCCATCCTCACTTTGGGAATTAGATATTCGGGATTGTGCAATGTTGAGAGAAGAATGCAGAAGAGATAAAGGAAAGGTGTGGGCCAACATTTCCCACATCCCTAAGGTCGTGATAGATGGGAAATCAATCGATGAACTAGAGGATGGAGAATGAATGAGCTCTACAGAATTTCATCACTGGTATGTCAATCTCTATCACCTTAAATGTTTGATACATCACTTTTAATGAAACTGCAAACATTTTAATTTTGTTTCACTTGAAGTAGTATGTCACATCAAACATTTAACATAGTTGTTCAACCAGTTCTATCATGGAGGGACTTTCTCAACCTTGTTTTTACTGCATCCGTCAATCAGTCTTTCTCTTGGAGATTTCTCTTTCTGTGATGTAGTGTCATGGTGATGATACTAGTACTTTCTGGATATGTAGGCATCAATTTGTCAAAAAAACAGGGCTTAAATTAATATATGGGTTCAACATGTAAATACAATTATGCAGTTAAAACTACATTTTCAAGAATCTGACTTCATTTATAACAGAGAACATTGATGATTATTTGAAATGAAAATTTGTAGGTGAAAGATGAAGCACTAGGAAATGGTGGTCAAGCAAGGCTGGCTTCGTATGCTTTATGGACTCATGCAGCATTCATCTGCACAGGGTAATAATTTGAGGTGCAAATATGGATTGTTCAATTAAGCAACGGATCACCAAGGTGGGTTTGGGAAAAATTTGTTGAGGATTGGCTTGAAGTTCAACTTTATCTCAAAAGTTCTGCTATTGTTGCTTATCCCCTGGGATTTTACTGATGGATTTCTTTTATGGGAAGCAAAATTGAGTTTTGGGGATTTCAATTTATTTTATGTCGTATGTCCTGCATATTTACATATTTGCATAAAGCTTAACTTTAAAATATGGTCAATTTGCAGCTCTATGTTGTTCTGTACCTTGGGGATGCTACAAGAAGTGGAAATCTTTTACAGCTGAAACAACAATTCTTTCTCTCAAATGCATCAATTCAGGTAGGTCAATTATGTTTTCTTGAATGATGCTAGAGTATAAGAATCATATAGATGCCATAGATATTACAGATTGCACTTTCTATGCTATCATACTAATTCATTTTAATCATTTAGAATGCGCTGTTTCAAATTCAAGTCCATTGCCAGTGAGCTCAGAAAAATCCAAAAATTACCTGCAGGTATTAACAAGAAAGGTTTCTTGTGATGTTACTCATTGTGATAATTTATATCTTGAGTTTTATACTGAACATAATTCATGGATTCAATCAGAGAAAAAATGGCAAGGACTCCTGGCAGTGGTCTGACTTTCCTAGCAAAGTTGTTGTACAACTGAATGATACTCATCCTACTCTTGCAACTCCAGAATTTTATTTATAAGGGTGAAT
>CM034466.1:12247704-12437704 GCA_019925255.1 Litchi chinensis
CGTTTATTCTTAACAAGGTACGTTGGTATATACTTTATTGAGTGTATATGCATATGTGTGTGATAAGCTCATAAATTATCAAAATTTGGATATCAAGTAGAGTTTGCAGTTGACTAGTTTTGTACTCAAACATTTATTCTGGCCGAATTCAATGTATGAAGAACGACTGTGGATAGCCTAGTTTTTTGAAATTGGCACGCGTTTTCGTCGATCAATAGCCAAGTGACCAAGTTTGTAGTAGCTTGTTATAATTTTGTCCCAGTGGTGGTGGTGGTGTTTTTGCCCTCCACACTGAAGCCGGTGGCCGCTTTAGGGCTTTCAGACCAAAGACGGCAGGCAGCTGTGATTTTTCATTGTCCCATATTCGACTTGAAACATAGAAAAATCAATATGTCAACCTTACACTCGACGAAAAGGCCAAAAGAAGAGAAGCAAACAGCAACAGCACAACTTTGCAACTCATTTTTATCAGACTTTTTCTTTTTTTAAGATATTGTTGGTTAATTTCTGACATGTGTAGAAGGTCCATTACGATTGCACGTCTCTCACTAACTTATCATTAAGTGGTCAATTACATTGCACACCTGCAAGGAAATCAATCATAGAAACAAATCATTTGGAGAAATCCATCCGTACACCAGACCCAAACCCAAAAACTAATTAATAAAATTCCACTAGTTATATTTGGAGATGAAGAAATCAATCTGACTAACATAATAACCACTTACAAGTTATCTTCTTACCTTGTTTTTCTTTCCAACACCTTCCATTCCGCCAAGTGCTCAAACGATGACCGTAAGCATCAGATGACGGCTGGCTGACAAAGAGAAAACAATGAGAGAAGCAGCAAACGAAAGAAAACTGAAGAAAAGATGAGAAGCTTGGTATTTGTATAATGAGAGGTGTACATACATATATAATAAAACCTTGTTTGAAGAACGTTAGATAGGAGTGTTGGTTGATGCTACACAAAATATCCATATATATACATACATATATATATATATATATGGAAACAATTGATTAGATGGGGTGAACGAAATGTCAAAAGGCTGATGGTAGTTCACCTACCAAAAATTCATTTTAAACAATTTTTGCTTAAATGTTAGAAATAATTTTAAAATTTTTCATTATTATTAAATAAACACTTTTTTAAATGTAAAATTTAAAAATAATTATAGTTTATATGAGTTTTTATATTTATGAATTTTATCATATAAAATAATTTAAGTAAAACAAAACTAATTCACACCAATAATTATGAGTCAATCAAAGACCTATCAAGATAAAATATTATATGTTATACTCTCATAGTGTTGAAAGATATCTACTCCCATAATAAAAGACTCTATATATGTTGGTAAATATATATGACAAAAGTCAAACTTCTATCACAAACATTGTTTAAAAACTTGGGGAGTTTTGCCGAGTTTTCATTGGGTTCTCACTGATTAGCACTCTGTCTATCCGAGAACCTTCAGATCGGAGTATCTGCTCGCCAAAGGTGGATACTCAACCCAACTCAGCCTAACTCAGCCTAACTCGATCGAACTCAACCGACTTGGTAAGTCCAATAATCAAAAAAACAATAGGAAATCATCCAGATACCACAAAAAAAAAAAAAAAAAAAATCAATTAAAACTCATCCGATACTCCCAATATCCAACAACCAAAAGAAACCAACAACACACACAAAAGAAAAATTAGAGAAACACAGAGTGAAACCCTTACTCACACTCACAATTCAGCCGACAATGACTTGAAGGGAAGAGACAGCAGCAATGGCAGTTTGAAAGAAGAGATCGACGACATGGAGGGAGAGAGAAAGAGACTTGAACGGTAGGCTACGCAGAGGAGAGAGAAGATTTGAAATGGTCAACGATGATGAAGGGGACTAGCTTAGGCTTCCACATAGCGACTATTCATGATCTCAAAACAATGACAACGATAGGTCACTTGAATGGCGACAGCAACAGCGTGTTAAAGAGGGAAGAGGGATGAGAGAGGAGAAGGGAGAGAGAGAGAGAATATGAGGGTTTGAGTTGAGAGAGTTGTTGACCACTTGACCATGAGTCTTAAATATGGTGGAATAATTTGGTCATGGCCAGTTTACGTGTTCAAACTTCAAAAATTATAAATTAACCCCTAAACAGTACTCTTTAAGTGCTCGTCGATTACTCGCCAAGTAACCAATTACTAGCTACTCACTAAGTTGTTGGTCAAGCAGTCAATAACAAGTTTTGGAACCATGATCATGAATATAAAAGATAATTATATTAATTACTTGAACTATAAATGGAAGTGCAATTCACATCTTGTTAAACATGTTTTTATTTTTAAAATTTAGACATAATGACATCTATTTGTTTAGTTGAAAATTATGAGTTTTGATTAGAATAACTTATAGTGAGTGGTGATAAGGAACATAAGAAGGATTTGAAATTTGGTATTATTGAATATGTGAACGTCTTATTTGAATGAGCAGTCAACTTCTAACTAATAAATAGCATGCCGTTCTTTGATCTTCTTTTTCATTGAGACATCTTCCCCTAAGTTTCAAACCAAATGGCAAGTCATACTTGTTGAGAGACTTGCTGCTAGCCAAAATAATCACCAATCTTTCCAATAATACATCTAATTTTTTATTTGATGACTTCTAAATCACTTAAACGAATGATTTTCTGAAATTCATTAAAAACTTTCTTAAATTTGAAAATTTATTAAAATTTTATCAGAATTGATATGAAACTATTCTATATATCCTTGGCCTTACCACCATAAATCCTGACGAACAGATGGGGATTTTTCAGACTGGCCTTTCAAAAATCAAAGCAAAACAGGTTGGTTTGAAATACAAGTACATCGTCCATTTGGGTTCCATAATTAATGTTAGCATGGTCAATGTTCCTTTAACAAGCTTAATAGGAATCATCTTTGACACCTCCAACGCTACATTGGCCCCCAAATTTTATCATGTGCTCTTATGCCTTAGATTTAGGGACACTCTGAAAAGATTGAACCTATAGCAATTGTTACTATAAATTTAATTTATCATATTAATACTATTCAATCTATACTTATGAAAGTATTACATTAATCAATGTATATCATAATTTA
Source organism: Litchi chinensis (assembly GCA_019925255.1). Lineage (NCBI taxonomy): Eukaryota > Viridiplantae > Streptophyta > Magnoliopsida > Sapindales > Sapindaceae > Litchi > Litchi chinensis. The sequence goes on from CM034466.1 coordinate 12,250,822, forward strand.
AAAAAAAAAAAAAAAAATCAGTGTATATATTATCGGTCTTAACTTTTAAAACTCAGTTTTTAACTTTTTGAGTTTACAACTGAATTTTTTTTTTTTTTTAATATTTTATCAAATTTTCTAAAAAATATATATAATTTTTGAAAGCTCCCTTTGCGCCTCTTTTAAAAGAGCTTTCATAAAATGAAGAAAATCATTTTCCCTTTTAATTAATCTTTTGTATTTACATTTTTATTCTTTAATTAATAAATAATAAAACTAATCTTTTTCACACATTCTTTTATGTCACTAAATAAACTCTCTTATAAGATATATTATCCAGTAACTAACGAAAATTCCACAATTCTATATCTCTATTTTCATCCTTAAAATTCAACTATTAAATTAGGGCTGCAGTGCTTGATGAAGCTTGGAGATAAAAGGAGTTACGACAGCTATGGCGGGTGAAAGAGAACATCACAACCATGAAAGTTGTAGCAATGGAAGATTGACCGACATTGATTTGCAAGAAGAGTTGCTGGCCTAGTTGGCCATGGAGGTTATGGTGATTTAAGGTACGGCGATCGAGCTTGAAGATGTAGCAATCGCTTGATGAGGCTTAGTTGCAAGTCAGCTAGAAATGGGAGTTGCAGCAGCACTTCGATGAAGAAGAAAATGGCAAGTCAATGGCTGAATTGGGAAAGATGACAAATTAAAAAAAAAAAAAAAGATTTTTGTTAATGAAGGGTATTATTGTCTGTCTTTTCACTTAGATAGGTATTAGTAAAACTTAACTCAGTTCTTTGGTGCTAATCAAATAAGTGTTCAATTCTTAGATACTATTTCATACAATTTACACAAGAAATAATTATGTTATTTGGGTCATGACTAGCTTAAAGTGAAGAATGTATTATTTGGATCAAAATCTGACTCGAAACATATATTTTTATTATCTACACCTTTGAAGATGTATTTTCTTCAAAAAAACTTCCACTACCCCTCAACTCACATCATATTCTTGACAAATTTCATCATATTCACTATAACTTCAACAATTATTTTATAACTTCAACATATTCTTAACCCAAATTTCATCTAAAATCGACCATTTGTTTTTCCAAAATTCAACAATATATGCATAAGCATCAAAACTCTCAACAAATTCGTTACTATAATGATTAAGTTGTTAGCAGTAATGAAAAAGAATTTTAAAACCTTAAAACTCAAACTTAGGTTATATTTAATTGTGGAAGACTTAACACATTGATATTAAATAATTGACCATATAAACATAAAATAACTGACACAATTAAATTAACAAAACAACTTTAAATTGACATAAACTATTCTTTTAAACACAGAACTCAAGATTGGAGGAAAAAAAAATTTTGGTTTCGCGTTACCAATAATTTCGGGTGAAGAGGTTAGTTGTTAAGAGAGGAAAGGTATTAAATACTGGAATGTAAAAGGGTATCTTAAAGTAATATAAGTTTTTTTTTTTTTTTCTAAAGTAATATAGGGGTATTTTTACAACAATTTTACCACTCTGGTATTTATGCAATTACTATAAACGGAAGGAGTCGGTTTGCTAAAATCCCATTAATTTTCAAAAAGATTGAATATTACTTTATGTATGAAGAGACAAATACAATCTAAAACAACTGCGAGAATAAAATACAAGAATATTAAATTTAAAAGAATCAAACAAAATGTATTAAAGAATTGGAGTCCTATACCGTTAATATAGTAATTTTAATGATTATTCATCCATTGATTATAAGTCTATAAAAGCAAATATGAAACCAATTCATTGTTTTTAAGAGATAACAATCGCTTAAGCACATTAAAAATCACTAACTTTTAGATTAATTCCACTCAGTCAAAATTTACAAATCCCAAATATTCATGTAAAACATTAATTAAAAAATACAAAATCAAAGATATTTGTATATAAACATAACAAACTAGGCATTAAATAGTCAAATAATCTATATAACAAAAAAATATATATGGCATAATTAGTGAAGAGAATTACATAAGTAACAAACGAAGCAAGAATCTTTCAACATTTAAGGCACCACAGTAATTGAAATAAAAAGTAAGCAATGTAAAAAGAGTGTGTCACAAGTATAGCATGGTTGGTAACCACAGCTTTCGGTAAAACTGAAGTGCCAAGATCAAATCTCCTCTTTCCCAAGTTAAAAAATAGTAGTAAGATAAATTAAAAAGTTATATATTAATATGGTTTATCCAAACCCTAATACATGAAAAGTAAAGAGATGTATTCATAATGCAAGCTAATTCAAGAACAATAATTAAATATACCATAATTAATAGTTTGCAGATTAGCTCCAAAAGCTTCAAATTCTCTAGGCAGCCCACTGGAGATAATGACGAAGAATAGTGGTCCTCCTTCAATTGTTTTTCTTGACTTTACTCTTTTCAACTGCTTATGCAAGTGGCGGCCAAACCTTTGTTCATTCTTGGTACATTTTGTTTCTTATCTGGCTATCACACTCCTAATCTCTTTCCTTTAAAGGCATAACCTAGCAAATGGTCCCTCTCTAGTACATGTAGTTACTGTTAAAAAAAAAAGTTACTTGAACTAATTCAAGAGACAACTAAAATCAAGTTGCTAGAGCACTAATAACACTGTCTGGATAAGCAACTCCTATACGGTTAGGAGCCATCCACTCTTGAGTGGGAGACAACTCATAAACATGGAAGAAAATTTTTTTTTTTTTTTATTAATAGAAGTGGAGTGCACAGTTTTGAACCCCTGACATGCAAGTCAATGGAGGGGGATGCAGCTTTTAACACTCCACTGACAGTTCTTTTTCCCTTTGATTACAGCTATCATCATCCAAAGGTATTTCCCTTCTGCTTCACATTATATTATATTAAGTTATAACATTGTCCAACACATAAGTTAATGGGGTCATTGAATTACATTTAACGTATCTTTTGGCCCTTTATATTAAATGTCTAAGCTCCAAATTATTTTAGTAAAACACAAAAATAAGATTGATTAACTACTATTATAAATTAAATTAAAGACTAATAAATTTAAGGTTACAAAAATTATATGATTTGAACTCATCATTTGCTATGCATTTATATTTCCATAAAAAAAAAAAAAAAAAAAAAATCTATGACAATATAACTACTTTTTCACGCAATAACTATTCCTAGCACAATTCATATTGACATTACAAAAAAAAATATGTAAAAGAAAATGACTTTAGATTCATTGCTTTCTTTATTATTATTTTTTAAATTTAATATCTTACAAATTAGAGATTACTAAGATTATATACTACTAGCATAGTTCAAATAAAGCTACTCATAGAAAAGAAAGTGAGATTACACACTATTAACATGATCTAGTTAGCTCTCCATAGAAATGAGATACAAACTACTCTAACAAATAAGAGAAAGGCAGATGACACTAATATTTATTAATATTCACTAGGAGGGATTGAATGCCAACCTCATATGAGATGGAGAGGTATTTAGTTGACTATACTTAAAAATATCCATGTAATAATTAAATTTAAATAAAAATTCAAAATTATGATTAAAAGTTGATTTAAAAAATGGAGAGGTGGCCTCCTTGGATAGGAAAGAGACTTGTAAGGAACCATGGCATGAAGAATTTAGGGCACAAGTCAAATTGGTCTATGGGACACCTATATTGACACAGTATAAGATCCTCATGGATTTTTTTTTCTAAAAACAATAATAATAAATTGAGTAATGAGTTTATCACAGTAGAGACAACCTTATCTCTAGCCACTTTCATTTATTATTTTTCTTTATATTTATTTATTTTATGGAACAATTGCAATAACATATAAAGTTGCTAATTGTAAAAATTTCAAAAATAATAATAATAATAATAATAATAATAATAATAATAATAAGAAGAAGAAGGCATGCATGAGAGATCAAACATAACAAGAAGAAAAAGGCAATGTAGCAAATCAGGCACAAACAAGAGACTCACTCCAAGGAGTGGAGTGTATACCAGCCTAGGACACAATAGAAGTAATGATTGAAAAATCGATAAAATTTCTGATAAATTCATCAATTTTTTCATAAATCAAAAGTATCAATATTAAAATGAGGTGTATTATTTTCATCAAAATATCCTGAAAATTTTCAGAAACATATGCGACATTTTCATTAAATATTGATATCGGTGAATATATAGTACAATTTAGTAAACTATAGGAATAATTTTTATGAAATATTGAGATAATATCGGCTATATCTCCATCAATAAAAATAAAAATAAAAATAATGATAACATTTCATAATATTGTTATTTACCTATTTATTTATATTTTTAATTAAACAAATTATCCAGTTAAGAATATCATATATTGTTTTAATTTTATTTTTCAACAAAAATCGAATTTATACATTTTGTTTTTATTAAGTACATGAATCATGACAGAATAGTCTCACTTTCGTTGCTTTTCTGATAAAAGTATCATAATCTGTTGCAGATTTGCGTGGCCTTTTTAAAATGAATTATATTATGTTTTAAGTATAATCTTGATTGAATTTGGCAAACACGTGTTTACTCTAAATATTTTCACTTGCTTATTTACCCAAACCAACTCCCATAGTTCACCTCACTTCAAGCGTCTTTGTATCTCTCCTAATTTTTTATTTTTAATTTCTCTCCTTTTATTCAATTGTTAAAAAAATTAGAGAATATTGTGTAGAAGCAGAACAAATCATAATTTTTTTTATCCTAAGTACTATGAAGTTTATTTTTTTGAAGAATTACATTATTGTTGTTAGACACTTATATTTCAATTTTATTATTGTAAAAATATTTCAATGTACATAAATTATTAGTTATTATTATACAATTTAATAAAAGTAATGTTAATATATATATATATAGTGCTAGATCTAAAAATTTATATGAGATTGGACACTATAGTAAAACATAATATATATGCAACAATGCCAAGATCCAACCATGACTCTTACAATAAAGGGAAAAAACTTCTATGATGTGTAATTTCAAACTATTAGAAATTGAAGTTTTGATGAACGTCTTTAATTTTATATAATTTGTATGTGCATTATATTCACATTAATACCATGTAATAGTTAGACAATATATGTTTTTGGAAAAAGGAATGTTTTTTTTTTTTTTTTCAAAGCATTGATTACTTTAACCTCTTTTAAAGTTTCATTAAAAAATTTTACATTTTTAAGCTCAATTTTTATACTTTCCATAAATTTTGCAGTAATTTCTATCAATGAATATTTTCATCCTTGAATAAAAGAACAATTAGATTTAGGCCTAAAATGTTTGACGTATTGCCGAAAAAAATTATTATTTCAAATATTTTGAATTGATTTTTATAATTAGGAAAGTACGTATATAAATAGTATGAAATTTTTTGTACATCTTTTATGCAAAATTTGATTATCTAATCTTTTGATTATATAATGTTATAGTGTAACGGACTGCCCACCCCCGATCGACTGCCCGATCAACCGGACAGGCCCAACCATAGCCCAGCCAGGTGAGTACCATTTGAGCTACTAGCTCAAATGGTACTCACCATGCTTCTCAAATGACTATATGCCTTTGGTCTTGGGTTCGAGTGGTGAGGGAGGCGTGTAAATCCCTCAGAAGGCAGAGGGACAGTACCTATCTGGGCTCAGTGATGGGTGCTGGGCCAGACTCCACCTGACTGGGCTGTGGCTGGGCCTGTCGGGTCGATCGAGGGTGGGTAGTCCATTACATATAGTTCACTTTATAACATTATAAACTTATTGTATAGCATTAAAAAATCAAAATTTAACATAGAATTGATATGACATCTCGCATATAATTGTTGTTATTATTATTATTATTATTACTTTATATATATATATGAGGTCATTTATAATACATTTGAATATCGATACATCTAAATTTATTATTCTAAAATTACTGATTGTATTATATTATATCTAATTATAACTAAATATGGTTAATTATTGTAAATGTAATTTGACTACTTTAGTTGTAATATGACATAATAAATACATAATTGTATATAATAAAATATAATTAGTAATATTATAATATAATCACTTATTTGCAATTGTCAAGTGTATTGATACCCAAGTGTACCATAGAATATAACTCTCTCTCTCTCTACATATATATATATATATATATTTGTCAAACCCTTTTTTATAATTTTATAATCATATATCTACTGATTTTCTTAACTGACCTCTTAAATTGTAATTTTAAGAAAAAATTCATATTGTTTAGAAATAAAAACTTTAGAGACCTTTTTCTCGGGCTTTAATTAAACCACCTGAATAAAGGAACTAATGAAAAATTCTTTATATAGAGAGTCATAAGAAGATAAGATTTTGATCGACTCTAACAATGAATTTAAGTCTAAAATTTTCTTTTTTAAATGTTATTTTAAGAGTCTTCTTCAAAAGATGAGGGCACATGATCCTCCTCTATAGTATAAACTAAATTTTTTGTATAGTGTATCTAGTTCTCTATACGAAAATATTCAAATTACAAGAACTTTCTTGTCTTGTTTGGAAGCATCTATCAAAATTAATTTTAAATGTAATTTAATCTATCAACACAAGTTAAAATAATTTAATAATTTAAGCTTAGGTAACCAATTTTTTTTTTCGTCAACTGTGCCTCCAACTGTCAACACAACACTCCATAACAGGCTTGTCTTCTTGCATTATTTGTTTGATTTTCATTGTCTTATCAAGTGAACAACCATATATTTTACATTGTAATTCCCTCAAACACAACAAAGTGGCAGATTACGTTGTGGTCTGATGGTTAGACCAACAAGTACATGAATCATGAATGAATAATCTCAGTTGTGTTGTTTTTCTGATAAAAGTATCATAATCTGTTGCAGATTTGCATGGCTTTTTCAAAATGAATTATATTATTTTTCAAGTATAATCATGCTTGAATTTGGCAAACATGTGTTTTCTCAAATATATTTTTACTCGCTTATTTACCCAAACCAACTCCCATGTTAACGTCACTTCAACCGTCTTTTTATCTCTCTTCGTTTTTACTTTTTAATTTCTCTCTTTTTATTCAAGTATTAAAAATATTAGAGAATTTTTTTTTTTTTTAGTACAACAATTGTATCTAAGATAAACCCAAGGGATATCCGGAACCTTTAACCGAGATATGACACTGAAGGTACGGCTCGGGAGACTACTTTCAATTGGGAGGGATCCACCCACACGGAGGTGGGAGAAAGACCCACACAAATGATGGGAGACTAAGTATCAATTAGTAGTATTATTATTATTAGTATTATAATATTATATTAATACTAGATATATGTACAGCAGGTAGGTGTTGTTAGGAAAGTAGACACGCGAAACAAATACACAAAGCACAATCAAGCACACACACACCACAAAACAGAAAATAAAAGAGACACAAGAGTTTTACGTGGTTCAGGAAATTCCCTACGTCCACGGAGTGCACTAGCACTTCTTCCACTATCAAATTGATGATTACAAACTCAAGTCTCTATCTCTCTCACTCTCAATCACGAATCTCGCTTACAAATCTTCTCTCACCTTCCCAAACACGTCAATCTAAGCCTAAAACCCTTAGAGACCCCTTTGTACATCATAAAACTCACATATGTGACGTTCAAGATGGGTATTTATAGTTTAGGAAGCATACATAGCTGATTCGGACTTAAAAGTCGAATTAAAATCGAACTCCGAAAAATCCGCAGCAGACTGACCACCGGCTCTTCTCGGGGCGCGTGAAGGCGCGTCCAGGCTTATTTTGCTATAACTCTTGCGGCATTGGATTCGTATCAAAATTATCTTTCCAACGAATCCTTGTTCGCTTAAATCGGACTTTTTTTGATCTACTTTCGAATCAGATAAATTTTGACGCAGAATTGAATCCGAATTCCTGCAGGCTTCACAAATCCGAATTCTTTCAAACTTCCAATTCTGAATTCTTTCTAATTCAAGATTCCTTCAGGCTTCACAATTCTAACAGGTGTCGACCCATGGCCCTTGCAAAGGAGGCATGGGTTGGTTGCTGGCACTACCAACGGCGCCAGCAACCAAATGAGAGTATTGGTTTCAACATGTTTAGCAATGTAGAAGCACAACCAATCATAATTTTTTTTTTTTAATCCTAAGTAATATGAACTTTTTTTTTTTTGAAGAATTACGTTGTTGTTGTTAGACACTTATATTTAAATTTTATTATTATAAACATCTTTCAATATAGGGAAAAATCTATAAATAAATTAAAAAAAAAACCCTAAAATGAAAAATAATCTCAATTTACCTCCACTTTTAAAAATATTGGCCAAAAAACCTCTGCCATTAGCCAAAAATAGTTTCCATCCTGATTTTTAGTGGTTTTGGGACACAAACACTTAAAGACCAAAATGCCCTCACCTTTTTAATTTATAAAGAAACTAAAACATATAAATATGAATGTAAAATAATAATTAAAAATGATAAAAATTAAAAAAAAAAAGTAAAAATTGCAAAGTAATAATAATTCTACCAAATAAATTTAATAAATTTAATTTAAAAATTAATAAATAATTAAAAACAATTAAAATTTGAAAAAAAAAATAGAGATATAGATCCTAGTAGTGACCTCCATTGTCTATCAAGGTAGATGAATGGTAGAGATCCCATCCATAATTTTTTAAAAAAAAAAAATAATTTTGTGAATAAATTTAAAAAAAAAAAGCTAAAAATAGAGTTTTTTTTTTTTTTAAAGAAAAAATAGAGATCTAATATCCAAATTAGATCTCCATCCACTCAAAGAATTCAAAGAAAACAAAGAAAATGGAAAGAAAAAAAAATCATCATCAACATCTTCATCCCAATCCACCTAGAAACCCTAAAAACAGCCCCAACCATTATCTTTCATTATCAATCAATCTCCAAAATCAACCCAGATGAACCCCAAACACATGAACTTCCCATATCAGAAATGAACCCTCATAAGCTCCAACTACGACTTCAAATAACAATTAATACAAAACAACAATCAATTCCACAACACAAAAAAAAAAATAATAATAATAATAAAATAAAATAAAATAAAATAAAATAAAATCACAATTCATCATAAACCTAATTAATAACTAACTGGAAAATCAATTAAAAACTATATAAAAATAAAAATAAAAATAATACATTTGTTCGACACCACAGCCAACCCTCTAGAGCCAACAACTTTATTGTTGTACTCACGTCGTTGTCAAACCGCACACTGATCTTCAACAAATTCAAGCACTCTGTCCCGCGAAAACCATCATAACCACCATCCGTTGTTGTTGTACTCACACCGCCGCTATTATTGCTAATAGCTTTGGCTCTCTCAACACCGTTGCTGCCATTGCCATTGTATTCGAGCCGACAGAGGAGACTTTAATAGAGAAATAGTGGCCATTTCGATCTCAAATGGAGAAACTGAGGAGACCTAAGTGGTTTTCCAAGTCTAACGACTTCGAGTTCGAAGAACAAAAGAAGAAAAAAAGAAGAAAAATAAGAGAAGAAAAAGAAGAAAAAGAGAGAGGAGAGAGAGAGAAAGAGAGATAGTGGCCATTTTCAAAATTCAAGATTTTGTTTTATTTAGTTTTTTAAATATTTTATGAAGTTTTTTTATTAAATTTTTTAATTTTTTAAAGTTACACATAGCACATTCTAAATGGTTCTACTAGAATCCATTTCTAGGTTTAACCCTAAGCGACCTTTTTACCCTCAGATGTCATAGAACCATTACTTTATTGACCAATTTACTATTCTAATCGAGGGTTGGACTCTTTTCGCTAATATTTTCAAAACCAGTGATGGTTTGATATTATTTTCAATTCTAGGGATTGATAATAACCCTTCAATATACATATATTATTAGTTATTATTTTGCAATTTAAGTAATGTTACCATATATATAGTGTCAGATCCAAACATTTATACAAGAGAGGGCACTATAGTAAAACATAATATATATACAATAATGCTAAAATCCAACCATGGCTCCTATAATGAAGGAAGAAAACTTCTATGATGTGTGATTTTAAACTATTAGAAATTGAAGTTTTGATGAATATCTTTAATTTTATATAAAATAATGCTAAGCTTCTTAATAGTTTTGTTAAAATCCGTGCGAAAATAACGTGATATATGAATTATCAGTATTTTATAAATCATGTGATAATATAATAATTAATAAAAATTGACAACTCATATGTCACATCATTTGGATATAAATTTGGACAACATTTTTAAAGAGCCCAGCAATACTTTTTTATATAATATGTATGTGTATTATTTTCATATTTATACCGTATAATTGTTAGACAGTACGTGTTTTTGGAAAAAAAAAGTTTGTTTTTTTTAGAGCATTGATTACTATAACCTCTTTTAAAGTTTAATTAAAAAATTTTATGCTTTTAAGCTAACTTTTTTTATTTTTCATAATTTTTTTTATAGTTATTTTTCTTCTTGAATAAAGAACAATTAGATTTAGGTTTGAAACATTTGACGTATTGCAAAAAAAGGAAAAAAAAATTATTACTTCAAATATTTTGTATTGATTTTTATAATTAGGAAAGTGCATATATAAATAGTATGAAATTTTTTGTACATTATTTTATGCAAAATGTGATTATATATTCACTTTATAACATTATAAATTTATTGTACAACATTCAAACATCAAATTTTAACATGAATATTAATATGACATCCTGCATCTAATTATTATTATTATGTTTACTTTATATATATATATATATGAGATCGTCTACAATACATTTGAATATCAATACATTTGAACTTATTACATTTTAAAATTACGGATTGTATTTTATTATATATTATTACAATTAAATATATTTAATCACAACTAAACATGATCGATTATTGTAAATGTGATCTGATTCATTTAATTGTAATTAGATATAATAAATACATAATCAAATATGATTAAATACGATTTGTAATTTTAAAATATAATAACTTATTTGTAATTATCAAATGTATCGATATCTAAATGTATTATAAGATCTCTCTATATATATATTTGTCAAGCCTTCTTTTATAATTTTATAGTCATATATCTACTAATTTTCTTAACTGACCTCTTAAATTGTAATTTTAAGAAAAAGATCGTATTGTTTAAAAATAAAAACTTTAGAGACGTTTTTTTCAGCTTTTAACTGAACCACCTAAATAAAGGAACTAATGAAAATTCTTTATATAGAGAGTCATAAGAAGATAAGATTTTGATTGACTCTAACAATGAATTCTATGCCTACAATTTTCATTTTTAAATGTTATTTTAAGAGTCTTCTTCAAAAGATGAGGGCAGATGATCCTCCTCTATAGTATAAACTAAATTTTTTGTATAGTGTATCTAGTTCTCTATACAAAATATTCAAATTACAAGAACTTTCATGTCTTGTTTTGAATCGTCTATTCAAAAATTAATTTTGAATTGTAATTTAATCTATCAACACAAGATAAAATAATTTAATATTTTAAGCTTAGGTAGCCAAAATTTTTTTTGTCAACTGTGCCTCCAACGTTCAACACAGCACTTCATAACAGGCTTGTCTTCTTGCATTGTTTGTTTCATTTTCTTTGTCTTATAAGTCAACAACCGTATTTTTTACATTGTAATTCCCTCAAACACAGCAAAGTGGTAGATTGGGTTGTGTTCCTATGGTTAGACCTATCAGTCACCTTTCACCTCTCTCGAGATGGACAGTTCTACACTCATAAAACTCTACAATATTATAAGTATGTTTTCTCCACCCGTTATGGGTTGCTCTCTAATGTTTTTGGAAGTTGATTTCTGAGCCGTGTCATAATATATCATCGTTGTTAGTTTTGGTTGTGTTCTGAGCTGATTCTAATTATTAAAAAAAAAAATCAAAATAATAATATTCAATTTGTACAGGCAATATTGTCATTTTAAACACCCATGCGGGATTTGGAACCTTGTGGACAGATGGCTCTTAGTAAACGTTATTAGTATTATTTTGAAATTATTTAATTTGATGGTTGATTAGTGCTTAGTGGGGTCTAGTTGTGTTATCTTTTGTGTAATACAATTATAATATGATTTATAAAAGAATATATGCTATTTTCAGTCTTTTTTTTTCTCTTTCTAAAACTTACACATGTGATGTCATGTGATGTTCACACCCTTATAATATTTCTGTCAAAATTAAAAGAGTAGGCAGAGTTTCAAAATCATTTAATTAAAGTCAAGATCATTTTATAACCTTATAATTAATATAACTGTGTTTTTATTCAATAATTGAAAGGAAAAAAACAACATAACAAGATAATATTGGTCTAATGATACTTTCAACAGACTTATATGTTATAAGATCATGGGTCTAATTCATTTCCCAACTCTCTCAAACCCCAATTACTTAAAACATTTCAAAATAAAAATAAGACAACATATATGTTTTAATAGAGGCATAACAAAAACTGTCTTTTGCTTTCAACCACGTGGGGAAGAAGATTGAATTGCTTTCTGATTCTCCCTTTGAAATGACCTTCAGGTTATGACCCACTTTCTTCAAAAAAAAGAATTCAAAATAAGGAAAAACAATTTATATATATATATATATATTTATCAAAAAGTCTCAAATGAATTATTGGATGAGTCACAAAAGGATGCTATAGTGCTATTTTTAAAGGTAAAAGGAAGAACAAATAAGTTTCAAAAACAAACTAGATTTTATTATTTAAAGTGAAGGAAATTAATGAATTAAATGAAATTAAAAAGTGGAGTGATAAATATACTAATACAACAACTATATCACTTGTGAATTTTGATGACATTGAATAAATAAAATGTATTGTAGAAATCAATCACTCCTACTTTTATGTTTAGTAATCATTTTTATTAAGTTTAACTCAGTGAAACATATCTTTCAAAGTCACCACTTTCTTCATGGTAAGCTTGTTTGTCTATGCACACCACCTCTTAATACACATAATTGTGTATCATCTTGTTGTTTAAGTTAGAAATTCAATTTCCAACAGACTCATATTAATAATTTTCTTTCTTTATTATGAAAGTAATTATAAATAGTTATTATTTATGAAAGTAAATAACATGTCTATGATCTGTACAAATAATGATTATTTTTTATAGGGTTTGATAGATCTCTTATCTATTCAAGCTTAGCTTTAAAAGAAAAAGCTACTTACCTACATTTACACACACCACAATTTAATGTGTAGTTGTGTACGTCTCATCATCTAAGACCATTAGAGCTTCAATTCCCAGTAAATTTATATTACAACTTATATTAGCAAAATTTTTTCTTATTATGAAAGTAATTATAAATAATAATTATTCGTGAGAGTAAAAAACATGTTCATAATCCTTTTAAATAATTATTGATTTTTAATGCTCTAAGCGGATCACTAATCGATTAGATCCTTATATTTAAAAAAAAAAAAACAGACTGCTTACTTGTCTTTGTCCTTGGTAAACAAACATAAACTTAACAAGTCAAGAATCCAAAAAGAAATACACCATAAATCCAATCACACAAACTTTCTCCGTCAACTAAAGGCCTCCAAAAGTGCTTTTACTCCAAATCAATCCTTCGATTATTTTATTTTAGTTGTTTAATTCTGATCAAATATAAATAAATCAAACAATTAAAAATAAAATAAAATGAAGAAAAAAAAGTGAAGAAAAGAAAATCAGAATCTAGATGCTCTTCAAATGTGAGCATTCCTTTCTTAAAACATATAATTTCTCAACCGAACGCCGCTTTCATACAACACCATGGCCCATCTTCTCCTCTACTCCATCCTCAAATTTTGACAAACCCCACAAGAGATCTCAAGCAAATGAGGTGTCCCCAGAACTCCATAGTCTACAACGGCTCCCTCTGCACCTGCCCACCTGGCCAGTTCTCCGTTGGCGGCGGCGGCTGCAGGCTGTTGGATGGGGTGGAGTTTTCGATGAACACGGGTGTCAACTATAATGGGGTGTCGTTTCCGGAGACGTTATTTTCGTTTGATTCGATAAAGAAGTTCACTCAGTCGCAGGCGGTGTTCTTGGAGGCCACGCTGGTGATGGTGCTCAGCTGGCTCCTTATGTGTTTCTTGTTGCGGTTTACGAAGCTTGGTGATGGTAGAAGTATTTGGTTCAGGCTCAGGTGGTGGATTAGTCGCCTTGATGTTTCCTTCGCTACTAGGCATTGGCTGGTATTCCAATTTACTTACTCTCTACTTTTATTTATGTGTGTTTGGAATTTGGATTTTCAAAAGTGCTTTTGTACTTTTGACTGCAAGTGCTTCCTGTAAAAAACAACAAAACCAAACAAATTTTGCTTCTGCTAGTAGGAATTAGCTGCTAAAAACTCTCTCTATTTGGATTGCATTTAAGACTAAGTGCTTCTTGTGGAAGCTCATTCGAGTAGAAGTGCTTTTTGTTTAAGCATTAGAAGTGTTTCATGAATAAAACATACTTCAAGCATTAGCTGGTAAAAGAAATCTACGTATGTACTCTATATATATGTGTGTTTTGGATTGTGTTTAAAAGTGCTTCTTGTGGAAGCACTTTTGAGTAGAAATGCATATTGTGGAAGCATTAGAACGGCTTAATGAATCTAGCATAGCAAATTTCACTTTGCTAGGCACTAGCGAGTAAGTAGTTCTTCATCTTCTAACATGGTTATTGCTGAGTGTTTCATTTAACAGAAATTCCCAGGCCATTTTAATTTAACCAAACACTGTAACATATGAGATGGACAGAAACAGCAATTTTAACTGTCAAAAATCACTTTTTGGTTACTGCTTAAAAACAGTCCCAAATCTGCTATTGATCAATGCTGTGTTTTCTGTGAACTGTGTATAGGAAGATCAGAAGGTTGTAACGAAGCGAAAAACAGAACTTGGTGGGACTTTCTCAATAGCAAGTTGGATACTGTTCATTGGTCTATTTGCTGCGTGAGTACTATAACTATGAGTTACAATCTTTTATTTTTTCAGAAAAGAAAATTTCATGACAAACTTTTTTCGAGCATTAAGATTGTTGGTTATATGACCAAAAATTGAATTGGCTTTTCAGGTTGCTTTACCAAATCATATCGAAGAGGACAATTGAGGTGCACAATGTTAGAGCAACAAACGCACCAGACTTAGCTGCCTTCATCAATGATATGGAAATCAATATAACCACAGTTTCTAGTATGACGTGTTCGAATTTACGTGGACTTGGTACTTTAGTTACTGGGAGTCCTGGTTTTGTAGACTCCAGAGTTTCTCCTCTTTCCAGTGTCGTCAACTATTCTTGTCACAACTCTAGTACTGGGCCAACTTTAACTTTTAAGTGTACTGATTGCCGCCTCAGTCCTGATTATATGTATATTTCGTGGCAGTTTGTCGACCTACCCAACAATCCTGCATCTGCAGTTGGTTTTCATTTCAACTTTACTGGAAAACATCGGTCTAATAAGAAACATTTGACTTTTGTGAGTGGAACGTTGAAGAATGGTAGTGCTTTTGATGATACACCAGTGACATTTAGAGGGACGGCTACAAACATATTAAAGTTCAATCTATTTCCTCAATTATACCGTAACTTACATAATCTAAAGCTACTTCAACCTCTATTTCATGAATTTGTCCCGGGTTCTTCTTTTAGTGAGACAAATCAACTACGAGCCTCCCTTGAAAGATCTAGTGATGGGCTATTAAACACAACATTGTATGTCAATTATCTTTCAACTTACATCATTGAGATTGAAAATCGAAGTATAATTGGTCCTGGTAAGTAACATGCTTTACCCTTGTACGTATATTTAGCTGCTGATACATATTCAATTATACTTTTACAGTCGGCATTGTTTTGTTCATGCCTTCCAACTGTTGTTGATTTGGGTAACATGGTGGCCTATAAATTTATGATTTTTGGGTGGTGTTGGTGGGGAGCAAGAGAGTGCATCTGAGAGTGAGATGGAAGCATATTGATTTGGTATGGAGAAGATTGTTAGCCCCAGCTTGGCAGTTTCTCTATTCAGAGCCCATTTCTCCTCCCATCTCCACCCCAGCATAGTGCTTGACTTCCGGTTCATTAGAAGAATCAATTAAATTTACTTTTTTCATTAATGTGGGGAATAGGGACCATCTTAATTTGGAAAACTAGAATGATTACTAGCTTAAACAATGAAGTTGGTTGCTGGCACAACACGGCGGTGAATCACTGCACTGCTTGCAAATTTGCAGTAGCATTTGCCGTGGCCTATCAGAATTCCCATCTATTGTGTCCAAGATTAGAGCAAGCTTGCTGACAGAACATCATTGTCCCATTCTAGAGTGAGCTGGAGACAGAGAGGTATAGATTTGTGGATACCGAGGACTTCAGAGAAGTAGAAAGTGACTAAAAGAGATTAATATAGTTTCTATGGGATTTTGCTTGGGATTGGGAATCTGATGTCATATTCTACATGTTTACTTAGCCTATTATTTTTTGCTGAGCCATCACAGTAGTGAACAATGACATATTCATTGACCAGGTAGATCTCTGTTGTGACTCAAATTGTTCCATGTGTGATACCTCTGATGCAGTTATGTAAAGTTGCTCCTTAGGTTTCCTATTAGTTGATTCTACTGTGTGAAACTAAAAATAAAATATTAAATTTTAGATGTTTTATTCTAGCAATTTAAGTCTGCACTTGTAACCAAGCAGAGTTGTTCTCTTCTACCATTTGTTTGGTGTTGAAATCAACATCCTTTCAGGATGAGCAGCATTTTCACTACTATTATATGAGCTTCATTTCGACTACCATCATGTGTAACTGTGTAGTCCTGAGGTGCCTATTTGGTATTCCTACAGTCCATTATTATCTTCTTCTACTGCTATCAAGCTGGTTGTTATTTGCCTTGACTTGCTGACCTACTTCGTCATGATAGATTGGTGTTGCAGCTTTATCTTCTACTATATATTTGTTTCCATTGAAGATACACTGACCGCTGATTTTGAAATTTTCTCTTCCTTCTTCAACATGCAGTGAGCTTCCTTGCAGATCTTGGTGGCTTATACTGCTTTAGTATTGGCATATTTTTCTACTTGTTGGTGCAAGTATGATTTGTTTCCCTTTTAAGTTCTTTTGTTCTTTTGAATTTTTAATCATTCTACTTTCATGATTATTTTATCATTTTAAAGAAGAAAAATTATAGATGCAATTTAAATACACAAATATGTATATGTGTATGAATATTGTGATAAAAATGATTGTTTTTCTTTACACAATTACGACAAATATTTAACTATGTAATTGCATAATCCAACTCAAGAATGCTAGATATTTGTATGAATTTGATCAGTAAATTCAATGTGTAACTTGTTGTCTGGAACTCTACTTATGTGGACTTGAGACTCATTGTCTTGTCAATCCATACATTCCTGTTTCCCCTAACTTGCTTGGTTTGTAGTGTGAATACAGAATAAAAAAACTCCGCAATGAAGATAGCGTTTTGCGAAGAATTAGAAATCGTCGACGAGCTCAAGAACGTTGGGATAAAGTAATTTCTATTTACTTTAAAGAAGTAGCTTGTGCTTGTTCTATTTGCTTCTTGTGAATGCCATTTCTACATCTGGTCATATTTGTCTAACATATATATGTTCTTCTTATAACTAGTTAAGGAAATACGTAATGTACACTTGGGGTTGCAACACATTGGTTGATGACGACATAAACACTAAAAATGAATCAACTTGCAGTAATTCATGCGTTCCGTCAGTTCGTGGTCATCCTAAACCTAAAAAAAGTGTGTCATCAGTGAAAAGGAGGCAGCAAAGAAGTATGGATAGTGCCAGTTTTCAGAAGAAAACCAGCTTACCTTCTGAGAAGGTTAGGCTTGATTTATTTCTTGCTGCAGTATGGTGGATTTACATGCTTTAACTCTTTATTTATTTGTTATTATTATTTGTGGTGGAGTTGGTGGGGTTTCTACTGTTTTTTTTCTGATATATTTGTTTTTCTTTCTTTTACTTTATACAAAATGACTGACTTTTATGTTATGCAGAAGGGGATTCCAGATCGCTCCCACACTAGTGCAGTGGAATGTTGTATAACAGTACCTGTAAACCCAGAGGAGAAGCTGTCATGTCCAAGGGACGAACCTGTATGATGCTATTTTTGTGTACTCATCTAGCATAAATCTTATTTTAATGTGCACTTTTAGAGAGAACATTCTGCACTTTATGCCCCTTCATCCCCAACCGTCCCACTCTATCGTCCATCCCCCTATAGTTTTTTGGGTTCTTTTATTGGTAGACAGCATCCATAATTATTTAGTGTCTCTAGAATCTAGATTCTATATGTATATATATATATATATATATATATATTAATTATTGCAATGCTTCTTATTATGGTTTAAGTTAGTATTTTTACTGGCCAAAGACAGAAAAGTGTGCTGTCAAGCCTTCTTCCATGTCTAATAATACAGTCAACTGTGCATGGTCAAATGTGTTGGCTTGTACAATCTGGTAGTATGATTAGCTTGAAATTATGTCAAGATGTATGAGAAACTTTGTGGTCTAGTAATGAAATGTATTGCTAATTCCATATTAATTTATTTGCCGCTAGTGCTCAATATCTTAGAAGTATAGTTGTTTAAAATTAGTTGCAACTGATAAATGCTAGTAGATGTTGTTGTGACAGTGACCTGAATGTTTCCATCTCGGACCTATATATAAGATAAGATCAGATGACCTAAGTTGTTTATCAATTGGGCTGATGTTTTGACACATTCAATTATTTTTTTCCCTGTTTTCCACCATGGAAAGCTTATGTTTATTGCAAGTATTAGTTTTTAAGCTCATGTATTAAATGCTTTGCATCCAGCTTCAAAATCCTCAAGCGCATGGCTCCACAAATACAGGAAAAAAGCAAATGCCTTCTTCATGTGGGGAACATGCCTCCCAACCTCAAAAATTCGCTTCTGGTGATGAAAATAATATTCCCCCACCACCTCCACTTGGTAACAACTAATCTTTTACAACCTGCTGTTTTCTTTATTCCTCGGCCAATTAAATTTTACAGAGTGCATGAATTAGGATTGAAGTGATGTTATCGATATCTGCACATGCTTTAATATATATGATATTACAATAAATGAACATATGTCTTCCCTCTGTTCTTAGCTATGGTTTGGGGGTAATTATGAGGTTAATAAGAATGGTAATTGTTGTCTCCTGTTTGTTATAAAGTTAATACAATGAGATAGAGAAAAATTTCTTGACCAATTAGAAGTTTGGTGTAGTTGGCTAGAGGGTTCCTAATTCTGTGGATAATCTCTTTAGACTAAATTTGTAGCTGTAATGTAAAACACAAGACAATCATCATGGAGTCAGATTGGACTGTCAATCAAATACTTGACACCTGATTATAATTTTCAGTTACGGTGGTCTAGAAAGCGTATGAACCTTTAGAATATTTGTTTGAGTTGTCTTTCTCCCTCTTGGTGTGTCTTGTGCAAGAGTTATGGGAAGAACTTGGATCATCTCTTTCTTTATTGTCCGATGGTTGGTAAATTATGGAGCAAATTGTTTTCTTCGGTGGGCTTGATGTAGGCTGCGCCTAATTCTTTACATTCTCACCTTTCGAAGATTTTAAAATTCTTGGAGGAGGAAAGAAAGCCGGTATTATTTGGTATTGTGGAATTTTTGTCATTTTATGGGTTATTTGGGAAGAGAGAAACAAGAGAATCTTTGATGAAGTTGAAGAGAAGACAAATTTTTTGGAGGATAGAGCGTATTATTTGACTTCTCTTTGGACATCTTCTTGTGAATAATTTAGAGACTATTCTTTATTTCTCATTCTTCTTGATTGAAAGACTATTGTTCAATGAGTTTATCATGCTTGTATGGATCTATCTTAATTTTCATATAGGGACAATAAGTTCAAAAGGAGAACACAGCATCACCAAGAAGTTACAAATGAAGATAAAACAACTACTCAGCTTTAGAAAACTAAAAAATTATCTGTGGAACAAAATTTTGGGAGACTAGAGAATAATACCGTATATGAAGCAATTGAATGTTATTACTTGAGACTTTTGATAACCACAAAACTGTTGCTCTGCCTTGAGGTTTCCAGTTTGATTTTTAGCACCGATGTTAGAAGTGATAGAAAGATTTAAGTTGTAAAGTCGCTCGAAAGAATTAGTTTGTGTTGGTGTCTGTTTTGAAGATGTCGTAGTTGTGCAAGTTTATTGTTGTGTGAAGTCTGAAGCTTGTTTATACTTTCACTTATTTTGGAAGTAACAAATCTTAGCATTCATGCACTTTCATTGGAAGCCACAAGAATGTTTGAAGAAGAGTGAATCTGACCGAGATGTATAAATAATTCTATTTGACAGTTTCATTCGAGCCCACACTTGAAGAAGAGTAAACAATCTTAATAAAGAAAACGCCTGCATACTTTTGGGAAATTTTTAAATTGAAATTTCAGTTGTGATAAAAGATCTCCTAGTCAATGTTGCAATGTCAATGGCCATAGGCGTCAAGTTTTGTGTTGTCGTGAGTTTCAGTGTCCTTGTCCCAATATATTGCTGTTTGAAAGGTTTTTATTTTTATCTTTCTCACTGTCTCTCTCTATCTTTTTTTTGTATGAGTTTTATATGCCTAAACTATTAGTAGGCCGCTTCCCTTTTTGTACTCGCCTCTTGAGCAACTGATGATACGAGATATTCCAATACTAACAACATTAATCTCCAAGCAGTATTCCCATAATGTAGTGCATCAACATTTCCCAGTTTGAAAGACACAGATTTAAGGAAAATTGGTGAAGACAAATCTTTGAACATAATATAACAATATGTCAACTCTTTTCTATGGAACTCATACCAAATCTTTGATTGGGAATTGAATGTATTGAGATATTTCTAGACTCCTTGCTTTGGTAACGTTGTGACATTTGCAATGCAGTATTGAAGCCTGAATCTGAAGTGGAAATGTCGGATATCCAGAAGAATTTCCAATGCTTATATGACTACAACGTGATGTTGAGGGAGAAATTGGTAGCTGCGCAATCTGCCCTTCATGCTCTGTCAGCTAGATCCTCGTCGCCTGCGCCAGAAAGCCACACATAGAAATGTAAACTTACCAAGTCATAAAAAAATTGTTCATCCCTGC
Organism: Litchi chinensis; assembly: GCA_019925255.1. Lineage (NCBI taxonomy): Eukaryota > Viridiplantae > Streptophyta > Magnoliopsida > Sapindales > Sapindaceae > Litchi > Litchi chinensis. Next base: position 12,272,006 of record CM034466.1, read on the forward strand.
TCAGAAGTATTGTCAGAATCTTCCTCCAAGTTTGTGGAATTGTGTTGATGTCTGTCCTTGGGAGGTGAAACTGTTATTGAGCTAAAGTGGCCCTCTTCCACATACCATTCCCTTAATTCCACAGGCTTCAATCTGACCACATTCAAGGTCATTGTATTGTTAAAAAGCATTGGTATAGAAAAGGGAAATCTTCCAGGGCAAGGACAGTTTTCTTGATATGAGTTATGTGGTTACGGCTTTCTGCAGTATGATCTTGCAATGTAATTGCGAAGCAAGACGCTGGCAGAAAGCACAACAATTTTCTTTTGTAAGTAAACATGTATTTTTGCCCTTGTATAATGCCGCAAGATAATGGAGAAAGGAGGGGAAAATTGGATGGTGATACTCTACTATTCAGTTGGTTTGATTCATTTGAATCTTTTTTCCTTGTTAGATCTTGATCATGCTCATGTGTAGTTGTTATTATAAAGTAGTAAACATGCACATTGATTTTTTGTTTTTGGAATAATTTTTTTAATGTTCTTTTCATAGCAGACAATGAAGAAAAAAGGCAAAAAGTTTGTGAAAGTGGCAAAAGGAGTACTTTAGTCTCATGGTGTTTACTTTGTTGGGTTTTGTATTGAGTTTTCAAAGAATAATTACAACTAACAAAATAAATTATATTTTATGGTTTTTGGAATAAGAAAATTATTTATAATAAATCACAATTGCATATTTTGTAATGCAAACTAGTATTTCCACTTTCTATAAATGGAAAACCAAAAAAATATTAGTAATTTTAGGTTAGTTCCTAAGTTAGAGGGGCTATTAGTTCCAATCAGCCCAGTGGAGCAACGGGTCAAGACTTTGTGATTAAATTACCAGAAAAAAAATAAAAAAGATGGGTGCCTTTCTGTCTTTGTCAACTTCTAATTAGAGATTTTCATTGCTTCAAATTTAAAAATTAAAGCAAATTTACTACCTTTCTTTTTTTTTTTTTTTAAAAAAAAAAAAGGAAAATCTGACTTTAATGGTTGAAAAATGAGTTGGCCTAAACAGGATAAATCACTACAAGCACGGTCTCTAATATTGTCTTGGGATAGGTTTTTATGTTCTCTGTGATTTAATTGATAAATTTTTAGATTCCAATTATGGGAGATGTATTAAACCACTTTCCGGATGAGGTTGAACTTTCAAACAAAACCATCACGTTTCTCTCTTTAAACCTCAATATTTAGTATCATAAAACAATCCATCATTCAAACATCAATAGCTTTCTAATTTTTTTTTTTTAAGACTTTAGTAGCATAAAACAATCCATCATTCAAACATCAATAGCTTTCTAATTTTTTTTTTTTTTTTTATTAAGACTTTCCCAACAATTAAACACCCCAAAAACAAGAATTCCTATACAGAACTTAGAACTAATCATCCAGTAATCCAAGAATTTGTACAATCAGCCACCAGATCCTTTCTTAGTTTTCAATCAAAAAGTTCGACGATGAATCTTGTACAACAAAGCAAAACCTCTAGATATTTTCGTGTGAGATCGTTCCAAAATATTTCTAGAATGTCTTTAAATTCTCTATTAGACACTAGACCAACTCGTTGGACCTAATTTTAGCCTCTCAGCTAGGAGAACTTCTTGGTTTATGAAAATCGGCTAGCAGCAAAAGAGACTATTCACAAATCCGTTCTTATTCAACAGCAAATTCACCATTGGTAATTTGGTGAGAGTATTCACAAAGCTGGTTTCTAATTTTTGATAGATACTTTATGCATATGATTTATAAATTGGTTGTATATTCTGAGTATTTAATTTCATCTTTATGTTGTTAATTTTTTAGTAACTTTTAAGTGTGATCTTCAGTTTTTTATATTTTTGTTTCATTTAAGGATTTTTCCCAACATAATTCTTGTACTTTTGTAATCTAAAAATTTTGTGACACATGTCAAACTCCTAATTAGTTTACACTTTACAAGTTAATGTTAAATTATTGGATTCTTAATAATTCCAAAAACTCTACATAGTTTGCAAAAATATCATTTTTATCTCTTATAGTTTCATTTTTATTAAAAATCTCCTCAACGTTAATAAAAACACTCAAAATACCGTTTGAAGGTGTGTAAAAGAACGGTGATACCTTTGACGATCATAAATTCCGTTACACTGACTTAGTTGACTATTTGACTCCAAGGACATAAACGGAAATACAATAAAAAATTAATTAAAATATAAAAATTAAAAATTAAATTAAAAACATTTCTTTTAAAACCTTTCTTTTTTAAACAATTTTTTTATTTGAATATTATTTATTTTGATTTTTTATATTTTTATTTTATTTATTTTGATTTTTGGTTTTTTGTGTTTTTATATTTAATATTATTTATCTTAATTTTTTAATTTTATATTTGATATTATTTATTTTAGTTTATTATTTTTTATATTTCATATTTTTATATTATTTAAATCAAGGATAAATTTGACATTTTCTTTTTTTTTTAAACATTTTCCTTAAAAAGTTAATAGTAAAGAAATTTTAGATAAAAATAAAATCATTGGCCGTAAAAATGACATTTTTGCAAACTACAAATGGTTTATTGGAATTATCCCAAATTTAAAAGGTTAGATGGTAAAATAACATTTATAACCTTCTCAATTAAATTTAGGACAAAAGCAACAATTTATACAATTGGACACCTTTCATTATTATTATTTTTGGTCATCTGCACCAACATAATATATTTTAAAAATTTTAAGGACCACAAGTTCCATAAATACAAATGGAGATGAAAAATTTATATTCAAAAAAAAGGAAGAAACAAAAGTCCCCCCTTGAAAAGAACTACTACTATATTTTTTAGACAATATCAGTAAGAAAGATGTTACCCTCCCACATCTAATGTATGTGTTAGAGATGACAATGTTAAAGAACATAGGGCACACAATTTTAGAGTTGTGCAACAATAATATCAACAACATTTAGAACCTTACCATAACATTAAAATTTATATTTTATACTGATATTACTACAATACTATGGCAAGATGATACCATGCCCTCTCTTACTATGATCAGCCATTTCAAGACCGAAAAAAAAACTACGACATATAAATACAGATCATTTCTTTGAAATTGAAATTCATATAGCCTATGCCTTCACAAGTTAGGATTTAGACAACTTTTTGTAGATGAAGGGGCTTAAATATAAAAAACAAGCTAATAAACAAACCCCTCTCGAAAAGGCACCGGTCCAGCAGCAGAGTTGCCAGGAACCGACCACCACCGGAGACACATGCAGCTACCAGATCAGCAATGGCTTTAAACCTTTTCAATCTTCCCAGTTAGTTTACTTGCTATGTTGGAGAAAATCAACCCCTTTTCGAGTAGCATTGCTTTGTTCCATTTCATTTCATATGAGAGTTATCCTTGGCTGAGTGTAAACCCAATGCATTAGCAAACATCCTCTTTGCAGCTCCCACATGTTGCTCTTTCGAGTATTCCTTGTAAACACTACTTTTACTTCTTCCATTCCGCGATGTGCTGACTTCCATAGAACTCCTTTCCGCTGATTCTCGGGACACCATTCTGTCACTTTGTGATGATGCATTGTATTTTGGGTTGTTGGCCTTGTCTTTGCTTAAGGAATTGCCAGTTTGGTCATATCGGAAAGTTGTGTCTTGACAAGCTTCTAAACTCGTACTAGGACCAACACAATCATTGTCTTGAACGTTAACTTCACTGGTAGATTGTTCACATTCTTTACTGTCTTTAACAATATCATCTTGCTTCTCGGTTTTTATTTTTTGACCCAATGCATGTGCAATCATTCGGCGAGCAACAACTGGGACGTTACGTGGCTTCTGCCTGACAGGTTCTGCTACTGTTGACACGTCTGTTGAAAAGATTCTCTCACGAGCAGCCAAATATGCTGCTTCTCTCTCCTCAAAACTCTGTTCAATAGAAGGAGACTCGTTCTTTACCACTGAAACAAACATAGATTGTTAATTCATCAAAGTATACATCTAACTATACCACGTGTTTCATCAACACAACAAAATTCAGCAATTGAAATTTGCACAGATACAAGCAATTCAGGTTGCATCCTTCTTACAATTCTACAATGTTTTGAGCACCGATTTTTTTGATAGGTATAAGGACCAAAAAAACTTTTTAGCCAAAAGCATGATCATTCATTGCAAAAATCCAGTCAAAACATACATTTAACCATACAAAATCATAGATCCTACTATCTCAACCTAAACCACAGCTTTAAATATTCTCCTAGGAATTATAATATTATCAAGTGTTAAATTAGCACTCAAACCAAGAACTTGAGGAAAAAAATAGTACTTAGCTCTAACACACATCACATATAAAATAAAACCAAAAGCTTTATTAAGTGAACCAACCCAAATAAAGTACGATAGAAATATAGAATGCCATGTGGGAGGATTTGAACCCTAGACCCTTTTGTAAGACTAAGTCTGATATCATGTCAAGTTGCAAATCAACACAAAAACTTAAGCTTGTAGGTACGAATCAGACACTAGTATTATTATGTAACAAGTAGAAATAAGCATATTGTATGACAAGCTTTTTTTAATTGTTGAAAGGGGATCTACAGCACAAGATGAACAGCTAATATTGTCAACTGGTGTCAATATTGTGGACGATCAGGAACAAACAGCCTATGTAATGCTTTTCAGAATAGGGCAGGAAAAAGTTATACCTCGGGGTGCTTCTTTCCTCCTCAATAACTGGTGTGATGTAGTGAGAGTTTCAGGCTCTCCACACTGCCACAAGATATCGCTTACAAGGATGGATGGTCTGCACCCCAAATATATAGAATTATAAATAAGAAAAAGCTATAACCACTACAAATTTCTAGCGTAATTGAATAATACACTCATAGATTTAATAAACACATTTTTCATATCCCAACCACATTTTCACAATCAGATCTAAATTACTAGGTTATACAATGCAAACCTCTATAAACAAAATTCTTTTGTCACACCATTAAAGACACAATAGGAGTAAATTTTTAACGAAGAAACGGTGCAAAGTTACAGACAGCTTTACAAGATAGTGATAGATGATGACCAAAATCATTGATGCAATTAAAGATATAAATTATAGGTTTCCACATTAACTGGTCAAATGACAATATAACCTGTTAAGTGAAAACCTTTACCGACAAGTTTCTTGTGTGAAATAATTGGCAAAGACACGATTAGATAGTACATTCTCAACACAGGAAAAGTGCAATGACTTTATATTCCACAAGAAGATGATAAATATAACACAACAGGCAATTATGCTTGAAAGCATTAAAAACCCAATGCCCTCTATAGGTTCAGTACAAAAAACAGTTTACCTATGATGAAACGTAGCTCAGGCTGAAAGGCAAGAAAATTAATTATTAATTTCCAAAAGATTAAAAAAGGCTGACAGTGTTTCAGGAAACACCTGATTGTAGAGTAGGCAGCTAGTCAATTAACTTGTATGCATCAACAACAATAGTGAAGGCCATCATCAATGAAGGAATACACACATCTCTCAGGATAGCTGGAAAACATAATACGATAGAATCACTTATGATGCACATAGCAGTGAGATTAATTCCAACAACATAGAAGCCACTTCCTAACATGACTCAATCAAAGCCACCCACCAAAGACATAATAAACAGGCAATAAACCAATATGCTTCCAATAAATCACTAAGCTAGCAATTGCCTCCATCTTAGTCTCTTGAAAACCTACAACCACCCTGTACCAGTTTGTCACTTTTACCTTTTAAGCTTGAAGTCAATCACCTATAATTTCTCTTGTTTAAGTCTATCACTTTAGTCTTAGCCACTACACTTTGCTGCTCTAATCATACAAGCTCTAACACTTCAAGAAAGAACTTTCAACTTGATAAAACTAAATAATCGACCACCCCACTCATTCTATCTCGAATCCGCCAGTCCGCCCATCATTGATAACAGCCACAAATGAATCTCAATAAAAGCAAATAACAACTGAAACTGAAAAGAATGGACTGGAACAACCAGTCTCACTACCACCAGAAACAAAGCAAGTATTAACCTACACCTTGATCCCCAAGCCATTGTTGACTTCAAAAAAAAAAATTTCACAGAATGCTGAAACCATCTAATCTTTTAGAGCATGTTCAAATGAACAAAATTCTTCAAATAGCATTCTTCAAATAAAAAAATCATCAAATAGCCCATCAACAATGGTTTTGATCAAGATTAGGTGAGATATAAAGTACCAACCCCAACAAATACCTTTCCACCATTTTACAACCTTAATTTGTTCTAAGACAGCTGAGGAGATAGTATGGGCAAGGACACCCAACAGTCATAAACATCTCTATGGCATTAGCACTAAGCCCAAAAGTCATTAAAAAAAGCATCGGTTTGAAGTTATTTAATAACCATCTCCACCACAATATAACATTAGTATTTTCAATAGAGTTAAGGATATGCTACCATGATTCATGAAAGTATAATAATTTAAGAACCATCTCCAAACCGCTGCAATGCAGAGAGGAAAAAACAGGCACCTGAATTCCTGCCTGAAAATTTTGTGATTCTTGAATTCAAAGAGGTTTTATTTCAGCAATAACTGCATTGTTGGATTTTGCTGAAACATATTTGCTTATGCTTTTTTGAGTTTGAGACTCAATTGAAAGATCCAAAATCTGCATTTATTGACTTCTATGTGCTTACAGCTTAATCAACTACATGAATTCCTTACAAGTACGTATCAATCCCCAAAAAAGTGGATAAATAATCATTGTCTCGTCCAACATCTCTTTGTCACAAAGTAACATTTTAAATTGAACTTCCATAAGTTAAGTTTTCGTATAGTTCAATATATATAAATCCAGCAAGAAGTCCCATTTGCATATGACCATAAGACTTTTGGAATCCAATGCTTAGAGCGAATGCTAAGTCCCAAATGCTTGTAGCATAGAAAACAAGGAGTTGAAAGCACCACTTTATTAGAGTAACTCAGGCAGATCTATCCAACTTTTGTCTGCCATCTGATTCTCAATTTCAACATTTCACATTCAATTCGAAAACATTTTCCATCAGTAAAAGCAAAGGTCCTGGACTCAAACTCTCATGGTAGCACTGCTCCACACAAGTCTAGAACAATTTTTCACCTACTCAACATAGCCTAAAAACTTTATTGTTTATTGCAACAGAAACATCACTGATATTGCACAAAAATATCTAACAATGTCTTCTTAAGGACAATAAATTAAGTTCCTTACTTGAACTAATTGAACAAATGCATCTTTGTCATGTAACTATCTCTAAGGATTAGTTTTAGGTTGGACTTCATTGCTTTGTATAAATCACCAACAATACCATAGTATTAAGCTCCAAATAAATCTAAGACGACCATATCATGTCACAGCCTCATGTTTTATTGGCTTTTTAATTGTAATTAAAGTACCTCAGACTTGGACTAATCATTTAACTAAAAACAGTAGTCTTGGGAATGGGAAATCGTCTTTCAATTAGTTAGTCAGGTCCTCTAGGTTATACCTACCTCGAACTTCTTGCAAGCTTACATAAATCCTCATTTCAACATTCTTATTCCAGCTGAATTCATACAAGCGAACATGATTCAAGACAGGCCCAACTATCTATACCAACTGATAATCAGAGGTGCATGACGTATATTTATGAAGCAAATCCATAAATTTTATTATCATACATAAGGATGCAGGATGGGAGATCTAACATAAAGAACCATGGTTCCACAACTTCACCATCGTATACATATCATATGTCAGCTCATATAAAAACTCCTGCTTCAATTGTCCAGCTAAGCGTAATATAACATGTTTTACAAAGAAGCATATGCAATAAGTGAATATATACCAAAAAAATTTCACATTAAAGCTTCATGAGTTTTCACATACATTGATGTCTCTGGGCACCGCTCCAGAACCAAGTGACGGTCATCTCCTTCGCCAACAGATTCATGGGCAAATCTAAAATGAGCAAACAACCATCACAACAACAGAATAAGGAACAAACAGACAGTCATCATATAATTCTAATCGAAAACGAACCCAAAAATATCCGCCAATCGATGCAAGAGGAGACGACTATAAGGGTTCATAGGTTCCAACTCAAGAACCCCATCTGCACTGCAACCAACATTGTCATCAATAACAAACTTGTTCAAGCTCATAACTTCAACAACACAAAACAAAACCAAAACATCTTCATTGAACATATGAGATTTTACCCATTATCATCTTCAAGAAAATTAACCAAAGCCTCCTCCATTGAAAGCACAAGATGCTTGCTTGGAAGATTATCCTTCACCAGGAAAGCCAACTCCTCAACCTATAATTAAAAAAAAAAAAAAAACCAACAAAAAAAATCAACACAACACTAGAAACCACTTCAATTCAACAAAAACTACAATATCTAACTCAAACAATGATATCAAATAAATAATAATAAAAAATAAAAAAATCCCACTTGACAAATCAAGAACAGAATCAAAACCCCACAAGAAATATAATAAAAAGGAAGTAAAAAAAGCAGAGAAGTAAATGAAAACTCACCATAGCGAACTGGGTCAAGCTCATTTTTCTTTGAGAGTGGTAATAGTGAATAGTTATACTTAAGCAAAGATGATAAATTTGTAGAGAGAGGTTTTTTTGGTTTGGTTTATATTGAACAGAGAAGAAGAGGAAGAAGGAGGAGGATAAGTTCACCAGGGAAGGGTTGGTCGATAAGTCACCAACCAATTGCCGCCTTCTCTTCTTCTTCCCTTCTTTTCTACTCTATTTATTTTGAATTTTTTAACTTATTAAAGAAGTTGTGTTATTCTAGCTATGAATGTATATACCAATCGAATTTCTTAACATGACGCCAACAAAATTGTTTGCTCCTATCAAGGTGGAATCATACTTCAATCTGACTTCAATTCATTTAATTTTATTTGGGAGAATTTCATACTAATCTCTTTTTTTTTTTTTTTGGATTTATCATTCTTTTAAATGCAAATCCACTTCCAATTGGATTGGTTTCGGTATGTTTTAAAATACACCACTTTAGCCTCTATGGTTAGTCAATCATGATAGAGGGAGGGCTATTTTTGCCTTTTCAATATGCTTTTTTTTAAAAAAAATTAAATAAATAAAATAAATAAAAATGATAGTTTTAAAAGGAAAGACCTCTACCGTCCATCTCAAAGATAGAAGGTAGAGATTGGACTTAATTAATAAAATGATTTTTTTAATCTTTTTTAAATCAATCCAAATCTTCAAGATCTAGATTAAAGAGCTAGGTAATCTAGATTATTTATGACAAATCTAGGTTTTAACTTAGATCGAACCTAAATATTAACATCTAGGTTCGAATCTAGATGAAGATCTGGGTTTCAATCCAAATCTTCAACATCTAAATGAAGATTTGGGTTGAAGATTCTTCAAAATATGGGTTCGAATCTAGGTTGAAATAAAATCTTAAAGATCTGGATTTGAACGCAGATCTTCAATACCTGGGTTTGAATCCAAATTTTCAAGTGGGTTTCAAACTAGATTTTCAACATTTAGGTAAATTTAGATGTTGAAGATTTGGATTCAAACTCAAGTTTATTGGTGATGATGAAAATTGTTAACCTTTGAGATCTTTAAATCTCCATCTGATGGAGCTCCATCTCCACCGTTGGTAGGGATCCCATGAACGCTATCAACAACGAAAATTAAATCTAAATCTTTACTAGATGGTGATCAACTTCTTCTTCTTCTTCTTTTCAATTTTTAATTTTTTAAATTAATTGACTTTTATTAAGTTTTATTGACGCATCAATTTTTTTTTTTTTTTTTTAGTTTTTAAAATTACTCCTAATTTAAAAAAAAAAAAAAAAAATCCACCACCATCATCTAAATGAGATGATAGCTCATTGTCTCATGGCCTATAAATAGTAGGCCTAGTTTCTAATTCAAATAATCTCTGTAGCAAAGCGCTCTCTAAACGATTAATAAACATAGAGCCTTTTTTTCTATGGTCTTTTCCTTTTTTTCCCCAATAAAACAACTCTTGCTTGGTAAGTTGAGATATTTTTTCCCATAATTACTTTTCGACCGTACGTAACACTTGTAAAATTCTATGTTCCCCTGCTATGATCTCATGATAACCAACATTGTTTAAAAACTAACAAATTGAAATTTCCAAGAATATAATAATATAAAATTGAAACAAAAGAAGAGAGAAAAAGTAGTTCAAGAGAGAACAAGATCCTTTATTCTTTGAAGATAATCTTTATAAATTACAAATATATGAGCATCTCAAATACAATTATTTATTTGAGTTGAATTTTTTGTCACATAGGATAAATATATAATGAGGTAAAAAGAAAAACATTTTTCAATGCAATTACCTAACCTTTACTTGGAGTTGATGTTTAAAAAAATAAAAATAAAAAATATGGAGATGAGTTTCTCAATTGAGAAACTTGCTTAGAAATGCATATATGATTTCTCAAATTTTTCAACTAATTAAAAATATCCATTCTCTCTCCTTCTAATTGTAAAATATAAAAAGCAAAAGAGTGTAACACATATTTTAAAATAATTAATCAAAAGTGGATGCATATTTTTTTTAAGATAATTATATCGGACATAAAAATATACATTTATATATTTTTCTTGTCAAAGTGAATCCATATTTATAAAAAAATTATTGATGTGTCATTAATAGAAACTAAAAAATATATAACAACATTGAAGATACTCTAATATATAAGGTTCATTTTATAACTCTTAATGGACTTACAAAAAATAAAGGCACATTGAAAGAATAACTAAAAGACATTAATAGTAATAATAATAGGGTTTGACTAAGAATAACTAAAAACATTAACTTGAAAAAGTGATTTCAAAACAATGAATAAATTCATTACTTGAAATATATTTAAAAAAAAAATCATTATTCGAAATAAGATAAAATTATATTATTATTATTATTATTATTATTCTTTGTTTCACACTATATATATTAGCTAAATTAGTGCAAAAGCCTAAACGGTTAATATTTTCATGTAATTGACAACTCAATTTAATTTGTTAAATTAATATAGGATGGTTATCCAATCAAGATGTCCTTCAAACAAATTATAACCATTATTTTTAATGAACCCCACTAAAATGAGGAAGCTCATTAAAAGTATATACTTTTAATTAGTGGTCCTAAAATAAATTTTTGGATACACTTCCTATAGAATTATCATGTGTATATATATATATATATATATATATATGTGTGTGTGTATATCATTATCAAATTGAATAATCTCCTCTACCGTCATGGTCATATTAGAGAGTGCTTTTAATTATTTTATATATATATATATATATACCATTATCAAATTGGATAATATCCTCTACTATCATGATCAAATATAATCTCAAACATTACAAGACTATTAAACCAATAATCAATAACAGATACAATTGCAATTGATGGTCAAATATCAGATTGAATGAAGACTCTACCTTCATATCACATTGGGTGGTAATGCAGGAAGGATTTTGTTACTGTTAACTCTGTCATCATGAAGGGAGTGTGCATGTTTAATAAACCTATTACAACATCTGTCTTTAGGGAATTAATGAGGAGGTGTCAATGCATTATGCCCTACAATTTAACAATCTAAAGACCTAAACAATTTTGAGACTGACAACAGCTTCAGCTACACAACTATTATTGGCTGCTGGAAAAGCTAAAACAACTGTAAGAAGAAACTCTTTTAAGAATCAAAATTTGATGAACACATGATGAAAATGCATACAATTTGAATGGATGACAGTTTCTCTTTCAACCTTTTTTTTTTTTTTTTAATAAATAAATAATAAGAAAAATTTTTACTATCAATTAAATGGTTTCTCTGCAGAGCTAGAAGCCAAATGTAACTGGATAATTACCAGAGAATAAGAAATCATATATTTAATGAAAAGAAATCAAAACAAGGTTTGTTATTCTAAGAGCTGGGGCTGATTTTGAGTTCTATGAGATTCAATTGTTGAAATGTTGACTCCCCTTTGAGAGAGATCGTTACGAAGCAAATCTGCATTCTTAAATTGCAAACCAACCATGCCAACTTCCTCAGCTGCCTCTGTGTTTTTAAGCCTGGAGTCAATTCCAATATAAATCAGTGACTGAAATGAGCCATAAATTTATCAAATGAATTCACATCAATGTCTTTTGTACTGTCTCGATTACAATGGACAATCTAAGCTGATGAAGATCATTAATTCATTGTTAATTTTCCAGTGTCCCCGATTTGAAATGTAGAGAACACTAATGTTATTTACTTTGATACGATTTCCTTTTATATTCCGACACCTTTCTCGACTATTCTCTTGATCACCAGTTCTAAACTGTGAGATATAACATCCATAGCAATAATGGCGAGAATCTCTACATCTTTCAATGAAAGCTTACAAGAAGCTCTTCATGAGTCTTGACAGACTAGCAGTACAAGGATTGTAGAACACAATATCTTTAAGTAATAAAATTGTAAAATGAAATGATGTCTATAAATACCAGTGCATTTGGCCTTTGGTCCAACTAGAAATGGCAGAATGCTAGGGGTGGATTATATAGAGAAAAAATGGTTGCATGCATGTCTGCTCGGAGCAAACCCTGATTTCAGACACGAATCTGAATTCATGAGTTCTAACCCTTCCCAACTGCATTATTGTGACGTGTAGAGTGAATGATAATTGTAGAGGCAGGGAATCGATTAATATTTAGGGTATTCGTCTGATAATACACAAACCACTCCGGACCTGAATTTCAGAAATATTAGTGGAACCTACATTTCCTCTCTGATGGCAGATCATATCATTGCCATCCCTCATCCAAACCATTAAAATTATCTTTTTTATGTTGTTTCTTAGACACCATACCACCGTGCGTATATGACTTCACCGACCAAATTCAAAAAACAACAATATTTAGGTACTTTAGTAGACTACATGCATGAAATTGCGATTCTGTCATGGTAACAACTTTATAGAAATCAGAATGACACCTGTCATCGATGAAAATACAGTCTGCTGGTTCAACTTTCAGATGTCTCACAGCCTCCAAATAAAAATCAGGATCAGGTTTCCTTTTTCCTGAAACATTAAAACAAAATAAATAAATAAATAAATAACAAGATCACTGTCCAATGAACCAGGCTGTGACAATGTCCACAGCAGTATCCTCCTCTATTCAACAACTGGCTTTTGCATGAGAAGATACTCAGCAAACAGCTGAGCATAAACGTGATGTGACTCAAGCAAACAAGAATTTGTCGCACAGCATCTCCAGGAGTCATTCATTTGGCATACCCATGCACAACATAATTCTCTTACCTGCAAATATTTATTTAAAAAGGCTAAAACTTCTATATGAAACCCTTTAACCTTCTCCTCAGACCTCAGTTTCATAAAAAGCAGAGATATTATAGATAGTAAAACTTAAAATGTATATAAAATGTAACAATAAACACAAGTCTTTTTTCTTCCTTTTTTTTTTTTTTTCCCCTCTAGTGAAGTGAAATGTTACAGAAACTAAGCAGGAAAGGCATAAAACAGCATTCATGTGAAGTGAAACCAATGTCAGGCATCACTTTCCCAAAGCCAAGGCAGACCGGAACAACCAATAGCATTCAGCGGCTTATATAAACCTCACAGAACATAAGAAAAGTGAATAAAAGGAAAATCTACCAAATGAAAAAGCCTGTAAGCACTTTTATAGCATAATGATATTCCAAACAAAGTTATAGGAATTTAAAATTTATGTAATAAATACTTGAGAAGAGAATTCTCCCTCTGCCTATAATGACTACAAGAACTGTTTGACATTCTCGAATTATGCTTTCATTTCAAATACATTTTGGGATGCAATTGATGAACTAAAATCACAGTTGATTCAAAAATTATTTATCTATATTATGGCTATTTAAATCACTAAAAAAGATGGTAAATAAAAGATGGCTTATATTCTAATTAGAAAATACACATAATTTTATGACACCAGCATTTTCCCCACATTCAAATCCAAAACATAAATATCAAAAACCAATGCAAGAGGAGTGTGCTAATAGGTGTAAGTGTTTCTGCAGAGGTAATGAGAGAGAGAGAGAGAAACAACTTCTATTTCTGTACATACCACTATTGCATGAACAGAATGTCCATGATAAGTAATTTGAGATTTTTAACTTTTCTTCAATCATTTTGTACCTACAAAACAAAAGAAAACAATGAGTAATCGATTACATTGCTTGAGGTTTGTTACATAAAACAGAAAATGCAGCAACTGTAAGTTTTGAGTTAAAACACAAAGTACTGAATCTCTGAAAATGTTATTGATGATACTACCATTTGGACAAACAAATTTTCTCCAAAACTACCAGTCTACCAACAGTTTCACATAGCATCTTAGATTGGATGCTTAATAATAAGAAGAAAAAAAGAAATAAAACAATTAAAAAGGAAAAAACCACCGCCCAAGGCATATTGAAAGTTAAATCTATTTAACTATTGTCTTAACTATGATATTAAAAAAAAAAAAAAAAAATTCTGTAACAAAATCATGTAACATGATCATGAACCATGTCGGTGTTCTCACCTCCTTACTACTAATGCTAAATAGTTAATTCTGCTAATTATATTATTTAATTTTTACATCATGTTTATTCTTAATCAGCAGTATGAATATGAAACACCACGCAACCCTATTCTGGGATTGAGAAACAAACATAAGCAAAGAATCAGTTCACCAAAGTGCAAAACAGAGTATATGGGCACTGACATATAAGGGCTCAACAGAAAGATACATCTTGCTGGCTAGAGAACTGTTTTTAGTCACTTTGAAGTGAATAGCAATTTTGAGCAACATGCTAAAAATTTTAAAAATCAGTTGGACAAATAGTGAAAGACCAATTTCATCTTACCAGATGGGATAATTAGTGAAAGCATGCATCTCGTAGTTCTTTTCTTTTAACTCATGAAGCAATTCTTGGACGCCTTCTAAGTAAGAATATCCTCTTATCATACAATCTTTAAGTCCTGCAGAGATATTTTTAAGATTAGTAACTTCAGAAAAGCAAGAACAATAAATACATGATAAGAAAATACAGCATTTTCGTAATAAAAATTATCACATCATCATGATAAAGTATCACCTCTCCACTAGTATTCAATAATTAGACAGACATAGTGATGAAGACACTGAAGTGATATATAACGTTCATATGCCATTTTTATAAAGATATGAAAAATGGGGAATGAACAAAACACTAAAACCAACTCCCAATTATAGGAATGCAGAAGATCTGAAAGTTACAAGAAATAAAAGTTAAATCAACAATTACAATCAATGTATCATAGTAGACTGGCTCATGAGTAGTTGGTAGCAAACATTATATCAATAGGAGTTAGCTGTTTAAAAAAATTAAAAAACAAAGGTTTATTAATGTCAACCTTAGCGTATCATAGCATGGTCAACAGGGATGAAAATCTCTTTAGACCTTCACTGTTTTACAATGTGATTTATTGTAACAGAACTACAGGAGGTTGACTCAAAGAAGCTTTTTTTTTAATTTATTTAATTATTATTATTAGTATAGGAACTCAAAGAAGCGACCGGCTTATAACTGGCAGCTAATTCCAGGAGGGGGTAAGGAAAGATGTTACAAATAGGACCAAGTTTCATGAATCTGACATGCAACACTTACAGAAGACTTGGATTAGATTAGCTCTCATTTATTCCACAACACATCCATGCTGCATAAAAAATTATAAGCATGTCAAACACTACCAGAAAGAACTCCAGTAATTGTAATGTTCAAATCGCAAACGAAACAGATAGAAAAATACTGTTGTTATGCAACGAAAGGATTGTCTACATATTAAGTTGTAAAATACAACCAAAAGAAAAACTGCATTGTTGTACTGATATAACTTATATTGTTAATAACTCTAAATATTCAGTAAAAATGTTTATGCAAGATCAGGTAGTGAAGTTCAGAAGAATTATTAGCAGGGAAAATCTAAACTGCTATCTCATTCTACTGACAACTAAAAGAATAAAGCTCACAGAAGAAAGAAATACCAACCTTTCAAATCTAAAGGCCTTCCATCTTTAAAAAATTTTCTAGCTAGCTCTGTCTGGAAAAAGACAAGATACATTTGTAACACATATACAGGAACACCAATGAAACAAGAAAGAAAAAGTGAAACAGTTCATTTAAAAGATCAGGTTAGATCACAAAGAGGTGCAATAAAGAACCAAAATGAAATACTCTTCCCATATCTAGAGTCGAAAGACTTAAAAGACTATGAATGGATTCAGTTAGAGCAAAAGTTGATGTAAATTACATAAGCAAAAAGGGAAGTAGGTTTCTTTTATGAGTGGTGAGGATATCCTTAAAAAGAATTTCTGAGGACAAATCATCACAATGGCCAATTCAGCTGGCAGTCTCAGAATTCAACTTTTTAGATCAAAATACAAAAGTTACAAAATGAAGAGTATGAGAGATATTGCTAGAACTTATATACACAACAAATGCAGGAAATGCATAATAAATAGCATAACAGGTTACATATCTAAAATGGTAAACATTTGCACTGACATGAACTTCTAACTTCATAAGTTCAATGAATTAATGAAAATGAGTAAACTAGTACTCCTTAGAGATCCACTACAAAACTTATCAATTATATATACAATGCTCATAGAGGGAGGGTCTTTTTGTAGCTCACTTCTGTAGTATGGAAGCTAGTGATTGACTTATCTACCATCAAAGCGTTAGAGACATTAAACAACAAGAGATAGTCCTGTTGACTACCCAACAAAAAAGCTTTAACATCCATTAGACTTTGCCAAACGATATTATATTTAGCAAGTATATCTATCGGGGGAGGTGATAACACTCAACACCTACATACAGGAATAACTTTACTTGACCAAGTCATTCACTGGTACCAGAAGAAAATGTAACTGCTAGATTTGGTGTGTTAGCTAACTTTATAATCTTGCAAGATCCTCCATCAAGGTTGCTGGGTCAACTCAACACATCTTTACATAAATATGTAGATCTTGTTGTTCGACAAACCTCAAGATACAACATAAACCTAGAAAATTTAGAGATGCAATAGCATGTCCTATCTCCATTTACTTATGAAGCTTACATAGGTAATAGGTTAAACGTCACAAGAAATGTACAAAGCTAATAGTCATAGGATAGAAATAGTACAATCACAACAAATAAGCAAGCACTTGCAAAAAGTTTTTATTTACCAACTAGTAAGTCTCCAGGGACCGGGTTGAATCTCGTTTTTGTGTTTAGCTTATTCGCTTTGTATAATCTTCCCATATCAAATGAATTCTAACTTGCTTATTATCAAAAGAATATATAGTTTTGGCTAGGAAAATCATTAAGTGGAACCTCAAGTAATGTTGACTAGGTCTTGATTAACACTTTATGTCAGCCATATTATAACAAAATGATCATGGTTCACCGCACTTGAATGAGGAACGTTTGGCTGAGTGAGTCATTTGTGCAAAGACAAAAAGGGAGAATAAAAAGAAAAAAATGAAAACGGCATAATTAGAAAGAAAGGTGTCCAAATAAAGTGAAGTGTCCACAAAGAAAGAAGATCTACGATCAACTAAAACTGTACTCTCATCAAGGCAGGCCAATACATGAGTTCTAATAAAAACAATTCCCAAACACCAAAAAGAAAAGCGGTCAAGCCACTGCTGCCACCCATTGTTTTAAATAAAGAAGAGCATTGAAGATCAAGAAAACATGTCATCATACTTTTGTACTCTTTTCATACAGCTATAATCAGGCTATAGTTATTTGATTAACGTGCTACCGCGGCACCATATTTCAAATTCAAAAGGATAAAAGATGAGAAACACAAGTAGTGATCATTGCCCAACAATTTTTAGTTCAAACATACAACTCGCGTTTCATTGAAATTTTTTAACTTTTCGGTGTAAATTCAGGAAAATAATTGTTTTTATCTTTTTTTTTTTTTTTCATTCAACCAATACAGAAACAGTGGTGAAATGAAAAGACTGTCCACTTCTCTCATTTCTAGTTTTTAGCTAGTTATTTTAGCTTCCCAAGGGATTTTTGTTTACAGAAAGGCTTCTCAGTTTGTATCAGTGTTTTTCATAAGGCCATGAAGTTTCTTTCGAAAGGCTTGGCTTTTGTTTAATGTTTGGTTTACTGGACTGCTTGTTCACTCTATCCATGTATCCCCTTTTTCCTATGATAAACTTTTGTTTTCTAATTAAAGAAAACAAAATCAAATCATACCAGGCAGCAACCGCTGATCCAAGAAACTGAAACCCTCTTAGGCCTTTAAAACCTCAAACAGGATTCGACCAGAATTGTTAAGTGACATATATTTTATTGCTTTTGCATTTTATAATTTCAAAAATTAAAAAAATATTCAATCATTTGACAGATGCCTATGTTAATTTTACTGATAATGAATTCTTTTTACAGGTAAAAATCTTTGGAAATGTAATTGTTAGTTTGAAAATCTTTGGAAATGTAATTGTTAGTTTTAGTTCTGAATATACCTCATTAATCATCCCCTTTTCGAACTCAAGCCATGCAGTTGGGTGCTTGCATTCTATTAATTCCTTCATAGACATTCTGAGCATAAAATTTCAATATTATTAGTTCCTTCAAAAGCATTCTTAGTATAAAAATCTCAATATTATTAGTTTCTTCAAAGACATTCTGAGTATAAAATCTCAGTATTATTAGTTCCTTCGAAGACATTCAGAGAAAAACAAAAATCTAGGAGGTTCACTGACGAAAAACTATATCCATGGAGGTACCAAAACCACCTTCCTAAAGAGAATTAGTTCCTGAACCACTCTTCCAAATAATCGTACAAAACCCTCTATAACTCAAGTCCATGTCAGCAAGAACAAGTAATGATAGATCAAACTACAATAGGGAATTTTTATTTTAAAAATAAATTAAAGACAAACAGAATATTATTAATGATAAAAACCAAAATCATATAATTAGCTGATAACCAGTTCATCACAAATCATAATACACCGTACATAGCTATTGCATGCAAAAACAATCTGATTTTAACCCAAATCGCCAACTACCATGTTGTATATCTCTCTGCCTCTAATATATTAATCAACCAAGGTTTCCCATATCAAGTACTGTGTTCTTCTTACATAATAAAAGCAACACACAACAAGTATAAGACAATAAAGCTAATTGAAAACAATTACAAACATGCAATACCAATCAAATCAAAACTAAAGATTGAAAAATAAAAGTTGAATGTTACCTATAAATTGACTACCTCTTACATTCCAATCAGCAGCAGACTAACCAGATTAAGAGACTACATTCCACAAGTACAATATACATTTGGAAGTGCTTTTGGTAGATTGTCCAAACATTTTTATATAATTAACAGCCCTTTGCGTATAAGTGTACCAAGTACCACTACAAAAGTAGTATTACATGTTTTCACGGAAATCACTTCCCGGCAAAAAGCACTCCAAACCAAACACTCACATTTAAATTTCCCCACTTGCCCACCCAATTCTTCTCAACTAAACAAGACACCGCACATAATAAAAACAAATAACAAAATAACAAACAAACAAGAACACAAATTGACTAAGTAGTGACAAACAAAGCAATCAAATTCAACAACATCCAACATATTCATCCAAATGGGTTCTCTAAAAACCCAAAATAAAAATAAAAAAGGGAAAGAACAGTTACCCAAAGAAGGCAGGGACGTCATGGTAAAAAGGGTCACGAACAATGGTATCCATGATATCAAAAAGCAGGACAGGGAGCTTCCTTGATAGGTTGTCTCCAATGGAGACAAGAGGGGTCTTCTTGGGGTCTGAGTTGAGACTCAGAGACATCTTTGTTGGGAACTTTAAAGATGGTTTGAAGGGTCTTAGAGGGATTGAGATTGTTGCTGTTGGAGAGAGTTTGAATAGGACACACATAGCCATTGAACGCTTTTCATAATCTGTATTGAAAAAAATCTCTTTAAGAGGGAAAGTAGACAGGTGCATGTACGGTGTTGGAAGCAAAAAACAAAATTAATTTTTTTGTTTTGTTTTGTCTTGTTACGTTATGATTTGATTCCCAATCAACTATGCATTTATTTATGATTTCAACAGCTAATGAATAAGATACGTTAGGTATGCAAGCCCCGGTGATATATTATAGACAAGGAAATCTAATATATTTACCTTGATGAATAATTATTAACATATTTAACAATACACTTGGATATGTATACCCCTGTATCAACAAATAATTTATTATACTCTAAAATTATTCACTGAATTTTTCTTAAAAAAAAAAAAAATTACTCATTGAATTTATTATATTTAATTATAACAAACGAGTGAGGTTGTATCATATTAGATAGAATACAATCTGACTTATTAGTTATAATCAAATATAATAAATATAATTAATGATTTCAAAGCGTAGTCAATCATTTGAGTTATCACATGTATCCATACCCAAGTGCATTAAAGGGGATTCAACAATTATTTGGGCAAATTTTATTCGATCTCTATAATTTTGAGGATTTTTTTGTTTTTTAACTGTGAATGTGGTTATGCCTCCATAATCCCTTGCGTTTTAAATATATATCATTTTAGACATTCTAACCAAAATTTTAACAGTTTGATCTAACATAAATGCATATTGACTATTTTAATTTTTACCCTTAGTCTAAAATTATCAAATTACCTTTTTTAAAAATTAGTAAAATAAAAAAATAAATAAATCTCCACCATTCATCAAGCTGTGATAGATGGTGGAGATTTAATTTAAAAGTACATTTAAAAATTAAAAAATTAAGAAAAATTTTGAAATTTTTATCGCCCATTACAATTATAGACCGTGTAGATTTTGAGTAAACAATTGTTACAAACAATGGCCAAAGAAATTGTTTGGTAAGAATATATTGGAGATCCTGGACAAAGTATATTGTGGGATCATGATTAAGAGTAATGCTAAAATGCTAAACTTTAACATATGAGTTACAATGAACAAACGATCCACCACATTGTTTCAAATTTAAAATTGTGGTTGCAACTCACCATGTTACATAATTTGGGTATAAATTTGGACAAACTAATGATGTTTTTACTTGAAGGATTAGGGAATAAAACTGATTGTGGTATGTACTTGCTTTAAAATAAATCCGTACTGAAAATAGAATTATATTCTAAAATTACTAATTGAATTTTTATCCAAAAAAAATACTCATTAAATTTATTATATTTGATTACAATAAATAATAATATTATATTATATTAAATATAATACAATCTGACTCATTAGTTGTAATCAAATATAATACATATAATTAGTAATTTTAGAACGTAATCAATCATTTGAGTTGTCACGTGTATTCATACTCAAGTGTACTAAGGGAGATTCCAATATTATTTGGACAAATTTTATCTGGTCTCTATAATTTTGAGAAATTTATTTGATTTTTTCAACTACGAATGCAGTTATGCTTGCCATGATCCCTTACATTTTAAATATATATCATTTTAGACATTTTGACCAAAATTTTAACAATATGATTTAACAGAAATGCATATTGACTATTTTAATTTTTACCCTTAGGGTAAAATTATCAAATTACCCTTTATAAAAATTAGTAAAATAATAATAAAAAAAATCTCCACCATTCATCAAGTTGTGATGGATGGTGGAGATTTAATTTAAAAAAATTTTTAAAAAATTAAATTTTAAAATTAAGAAAAAAATTGAAATATCTATTGTCCATTACAATTATGGATGACATAGATTTTGAGTAAACAAATAAAAATATCAAAATTCAAAATTTTTGGAAAAAAAAGAAGAAATTGAAAAAAAAAAAAAAAAAGAGAAAATCTAGGTTACATACCTTTAATTTTGTGTAAACAAAATAATAATAAAAGATCAAAATTTAAAATTTTTGGAAAAAAACGAAATTGGGTTCGAGATTTTGAATCCAAATCTTTAACATCTTTAGTAGTTGAAGATCTAAGTTCGAACCTTGATATTTAACTTAAAGTAAAAAATCTAGATCAAATCCAAATCTTCAAAGGTTGAAGATTTAGGATTGAACTCGGATATTAAACCTCCAAAGATTTAGGCTTTTTAACCCAGATTTTTATTTCTAAGTCCATAAATCAAAAAATAAATAAATAAGCAAAAAATAAAAATTTTTGAGAAGTCGTTGATCCTACATCACCTAGAAATGAGGCGATTGAAAATTTGGGCGATGGAAAAGCCCATCGCCTAAATTCTATGCAATTTATGTTGCCTAGAGAAGGAGGTTGTAGAGGTCCTAGAGGATAAGATCTTATCACTTAAGATCTCTATCCATCTCTACCTTGAACCTCTATTGGACATGGAGGTTCGATCTGGGCAAAGAGATTTCAAAAAAATCATATGAGAAAAAATATATAATATATAAAACCAAAAGCTGTCTACAACTTTATCCTATAATCCAACACTTCATTCTCCGCCCTTAATAGCTTTTACTTGTGATTCAAAGAAAAGAACCTATTCAAGGTTATTCAAGAATGGCAAAAGAAGTCACAACAAAAATAAATAAATAAATAATATCTGCTTATTGAAAATTGAGTTCCAAACATATATTTTAACTTCTTTTTTTTTTAATATATTCTTAATTTTGATTTTTTTAAAGCATTAGTTATATATTTAATAATTTAATTTATTACAATGATATCCCTCATCCATTATATTGTAATAGACGATGAATATCACAATTCTTTTCTATTTTTTATTTTTAATATTTAATTTTTTATGTTTATTGAAATGATAAACTCCGTTAAGATTGACATACAGTTGATTTAAGTTAAAGACTAAAATAATGTATATACGAAATGTGTGGGACCAAAATGAGTTAAAAATGAGAAACTAAAAATGAGAAGTTTCTCAAAAATATAGATATCAAAATTAAATTTGATCTAATTAAATAACTATTTTTATAATTGAAAATAATTACTTGATAATAAAAGAAAAAAAAATGTGTACATAAACTTGTAAAATGTTTTTGGTAGAACTTAAACCCTAATACTAAAATAAATGGAAAATACATAATTACCTATTTCACAAGGAAATGCTAATTAAAGATTTTGATTTATTATATGCTATAATAAAATTTGAGTCATAATAATAAATAGGATTTTTGTATGAAATAGGTGAGAATTTTTTTTTTTCTTTTTGAGGATTGGGACTGAGACTGTGACTAACCTAAAAGACTATCAAGATCAACTGAAATAGGACATTAGTGATGCAATTCGACTGCTTCTAATTGAGATGGATCTGCTTATACGAAGGTTTGAAAAGACTCATACGAGGATGAGATATTAACTCACACTAATAATGGGAGAATAATTATTATAATAATAATTATTATTAGATATATTATTTGAATTTGACGGGTGAATATCGAACTTATTATATATATTATTTGGAGGGATGGAGGTTTTTGGTGCCTAACCAATTGCATTGGCAACCAAAGACAAATGGGTGAGGAATTTGATACTTACAATTGATGTTTAAAGGGTACGGATTTAGGCGAGGTTGACGGGGGAACCCTTTAAAAATAATTTTATTATTTGAAATTGTTGCGGATATTATTTTTAAATAATTAAATTATATGATCTTGTAAATAATATAGATTACCATAATTATATTAAAATAAATTATATGATCTTGTAGATCATATAGATTAATATAATTATTTTTAAATATATTAAATTATTATAGGATGTGAATCATACCTTGGGATTGATGTCAATCCCAAATGGATGGATGGCCAACTTTGAATTGTTATTTTTCTTTTTTAACCTCATGGTAGTAAAATTAAATTAAAAAGTAGACATCAAAAAAATAAATTAAATTAAAGAGTAGCATAATTAACTTATGGCCTCCCAGAAGATTGATGTATTTTAAAAATTTAGTGATCTTGGAAGTTCAAGGTTAAAAGATTAGTAATTAAAAAAAAAAAAAAAGATAATTCGTGAAAAATTAAGGTTATATATCTATGTCTGGTATTGTATTTCAACACTTGTTTTCATTTGTATTTTTGTAAAACAACTCAAAATTTCATTCTGTGTTCGGGGGCAATAGGTATGACTGTTCTTGCTGAAGCCATATTCAATAAATTATTTTGTTAACATGGAGGTTCTTATTTCATTGACAATATTGGGGAAGAGTCAGAACAAAAAGATGGACTGAATTGCTTGCAAGGATAACTTCTTTCAATAATGTTGGGGGATGAAAATGTGAATAAAGATACTTCCATTGTAGGACACACCTACACAAAAGGAAAAAAAAAAAAAACTTAGCAAATCAAGTTTCTTATCGGACATCTCGATTGTCTCGGTTTACTCAATCGAATCATTGTAATAAGAGATCTTGATTGTCCAATTATTTTTAATAGTAGTGATGTTGGACTCGTCAAACAAATCTAGAGGGTTATGGCCTTCATAATGAGATTAGAATAATATTCACATTGATAAGTCCTTTAACAGGTATTTGATTTTACAAGTTAATAACAATTCATGATTTGTTACAAGCAATGGCCAAAGAAGTAGTTTGCTAAGAATATATTGGAGGTTCTGGACAGCGTAGTATACTGTCAGATCATGATTAAGAGTAATGCTAGATTGCTAAACTTGAGCATGAGTTGTAATGAATAAATTATCCATCACATTGTCTCAAAATTAAAATGGTGGTTGCAACTCACCATGTTATATAATTTGGATATAAACCTAGACAAACAAATTGTATGTTTACTTGAAAGATTAGGGAATAGAAATAAAGAATGAGAATGATTGTGGTGTTTACTTGCTGTAAAATAAATCTGTAATGAGAATAAAATTATGGATTCCATAATGGAATGGGGGTTCCATCCCCTTCCCCCCCCCCCCCCCCCCCCCCCCCCAACCACTTAGGATTCTTATTTCCTTTTATAATTTAAAAAGGTTTTTTTAAAGCCTTTATTTAAAAAAATAATAATAAAAAATTAAAAATAAAAAGTTGTAAAAAAAAAAAAAACTATTATGACGATTTACACATCAGAATGTGGCAAAAAGACGAAGTAAAATGATATACAATATATCATTTTATATATAAAAAAAAGAAATTATTATATAATATAGATACACAATATGTTTATAATAATATTGTTAAGAAAGTTTATTATTTTTAACCTATTATGAGAAGTTATATAGCAAAACATGATAAAAAACAAATATTATATCTTAAATACAATTTTGCAAAAAGATACATAATATTTCTTTTGCAATTGGCAAAATCTCAATAATTATGTATATATAAATATATATAAGAAAAAATGCTTATGGAGTATATAATTTTAATCTAAGGATACTTTTGTAACTTGCAATTTATCCATTCAAATTTTAATAAAAGTAAACATCTTAATGAGAATACTATTAATTCAGATTTTGATTCTGATTATGCCCATTTTTTGGTTCGGCCCAGATGGGCCAGTACATGCTTATTTAATTTAAACAGAAGCGAGGGCCTAGGAGGCCCAAAGATGGAACTAGAAGTTGCAAGCCCAACTCATGAGGTCATCCAGGTCGCGAGCCAACAACAGTTCCCAGAATGCCCCCTGCTCGGGGAGCTCGCGAGGTCGCGAGGTCGCGAGCTCGCATAGACCCCCAGATCTCCTTACCTCTGCCCTTGGCCACGTCAGCTCTCCTCCAGAGTGCATCACTTGGTTGACCTGAAGGCTTCCTCAGGAGATATCGTGTACAACAAGTTGTCAGAATTACCAACTCTCATGATTTCCCATCGAAAACTGCCTACACAATTACCCAGAAGCATTTAATGAAGTGAAGACCTCTTTAGGTATAATTAATGCAGACTTGTGCAGGGAGGAAATCATCATTACCTTTACAATTAATGCAGCATGGCAGTGTCAGGATTAGCTGAAACTAGCCGTTGCCAATAACGTGTATACTTTTCTTTTGTATATTTTATTGTAATCTCCCCTCCTCTATAAAGATAAGAGACATTCTACTGTACCAACAAGCTTAACATACTAGAGAACTGTCACTCTGCCGGAATTACTTCAGAGTGGCTGTGGACATAGGTGCAGTCACCGAACCACGTAAAAAACCTTTGTGTTTCTTCTTTCTCTCTCTCTCTCTCTCTCTCCCTTTAATTTCTTGCTGAACACCTTATTAAATCCGACGAACCACCAAGTCCGACATTCCTTCACTTGTATTAATCACCACCTACCTTGAACTTCATTAATTGATCATTTACTATCCTTCAATCAGTACAATCAATAGTTAATTAATTACCAAGTTCGCCGTCTGGGCCCCAGAATCTCTGGTTGACCGTTTCCGAACGTCAACATCTTTTGGAGCTAGAAGGAGGGCCCAACAGCGACCTGGTAATCTCTAGTTAGTTATTATTTCACATTCATTTATACTTGTCTACCATGGCTAGGATCAAGGCAACAAGGAGTGTCGGAGTAGCAGAAGAACGACGTGAAATTCAAGAAGAACAGAGCGCCTCACCTTCAGGAAACGAGGTCGCTCAGGAATGGCAGCAGCGCCAGCGAGCTCTAAAAGATACAGTAAGGGAGTTGACGACGACAGTGAAGGCGTTGGTGGAAGTCCAAGCCCGTGCGGTACAAAGACAGGTGGAGGTTGTACCACCAGGCAGAGCTCGCCGTCGACCTTCAGAAGAAATCCCAACTCCAGAAGGGGTAGCCGCAAGGGAAAGGTCGCTGACCGAAGGATCAGCCCGCTCCTCGAACTTACACCCAAGGAGAGCCAGGGGGAGGAGCCAAGAGCGGGAGATCTCACCTCACTAGAACGAGATAAGAGTAAGGGCGAGTATCGAGGACGCCAGGCGTGAAGAGGGTAGTCGTGGGCCAGAGCGAGTCCGCGGATACCGTGCAGGTTATGAGCCCGAGCCGCAGAGGGCCACCAAACACGTAGAAGCTCTAGGTGAAGGGGGCAGGTCACAGAACCGTTATTTTGGGGAGCAGGAAAGTACCAGCAGATGGAACCCCAGTCGGCGATCACTGACCCAGGACCCAGTAGTAGAAGAATTGCTGCAGAGGGTCCAACAGTTGAAAGCTCGACCTGGAGGCCAAACTAGGGAAGAGCGGGACAATCGTCGGGTACCATTCACCCGGGAGATCGAGATAGTGCCCTTACCAGCGAAGTTTAAGCTCCCCAATATCCCTCTATACAGTGGCAGGACAGACCCTTACGACCATCTGGACGCTTTCAATGTACAGATGGATCTTCAAACAGATGACCCGCTGGTAAAGTGCCAAGTATTCCCAGCAACTCTAGGGGATGCTCCGCGAGCTTGGTTCAAAGGCCTTCCAGCCCGTAGCATCGGAAGTTGGAGAGAATGTCAGAAGAAGTTCCTGGACCAATATAAGGCCTTGAGGAAGCAGCTCGCGCCAGCCTACCACCTCGCTACCATTTTCCAGAGACAAAATGAATCCCTGAAGGATTATATCACTCGATTCAGAGAGGAGGTGAGTAATGTGGAAACACCCTCTGACGAGAGTATTTTAACAGCTATTTCTGCAGGGCTCAGGAAAGATGGGAAGCTGTACGAAAGCATATACAAATCCCCTGTGAAGGATCTAGGGGAGTTCTACGAAAGGGCTGCTAAAGAAATCAGATGGGAAGAAGCCTTCGGGGCTAAGAAACCCAGTGGCCAGCGGGGTGAAGCAAGTGGTTCCCATCGTGAAAAGAGGAAGAATCATGGCAGTGATAGGCCAGGGGAGCCGAAGAACCAGACTGCCAATGTTGTGGCAAAGCGAGCTAGGCCAGGGCCGAGGATGGAGCGACCCCGGCGTCCGAACCGGTATGAAAGCTATAGTGTGTTGTCGGACAGGCAAGACAGGATCTTCGCCGCGGAAAGAAACAGGGAGAACTTCGGGAAGGCACCCCCGACTGGACCTCCTAACCGATGTCAGGACCCGAGGAAGTATTGTGCCTATTATAATGAGAACGGGCACAATACCTCAGACTGCTGGCAGTTGAAAGATGCCATTGAAGAACTCATAAGGCGAGGCCGCTTGGGAGAGTATGTGGTACAGCCCGCTGGCAGGCGACCTCAGCATCAGCGACCTCAGGGGCCAGACCAACAGCCCGAACAACAGCAGTCTCAGCGAGCTCCGGAGCCCGAGCGCGAGCCCGCTGTAAGAACAATCTTTACCATTTATGGTGGGCCTCATGTGGCAGGTACATCTAACAGGTCGCACCAGAGGTACGTCCGAGAAGCCAACCATACCCTACTGGCAGAATATGGAGGAGTCGAGGGACCCACCAAAAGGGCAAAAGCGTCCTCGGACAGTATTGTATTCACGGAGGAGGACGAGAGGGGAGTGCATTGGCCCCACAACGACGCGATTGTAATCCGGGCCCAGATCAGTAATGTCGAGGTACGAAGAGTAATGATCGACACTGGCAGCTCAGTCAACGTCATGTATAAGGACTGCTATGACCAGATGGGGTTAGGAGTTGAGCAGTTAACACCCTTACCAGAGCCCCTCTACGGATTCACAAGGGACGCAGTGATACCGATAGGCCAGATCAAGTTACCTCTCACCCTCGGAGAACTAGGCCGGCAAGCTACAATTCTTGTAGACTTCCTGATTATCAAGAGCCCTTCAGCATACAACATGGTCTTGGGGCGACCTTCGATGAACGAACTAGACATGGTCACCTCCACTAGAACGCTCACAGTCAAGTTCCCGACCCCCAACGGAGTAGGCTATGTCAATGGTGAACAACAGTTGGCCAGGCGATGCTATGAGGATGCAGTGAAGATGGGAGTTCGAGGAAAGAAAGTAAACGTGGTCTCGGGTGGCCAACCACAAGTCGTCTCTGAAACTGGGATAAGCGACGACCTCGACCCTCGTGAGGTGGATGCGGACAGGGCCACGGGACCTATCGAAGAGCTAGAGGATGTGCGGGTCAGTGAAGTAGATCCGGAGAGATGTGTGAAGATAGGAAGGGACCTGCTACCAGAGGTGAAGACCGAGCTCATAGAATTTCTAAAGATGAACCTTGACGTCTTCGCCTGGAACCACGAAGACATGGTGGGGATAGATCCTGATGTTATGTGTCACAGACTGAACATAGATCCCCAGCACAGGCCAGTCCGTCAGAAGAGGCCGATGACCCCGGAACGTTATACAGTTCTGAAGGAGGAGGTCGAGAAGCTGCTAGCTAACAGGTTCATCAGGGAGGCCCGTTATCCCGTCTGGGTCGCAAATCCGGTCCTCGTGAAGAAGAAGAACGGGAAGTGGAGGACTTGCATTGACTTCACCGACCTGAACAAGGCCTGCCTGAAAGATAGCTTCCCATTACCCAGGATCGATCAGCTGGTAGATGCGACAGCAGGGCACCAACTCCTGAATTTTATGGACGCCTACTCAGGATATAACCAGATCCCAATGAGCCCGCAGAACAAAGAACACACCTCTTTTGTCACTGATAGGGGGTTATATTGTTACAGAGTGATGCCATTCGGACTGAAGAATGCAGGAGCAACCTACCAGCGACTGGTCAACGCCATGTTCCAGGACCAGATTGGGAAAACCATGGAAGTATATGTAGATGACATGCTGGTAAAGTCCCAGAAAGCAGCAGACCATGTTCGCGACCTGGGCGAGACATTCAAAGTTCTCAGAAATTACCGGATGAAGTTAAACCCGCTGAAGTGTGCCTTTGGGGTAGCGTCTGGTAAGTTCCTTGGATTTATGGTAAATAGTAGAGGGATAGAGGCCAACCCGGAGAAGATCAGAGCGCTGGTGGAAATGAGGTCCCCTTCCAAAATCAAGGACGTGCAAAGTCTTAACGGACAGGTCGCGGCTCTCAGCCGGTTCATCTCAAAAGCTACTGACAAGTGCGTGCCGTTCTTCGAAGCCATAAAGAAGGCCAGGAACTTTGAATGGAATGAGCATTACGAAGAAGCATTTCAGAGGCTGAAGGAGTATATAGGTCAGGCCCCGCTCCTGTCCAAGCCAAAGGACGAGGAGAAGCTATTCCTGTATTTGGGTGTTTCTGAATACGCCCTAAGCGCGGCCTTGGTGAGAGAAGAGGATAAGATGCAGCTGCCTGTGTATTACGTCAGTAAAAGGCTGGTTGATGCGGAGACCCGATACTCACAAATGGAGAAGCTCGCGTACTGCCTGGTAATCGCCTCCAAGAAGCTACGTCCTTACTTCCAAGCTCATCAAATAGAGGTCCTCACACAATATCCTCTCAGACAAGTCCTCCAGAAAGCAGACACTTCAGGCAGGCTCCTCAAGTGGGCCATCGAGCTCACTCAATTCGGCATAGAGTTCAGGCCTAGAGCGGCGTTCAAGGCCCAGGCATTTGCAGACTTTATCGTAGAATTCACAGGGCCAGTACCAGAGCAGGAGGAACTAGTCGGTGATCAAACTTGGGAGCTTTATGTGGATGGATCTTCTAACGAGCAAAGCTCGGGGGCTGGAATAATGCTGGTCAGTCCAGAAGGCCACAAGATCCTGAGTGCCTTAAGGTTTGGATTCCGAGCTACCAATAATGAGGCCGAGTACGAGGCATTGCTTGCCGGACTTCGCCTGGCAAAGGAGGTACGAGCTGAGCAGGTAAAGGTCTTTAGTGATTCTCAACTTATTGTTTGCCATGTCAGGGGAGAATATCAGACAAAGGGAAGGAGGATGTCAAAATACTTCCAAAAAGTTAACGAGTTACTGGGGGCTTTCAAGGGGTTCGAAGTGAATCAGATCCCCAGGGCACAGAACTTTAACGCAGACGCCCTGGCCCGCTTAGCGACCTTCCAAGATGCAGATCTCCTCGAGTCTTTCCTTGTGGAATTCCTACCCACTCCAAGCATCGAGGGCGAAGAGGCAATGATGACCATACAGGTGCGGCCTAACTCCTGGATGAGCTCGTTATTGGGTTACTTGCAGGAAGGAAAGCTGCCAGAAAACAAGTTGGAAGCTCGCCGCCTACGAGCTAGAGCAGCCCGATACTGCATTTATGATGACAGATTGTACAAGAAGGGGTTCTCAACCCCGCTGCTGCGATGTATAGATGATGAGGACTGTGAGGTGGTGCTAAATGATATTCACGCAGGTCATTGTGGGAACCATGCAGGAGCATTGTCCTTAGCCCAGAAGGCCCTCAAACAGGGGTTCTACTGGCCAACTATGAAGTAGGATGCCTTGGATTTGGTGAAGAAGTGTGATAAGTGCCAGAGATTTGCTAAGGTCCTGCGAGCTCCACCAGCCTACCTCCAGCAAATGGTGAGTCCATGGCCTTTCGCAATCTGGGGGATGGACCTCATCGGACCTTTGCCCACAGCTCGAGGAAGTTGCAGGCATGCTGCGGTCGCTGTGGACTACTTTACCAAATGGGCCGAAGCTAAGGAGCTTGCCGAAATCTCCACAGCGAAGATAGAAAAATTTGTGTGGGACAATATCATCTGCAGGTTCGGGGTCCTTTAGCAGCTCGTCACGGATAATGGGACTCAGTTCATCAGCGAGCAGTTCATAGACTTCTGCAACGAGCTCGGAATTGTAAAGAGCTTCTCGGCTGTGGACCATCCTCAGGCCAATGGTCAGGTCGAGGCCGTGAACAAGATCATCAAGCAGACTTTAAAGACCAGGCTAGAGGCCAGAAAGGGGGCTTGGGCTGACGAGCTACAGAAAGTCCTCTGGGCATACAGGACCACAGTCCGTAATTCGACGGGTGAAACCCCATTTTTCATGGTATATGGAACAGAGGTCATGATACCGGCAGAATTTGAAGTCACCAGCCAGCGAAGGGCCTCGTTCTGACCTGGAGACAATGATCAGCTGCTCGCGGCCAATTTAGACTTAGCCGAGGAAGCGAAGGAGACAGCTCGCCTGAGGGTAGCTGTGTACCAGTAGAGAGTTGCCAAGTATTACAACAAAAAGGTGCGAGCTCGAAGCTACAAAGCCGGGGACCTCGTTCTCAGGTTAGTCCTCCCTGGGGCTCGCAAGGCAAGCGATGGGGTGCTCGGGCCCAACTGGGAGGGACCATACCTCATCAAGCAGAATCTGAAGAATGGAGCCTATCATTTGGCCAGCATGGATGGATCAGAGTTACCTCGAGCCTGGAATGCTGAACACCTGCGACCGTACTACACCTAAGAACTGTCAGTCCGCTCTAACTTTGTACATGATTCTTTTTGACGATTGTCTGTAAATATGCTTTCACTTGTTTTCTGTTGTATATGTCATATTTGATGCAGAAAGCAAACTGGTTGAACCAGCAAATGTACATATTAAAAAGAGCAAAGCTAATGAAATCTCTTTCTTAAGAAATCGAGCTGCAATCTATTTTCATGAAATGCTTATGTATATACATATATTATTCCTTGAAGATATCTATGCAAAAATCCAAGGAACCTTTCACAACTAAAATGCTCGCATAGAATCGCTGGCCAAAGCTACGAGCATATTCTGGCAATAAGTGTCTATAAAAGGCCTCAATCGAGGATGCTTCATCAATTAATGCTCGACCCATCCATATTATCCTCACTAACAGAGGTTTACGTCGGCAAGCATCAAGTTCATTTCTTAGTTCGCAGCCGCCATGTTTAGGACTTCGCGAATCAATTGCCCCGCGACCTCGCGGGAGGGGGTAAGGCTACGCCTCTCAAATATAAAGATACCCGCGGACCTCGCGAATCAATTGCCCCGTGACCTCGCGGGAGGGGGTAAGGCTACGCCTCTCAAATATAAAGATGCCCGCGGACCTCGCGAATCAATTACCCTGCGACCTCGCGGGAGAGGGTAAGGCTACACCTCTCAAATATAAAGATGCCCGCGGACCTCGCGAATCAATTGCCCCGCGACCTCGCGGGAGGGGGTAAGGCTACACCTCTCAAATATAAAGATGCCCGCGGACCTCGCGAATCAATTACCCCGCGACCTCGTGGGAGGGTGTAAGGCTACGCCTCTCAAATATAAAGATGCCCGCGGACCTCGCGAATCAATTGCCCCGCGACCTCGCGGGAGGGGGTAAGGCTACGCCTCTTAAATATAAAGATGCCCGCGGACCTCGCGAATCAATTGCCCCGCGACCTCGCGGGAGGGGGTAAGGCTACGCCTCTCAAATATAAAGATGCCCGCGGACCTCGCGAATCAATTGCCCATTAAATGTAAGCTCCTGCCAATCTTTTAAGGTTTGCCCAATTATATCACTTGCAGGGTCAAATACTTTGCTCGATTGAGCTATTTACTGAATCCAAATTCGTATGAGCTAACGCATTATTATCACTGGCCGCAGTCAGCAGGTTCGCAAGTTAGCATGATTTTCACGATTGTGATTCACTTAGCAAATTTTAATACTTATAATGGTATGTTTATTGTCTGTTAGTTGCCCATCATATAACTAAAATATGCATATCTACACTTGGACAAAGTACTGAAATTGTGCAGGAAATCCAATATTAAAATTCCGAGCTCCAAGCTCGTTGTTTGAGTTCCAACAAATAAAAGAAAATTACAATAAGTCAAATAGACAAATGAAATGAAAATGCCCTAGACGCCAGCCGGTTCGTCTGAAGGAGCAGGATCAACTAAGGCTTCTACTGGGGACTCTGCCTCAGGGACGGGCTCAGGAGCTGGTAAATCAGAAAGGGCCTCTGTTGGGGGCTCAGGCATTGGAGGATCCTCTAAAGCTGGAGGTACCTTAGGGACCTGTTCTGGCAAGGGGATTGGGACAGCAGATGGATCAACTGGGGGAGCAGAGGAAGTATCCGCATGTCGCGCACTCTGAGCACCTGCGGCGAGCTCCGTGAACTCCCGGATCATTTTAACCCCTTCTGACCCAAAGAAGGAGTAGTCCAAGTCCGGGTAGCGCTCCCACATGCTGAACAGAAATGCCCTCTCGACCTCTTCCTCAACCCTATTACGCTCCCTAGCTAACTTGCTCTCTATGCCCGCCTCGGTCTGAGCCAGCTTCCTCCCTGTCTGAGCCAGTTTCGCTTCGTATGAGTGTGCATGATTGTTGTCCAAGACATTCGTATGAGTGTGCATGATTGTTGCCCAGTTGTCAAGGAAGGAAGTTAAATATCTTCCTCCAGGTTCAAGCTCAATGTTGGTCGTGTTGGTGAATGGGTCCTCTCAGCCTCTAGGACATCACGCTCATCATCCTGGGAAGCAGTACGCCGCGAAAGAACGGTGAACTTAGTTATTCTACTACTGGTACCAGCCCGGGCTATCTGAGGAGCGGCCTCGGATGTAGTTTCCCCTTCTCTACGTTGAGGAGCGACCTCAGTCGGAACTGCCCCTTTTCCATGCTGAGAGGTGACTTCAGGAAGAGCTTCCCCCTACTGCAAGCTCAAGTGCCGGACCAACTGAAGGTCCTCAAAAACGGTGGAAAGTGGCACTTCGCTAGGAGCAACGGCCACAGAAGCCTGGTCCTTAGTAGATGACTTTAGGCGTTTGATCGGAGCAGCTGGAGAAGAGAATTCGGCTGGCCGCTTGGCTGGAGTTGTTAAAGAAGCTGGAGCTGTAGCAAGACTTTCAGAAGGGAATTTTAAAAGAGTAAGTTTCCTCTTATTGGTTGGAACTCGCCTAGTGGAAGGAACTTTTTGAGATGCACCCGCTATTGGGGCGTGAGCTGGAACAGGCAGTGAAGCCTTTAAGACAGACGTATAATGTGGGGAGGGAGATGAATCTACCTGCACAACAGGGGCTGCGCGGGCTGGAGCTGATCCTGTCCGAGCTGGAGTAGGAGCTGAAGAAGTTGTTTGAGATGCGCCATTTGATGGAGCGTGAGATGAAGCCGATTTTGCCTGAGCTAGGGCGCAAGCAGGAGCACCTTGAGTAGAAGCTTTTCGAGCTAGAGAAGGTGCACGAGTTGTTCTCGTTGCTTGCGTAATGACGGGCTTTGGAGGTCGAGGAGCAGATGTATCCCCTATCTGGACTGGGACTTCAACGACAGAAGGAAGTCTAGGGGTATCACCCATGTTACCTATGTCCTCTTCAGGTCGCAGAAGTGGAGATTCCTTGGGAGGGGTAAGGCCGTAAGTGCTAAGAAGAGCATCGTTGAATTTGGTGCTGATGCTCGCTTCCTTCAAGTTCGCAAGCGCATCGAGAGCACTTTTTTCCTCGCTGCTGAGAGGAGACTCGTCTGTTTTCAAAACTACAAAGCAAAGCATTAAAAAAAAAAAAAGCTCGTTTAAATTTTCTTTCTGCATACCTGGTTCCAGAATGAAGCTATAATTACAAAGACCCGCGAGAGAGAAACAGGAAACATAGAATTAGCTCGTTTTGTACGGTCTAACATTAGACTTGCCCTTCGCTTCTCCTTAGGGCAAAAGATCTTTGTATTTTGACGGACGAGCTGTAAGATAGAAGATGTGGTCGGGTTTCTCTCCCTCTTTAGTATTTACAGCCTTGAAGCTGTAGAACTGGTGTATGATTTTTGGAGTATGGGGAGGAAGGCCGTTCTTGAGGAAGGCCAGAGCCAACGAAGTTAGCTGCGCATAGGAGTTTGGTGTCAATTGGAACGACACGAGCTTGATTGCGTTGAGGAACGCGATCAAGTAAGGAGGCATGGGGAATCTTAGTCTCTGCTCAAGATGCTGGGTGTTAACAGTGACGTACTCCCTTGACGGATAGCATGCATGGTTTTTGGGAACGGGTATCAGTGCACGACAACCCATAGGGATGTGAAATTGCATGGTATGCCCTACCACATCAAAAAATTCCAATGTAGAAGGATGGTGGGCAAATGTATCCCGAGCTTCTCTTCCCTGCCTAACATGCTCTCGAGCTTCATCTCGCTCATGGGCCTCCCTACCTTGAGTTTTCAAGTCGCAGCAAGCAAGTTATTAAAATACTAGAAATATCCTGAGTCTCCTACTTTGCATGTCATTCATAAAATGAGGGGAGGGGAGGGGAGGGGGGGAAGGGGGGGGGGGGGCTCGACCTATGAATAAGCGACTTGCGAGCTACCGGTTTATAGGAACCTAGTTCTACAGTTCGTATGCATAACAGGCCGCAAACAGTAACCAAGTCACAAATAAATATGTAATAAGATCAAATCAATAGAAGTTGAAGAGTTTTGTTCAGCAAGAGATTGAGAACAACAAGGTTCAGCAATGTTTAAAAAGGTGCAATAACGACACGCCATATTCAACCCATTTTGGACACAACAAAAGCAAGGCACAATATGATATAAACTTAGCAACAGTGGTGAATAAAATGCAAGCACAAAAGCAACATGAACTCAGCAAAAATTAACCAAAAAGAAGAACAGAAAGTTTGAAAAAAGAAATCAGATGATTTACCTTGAATTTCTGATGAAAAGTGTAGAGATAGTGACTAGAAATTCTTTGAACTTGGTTGCTTGGATGCTTGGCTGCTTTGAGAGAAAATGACAAATAAAAAAGAAAGTGAAAAGGGCTCAATCGCTTTATATAAGCGAATGATGTCGAACCGTAGCCGTTAGATTTGTGTGCTATGTAACCGTCATTAATCCAACGGTGCAGCGCGAGGTACTACCTTGTAATTATGCAGCCGTCAGTTGAAAGACGTGCGCATTAAATGCGCATGTAATGTACGTGCAAGCGTCAGTTCAGTTACTTCCTACATGGCTGACATGTGTAGCAACTGATAAGATGGAATTTGAAAGAGCGCGAAAGAAGTTATTCACGTTAGCTTTTACCAGCGAGCTCAAGCTCCCAGTTCGCAGAACGAACTGAGAGCTGGGAGACTGATGTTGTGTGTATTTTTCGGACTCATTAAATGGGCTGGTAAAAGCTCAACGTAGGCCCGATAGAAGGCCTGATAAAGTCAAAACCAGACAAGGCCCATCAGGCGAGGTCCAGATATCAACTCTAAGCCAAGCGAGCTCTGCAGTTCGCTCAAGTAACCTCTTCAATTTACAACAGCGAGCTCGTAACACAGCTCGGTTATAGCTCGCTCCATAGTTCACCTCATTCATAGCTCGCTTATCAATGAGCTCTAGCTCGAGGGCGCAAATCGCCATACAGTCAACAGCTCGCTCAAGAGCGCAATAAATGCAGTATCTTCCAGAATAGGCAGTTACCTAATCCAACCATGATTTTCTCTCTAGAAACGGAAGTCAATTCAAATTCAAATTCAGTCAACCTTATTTCGAGATACTTAAGACAATTTCTTGATATTATTCCAACTGAATAGGAAGTGTAATTAATTCATGATTCTCTTACTAATTTTTCTAATTTTATTCAAAATATTTGGGAAGTATAATTAATTCGGGATTCTTTTCCTGATTTGTTGCAACAGAGTTGTGACGCTTGTTTCCCTATAAATAGGGGTGGAAATCATTGTAACAGGTATCATATAATATTGAATAATATACTATTACTCTGCAGAGATTAAGAGAGACAGTCGTGGACGTAGGCTTATTATTGCTGAACCATGTAAAAAGGCTTCGTATTTCCTGATCTTGTTGGGTTCTTTGTTGTGCTATTCTCTTGGTTTTTGTGCTTACTCACATTGATTGCAGGTATTGGACATTGAATACTCGTCGACTGAAATTAACTCGACTGAAATTCACGTTGAATTTCAGTCGATGAGTATTCAATGCCCAATACTTGCAATCAATGTAAGTAAGCACAAAAACCAAGAGAATAGCACAGCAAAGAACCCAACAAGATCAGGAAACACAAAACTTTTTTACGTGGTTAAGCAATAATAAACCTATGTCCACGACTGTCTTTCTTAATCTCTGCAGAGTGACAGTATATTATTCAATATTATATGATACCTGTTACAATGATTTTCACCCCTATTTATAGGGAAAGAGACGTTACAACTCTGGTTGCAACAAATCAGGAAAAGAATCCCGAATTAATTACACTTCCCAAATATTTTGAATAAAATCAGAAAAATCAAGAAAAGAATCATGAATTAATTACACATCCTATTCAGTTGGAATAATATCAGGAAACTGCCTTAAGTATCTCGAGATAAGGTTGATTGAATTTGAATTTGAATTAACTTTTGTTTATGGAGAGAAAATCATGGTTGGATTAGGTAATTGCCTACTCTGGTAGATACTGCATTTATTGCGCTCTTGAGTGAGCTGCTGACTGTATGACGGTTTGCGCCCTCGAGCTAGAGCTCGTTGATAAGCGAGCTATGAATGAGACGAACTATGGAGCGAGCTATAACCGGGCTGTGTTACAAGCTCGCTGTTGCAAATTGAAGAGGTTTCTTGAGCGAGCTGCAGAGCGAGCTGGGCTTAAAGTTGATATCTGGACCTCGTCTGATAAGCCTTGTCTGGTTTTGACTTTATCGGGCCTAAGTTGGGCTTTTACCAGCCCATTTAATGAGTCTGAAAAATACACAAAACACAGCCCCCAACTCTCAGTTCATTCTGCGAATTGGGAGTTCTAGCTCGCTGGTTAAAGCTGACTTCCCTCACACGCCAACATGAATAACTGCTTTCGTGCTCTTTCAAATTCCATCATATCAGTTGCGACACGTGTTAGCCATGCACGAAGTAATTGAACCGACGCTTGCACGTTTATTACACGAGCATTTAATGCGCACGTCTTTCAACTGACGACTGCATGATTACAAGGCCGTACCTCGCGCCGCATCGTTGGATTAATGACGGTTACATAGCACACAAATCTAACGGCTATGGTTCGACCTCATTCGTTTATATAAAGCGATGGAGCCCTTTTTACTTTTTTTTTATCTGTCATTTTCTCTCAAAGCAGCCAAACATTCAAACAACCAAGTTTAGAGAATTTCCAGTCACTATTTGTACACTTTTCATCAGAAATTCAAGGTAAATCATCTGATTTCTTTTTTTAAACTTTCTGTTCTTCTTTTTGGTTAACTTTTGCTGAGTTCATGTTGCTTTTGTGCCTGCGTTTTATTCACCACTGTTGCTAAGTTTATATCATATTGTGCCTTGCTTTTGTTGTATCCAAAATGGGTTGAATATGGCGTGTCGTTATTGCACCTTTTTGAACGTTGCTAAACCTTGTTGTTTTGAGTCTCTTGCTGAACAAAACTCTTCAACTTCTGTTGATTTGATCCTATTACATATTTATTTGCGACCTGTTTACTGTTTGTGGCCTGTTATGCATATGGACTGTAGAACTAGGTTCCTGTAAACCAGTAGCTCGCAGGTCGCTTATTCATAGGTCGAGCCCCCCCCTTCCCCTCCCAATTTTATGAATGACAAACAAAGTAGGAGACTTAGGATATTTCTAGTATTTTAATAACCTGCTTGCTGTGACCTGAAAATGCTTATTTTGTACAGATGTCTTCAAGCGGAGCAAGTAGGGAAACTACTCGAGGTAGGGAGGCTCATGAGCGAGATGAAGCTCAAGAGCATGTTAGGCAGGGAAGAGAAACTCGGGATACATTTGCCCACCATCCTTCTACATTGGAATTTTTTGATGTGGTAGGGCATACCATGCAATTTCACATCCCGATGGGTTGTCGTGCACTGATACCCGTTCCCAAAAACCATGCATGCTATCCACCAAGAGGGGTACGTCGCTGTCAGCGCCCAGCATCTTGAGCAGGGACTAAGATTCCCCATGCCTCCTTACTTGATCGCGTTCCTCAACGCAATCAAGCTCGCGCCGTTCCAATTGACATCGAACTCTTATGCGCAGCTAACTTCGTTGGCTCTGGCCTTCCTCAAGAACGGCCTTCCTCCCCCTACTCCAAAAATCATACAGTAGTTCTACAGCTTCAAGGCTGTAAATACTAAAGAGGGAGAGAAACCTGACAACATCTTCTACCTTACAGCTCGTCCGTCAAAATACAAAGATCTTTTGCCCCAAGGAGAAGCGAAGGGCAAGTCCAATATTGGACCGTACAAAATGAGCTAGTTCTATATTTCCTGTCCCTCTCTCGCGGGTCTCCGTAATTGCAGCTTTGTTCTGGAACCAAGTATGCAGAAAGGAAATTTAAACGAGCTTTTTTTTTTTTTTTTTTTTTTTTAATTGCTTGGCTTTGTAGTGTTGAAAACGGACGAGTCTCCTCTCAGCAGCGAGGAAAAAAGGGCCATCGATGCGCTTGCAAACTTGGAGGAAGCGAGCATCAGCAGCAAATTCAACGATGCTTTTCTTAGAGCTTACGGCCTTGCCCCTCCTAAGGAATCTGCACTTCTGCGACCTAAAAATGACATAAGTAACATGGGTGATACCTCTAGACTTCCTTCTGTCCTTGAAGTCCCAATCCAGGTAGGGGATACATTTGCTCATCGACCTCCAAAACCCGTCGCTACACTAGCAGCGGGAACAACTCGTGCACCTTCTCCAGCTCGGAAAGCTTTTACTTAAGGTGCTCTTGCTTGCGCCCCAGCTAGGGCGAAATCGGCTTCATCTCGCGCTCCATCAAAGGGCGTATCTCGAAAAACTACTTCTCCAGCTCTTGCTCCAGCTCGGACAGGATCAGTTCCAGCCCGCGCAGCCCCTGTTGTACAGGTAGATTTGTCTCCCTCCCCACATCATACATCTGTCTCAGAGGCTCCACTGCCTATTGCAGCTCGCGCCCCAGCAGCGGGTGCATCTTAAAAAGTTGCTTCTTCATCCCTTGTTCCTTCCACTGGGCGAGTTCCAACCAATAGGAGGAAACTTACTCTTTTAAAGTTTCCTTCTGAAAGTCCTGCTACAACTCCAGCTTCTTTAACAACTCTTGCCAAGCGGCCAGCCGAATCCTCTTCTCCAGTTGCTCCGGTCAAACGCCCAAAGCCATCTGCTAAGGACCAGGCTCCTGCGACCGTTGCTCCTAGCGAGGTGCCACTTTTCACCGCTTTTGAGGACCTTCAGTTGGTCTCGCACCTGAGCTTGCAGCAGGGGGAAGCTCTTCCTAAAGTCACCTCTCAGCATGGAAAAGGGGCAGTTCCGACTGAGGTCGCTCCTCAACGTAGAGAAGGGAAAACTTTATCCGGGGCCGCTCCTTAAGCAGCCTGGGCTGGTACCAGCAGGAGAATAACTAAGCGCACCGTTCTTTCACGGCGTACTGCTTCTCGAGATGATGTGCGTGATGTCCAAGAGGCTGAGAGGACCCCTTCACCAACACGACCAAACAAGGAGCTTGGACCTGGGGGAAGATATTTAACTTCATTCCTTAACAACTGGGCAACAATCATGCTCACCCATACGAATGTCTTGGAGGATAGGCGTCTTAAGGGCGAGGATCTGGACGAGTTCGCAGCTCGTCATTCCATGCTAGTAAGTCATTCTTCTTCATCTACTGACTTCTTTACTTTATTAAATATTAACCTGTGACATTTTCAGAGCGCCCTTGCTGCAATGAAGCGGAGAAGGGAGATAAGGGCTACCAATGATGAAATAAGGAAGCTGGAATACGAGCTGGAGGAGACCACTGATGAGATAACTCATTTGGCCAAGGGTAGAATACAAGGTCAGGAAGCACAGATCGCTGAGACAAATACGGCAAGGCAGATAGCCGAGGAAGCTCTAAAGAAAATGGAAAATGAGCATGTGATGTTAAGAGATGAGCTACACAAAGCGAGGGAAGAGCTAAGGCAGTCTGAGCAACGGGCCAAGCTGGTCGAGCAGTGAGCTTAAACTGCAAAGGATAAGATCGAAGTGCTTCGTCGTCAAGTTGATGCTGCATTGGCGCAAGCTGAGGTTGCTAATAAGCGGGTTGAAGAGGCAGGAGCAGCAGCTAAGTGTGGAGAGGCTACAACTAAATGAGCTGAGGAGGCTGAGCATCGAGCTGAGGTACTTAGGCAACAGGTGGGGGAGGCCATTTAGCAGGCTGAGGCTGTGGAGCAGCGAGTAGAAGCCATGAAGAAAGAAGCCGAGGTCGTTAACCGTCACGCAGATAATGCCTTTGAAGAATTGACGGTCTACCAAGAGCAGGCTGCTCAAGAATTGGAAGTGCAGGTTGCTCAAGCCAGGGATGAGGCTAAGGAGGAAACAGGTCGTAACTTCCTCTACACTCTATGGATGTCTCATCCGAAGATGGATTTTTCCGTCTTTTGGGACGTGGGACTTGAAACTGTAGAGGAGTTTAGAGCAAAGACTGCCTCGTTTTTATCCGATCCTGTTCCTCTAGCAGATGAAGCACCTGGTGCGACCTCTCAAACTGAGTCCGCTGGCAACCTCAATCTTCCTGGCTTGTCTCCTCCCCGCGATCCCCCAGTTTAGAGCATAGATCTTCCAGCTCAAAGTTCAAATTATCTCGTTCAAAGTCTAAACCCTCCAGCTCAGGGCTAACATTTATCTTTTGTATTCGTATTTTTCTTTCATACTTATACTCATTATTTCACCTGTAAGAGACTTTTTGGAATTTAATTAAATTTCTTTCCTCGCATCTTTTATTTTGAATGTACTTGAGTTATAGTATGTGTTATGCTTCTCGTAATCTCCTATATTTTCAATTTACATGACATAATACTTTATGTGAGCTAATCAGCATGACATGAACTTGTCCTTAATCAGATGTAATAACTCAAGCAATTACTTGGTTCTTTATTAAGTAACCTGTTGAAATAGGTTGAAAACTTGTCCATTAAATGAAAATTGTTGACGAGCTATCTAGGTTAATTAACCATACGAGGTCTAACGACCTCGTTTTTTTGTCTTTTCGTTTTAACGAGTTATGCAGAGACACTTAATCACATTGCTTTTTAGGCTCCTTTTATTTTTAGCGAGCTATGCAGGGACAATTAGTCTCACCTACTTTTTAGGCTCATTTTATTTTTAGCGAGCTATGCGGGGACAATTAGTCACATTGCATTTTAGGCTCATTTTATTTTTAGCAAGCTATGTAGGGACAATTAGTCTACTGCTTTTTAGGCTCTTTTTAATTTTGACGAGCTATGCACGGATAATTAGCCACACTGCTTTTTAGGCTCCTTTTATTTTTAGCGAGCTATGCAGGGACAATTAGTCACATCTGCTTTTCAGGCTCATTTTATTTTTAGCGAGCTATGTAGGGACAATTAGTCACACTGCTTTTTAGGCTCATTTTATTTTTAGCGAGCTATGCAGGGACAATTAGTCTACTGCTTTTTAGGCTCTTTTTAATTTTAGCAAACTATGCAGGAACAATTAGCTACACTGCTTTTTAGGCTCCTTTTATTTTTAGTGAGCTATGTAGGGACAATTAGTCACACCTACTTTTTAGGTTCCTTTTATTTTTAGTGAGCTATGCAAGGACAATTAGTCACACTGCTTTTTAGGCTCCTTTTATTTTTAGCGAGCTATGCAGGGACAATTAGTCTATTGCTTTTTAGGCTCTTTTTAATTTTAGCGAGCTATGCAGAGACAATTAGCCATACTGCTTTTTAGGCTCATTTTATTTTAGCGAGCTATGTAGGGACAATTAGTCACATCTGCTTTTTAGGCTCATTTTATTTTTAGCGAGTTATTAAGCTCGGAGCTCGTTAACGTAGTGGGGAGAGTTGAATCATAAGCGGGGGGAAATTGAGTTTTCATTAACTAAAATAAGTTTGAACTACATATATCAAAGATTTTATTAATAATAAGGGCGGAGATGTTCGACATTTCAAGCTCGAGGGACTCCAGCTCCATTCTTATTAGCTAAACGATAAGGTTTATTCCCCAAGCTTGCTTTGACAACATAGGGTCCCTCCCAGTTCGAGCCTAAGGATCCATCACTTGGCTTGCAGGCTCCTGGCAGAATGAGATGTAAAACTAAGTCTCCCACATTGAATCTGCGAATCCGAGCATACTTGTTATAGTACCTTGCTATTCTCTGCTGATAGACAGCTACTCTCAATCTGACTATCTCCCTAACTTCTTCAAGCAGGTTCAAGTTTGCAGCAAGTAATTGATTATTATCATTTGGATTGAAGGTCGTTCTTTGTTGCGAGGTGACTTCCAACTCAGCTGGGATCATGGCCTCAGACCCATACACCATTGATAATAGGGTTTCCCCGGTGGAACCGCGAACTGTGGTTCTGTAAGACCACAACACTTTCTGGAGTTCGTATACCCACGCTCATTTCTTTGCTTCCAATTTCATTTTCAAGGTCTGCTTTATAATTTTGTTCACAGCTTTTACTTGGTCGTTGGCTTGTGGATGGTCTACTGTTGAGAAAATCTTTTTGATCTTCAGCTCGCTGCAGAATCTAAGAAAC
Source organism: Litchi chinensis (assembly GCA_019925255.1). Classification (NCBI taxonomy): domain Eukaryota; kingdom Viridiplantae; phylum Streptophyta; class Magnoliopsida; order Sapindales; family Sapindaceae; genus Litchi; species Litchi chinensis. The sequence goes on from CM034466.1 coordinate 12,316,231, forward strand.
TGGTCGTTGCTGAACTGGGTCCCATTGTCTGTCACGATCTGTTATGGGACCCTGAATCTACAAATGATATTGCTCCACACAAATTTCTCAATCTTTGTTATGGAGATTTCTGTAAGCTCCTTCCCTTTTGTCCACTTGGTGAAATAATCCACCGCGACTACTGCATGTTTGCATCTTCCACGAGCCATTTAAAGGGGTCCGATCAAATCCATCCCCCAAATTGCAAAGGGCCATGGGCTCACCATTTGTTAGAGATAAGCTGGTGGAGCTCGTGGAATTTGGACGAACCTCTGACACTTGTCGCATTTTTTCACTAGGTTGATGGCGTCCTGCCTCATAGTAGGTCAATAGAAACCTTGACGAAGTGCCTTCTGAGCTAGAGACAGCTCCCTAACATGGTTCCCACAATGACCTTCGTGTATTTGCCTCAGTGCTGTTTCACATTCAGGGCCATCAATGCATCTTAATAGTGGGGCTGAGAACCCTTTCTTATACAACGTATCATCATAGATGCAATATCTGGCTGCTCTAGCTCGCAGACGCCGCGCTTCCAGCTTGTTACTTAGCAGCTTTTCGTCCTGTAAATAATTGAGAATTTGGCTCATCCAGGAATTGGGCTGCACAATTATTGCCATAATTATATTCTTCTCTTCTGTACTTGGGGCTGGTAGGAACTCTACTGGAATTGCCCCAAGAAAATCCGCGTCTCGAGTGGTTGCCAAGCGAGCTAATGCATCTGCATGTGCGTTCTGAGCTCGTGGAATCTGCTTCACTTCGTACCTTTGAAACACACCCAGCAGCTCGTGAACTTTCTAGAGGTAAAGGGCCATTTTTGGTCCCTTGTCTTGATATTCCCCCAATATGTGGCAGACAACGAGCTGCGAATCGCTGAAGACTTTCAGTCGCTCAGCTCGTATTTTCTTAGTCAAACGCAAACCTACGAGCAAGGCTTCATACTCAGCCTCATTGTTTGTTACCTGGAAGTCAAACCTCAAATCACAAAGGATTTTATGGCCTTCAGGACTGATCAGTAAAATTCCAGCTCCAGCCCTCTACTCGCTGGATGATCCATCAACATAAAGCTCCCAGGTCGGACCTTCAGAAGATTCGACTTCAGCGTCCATGAGTTGATCTATCCTTAGCAAGGGGAAACTATCTTTGGGGCATGCCTTGTTCAGGTAAGTGAAGTCAATGCAAGTTCTCCACTTCCCGTTTTATTTCTTCACTAATACAGGATTGGCAACCGAGGTCTGGTAGTAAGCTTCTCTGATGAACTTGTTAACTAGCAGCTCTACCTCTTCTTTTAGTGCTAAGTAACGTTCCCCTGTCATTGCTTTTTTTTCTAAAGAACTGGTTTGAAGTGAGGATCAATGTTCAGCCTGTGAGACATCACTTTGGGATCTATCCCCACCATATCCTCATGATTCCATGCAAACACATTCAAGTTCGCCTTCAGGAAGTCAGCGAGCTAGGTTCTCAGTTCTGGAGCTAATCATCTTTCTAGCTTTAGGCACCTTTCTAGATCTGCCTCACTAACTTGCACGTCTTTCAATTATTCGACTGGCCTAGAAGCTCGGTCTGCATATACCTCGCGAGGGTCCAAGTCGTGGCTGACTCATTTCTCAGTCATAGTTCATGGTTCGCCCCTCGAAACCACGTTCACCTTCTTCCCTCTTACACCCATCTTTACTGCATCCTCGTAGCAGTGCCGGGCTAAGTGCTACTCTCCTCGAACATATATGATACCATTAAGAGTTGGAAACTTGACTGTAAGAGTTTTGGTTGAAGTAACCACATCCAACTCGTTCATGGCAGGTCTTCTCAGGACCACATTATAAGCTGATGAGCAGTCAATTATCAAGAAATCTGTTAGAGTTGTTGCCTAACGACCTGACTCTCCAAGAGTCAGGGGTAGCTTGATCTAGCTCACTGATACTACAGCATCTCTAGTGAATCTATATAAAGGCTCTGGAGACGGTCTCATCTGTTCTGCTCGCAACCCCATCTGATCAAAACAGCTTTTATACATTACGTTCACCGAGCTCTCAATATCAATCATGATGCGCCTAACCTCCATATTACTAATTTTAGCTCGTATAACCAGCGCATCGTTATGAGGTCAGATCACACCTCTAGCATCTTCATCAGTAAATACAATTTCGTTCGAGGTCATCTTCGCCCTTTTAGCAGACCCATCTGACCCACTGACCTGGAAAGTGTGATTCGCCTCTCGGACGTATCTCTCATGTGATCTGTTTGACACACCTACGATATGGGGGCCGCCATGAATTATAAAAATTGTCCTTACCGCAGGCTCATGCTCAGGCTCGAGAGCTCGTTGGGGCTGCTGCTGGTGTGTTGGTTGTTATTGATGAGGTCGTTCCTGCCACGGTCAGGAGTCTGCAGGTCGTTCCACATAGTCTCTCAAGCGACCTCTCCTGATTAGTTTTTCAATGGCGTCCTTCAAAGCCCAACAGTCCGAAGTATTTTGCCCGACATCATTATGATAGGCACAAAACTTGCTTCTATCTCTTTGATAAACAGGGGTTCTCAAAGGATAAGGCTTTCCAAAGTCCTCCCTGTTCTTTTCTGCTGCAAAGATCCTGTCTTGTGAGTCTGAAGGATACTGTAATGCTCATAGCGACCTTGACCCTGAGGTCGCTCATTCCTTGGTTCTCTTCTTGCCTTTTTGGCAATCTGATTGTTAGAGCCACCGTTTCTACCTTTTTTGTTCTTGCCATTGTTTCTTCTCTTTGGTTGGCTGGAACTACCGGCTTCATTCTTCTGATTTTGCTTTTTCGGGCCGAAGGTTTCTTCTCATCTAATCTCCTTCGCAGCTTGCTCGTAGAACTCTCTGAGATCCTTCACTGGGGACTTGTAAATGCTTTCGTACAGCTTTCCATCCTTGCGCAATCCAGCTGAGATTGTTGTCAGTATACTTTCATCTGATGGATGCTCAAAATTCGCGACCTCGCATCTAAACCTAGTGATATATTCCTTCAAAGATTCACCCTGAGGCTGGAAGATAGTAGCTAGGTGGCAGGATGGAGCGAACTGGCTTTTCAACGCCCTGTACTGACCAACGAACTTCTGTTGGCATTCTTCCTAACTGCCTATGTGCGAGCTAGGAGATTCTTGAACCATGTTCTTAGAATATCCTCTACAGTAGCTGAGAATACTCGGCACTTCACCATGGGATTATTGGTTTGCAGGTCCATTTGAACGTTAAAGGCGTCGAGATGGTCGTAGGGTCACTGTCCCCATTGTACTGCTGAATATTCGGCATCTTAAACCTCGGAGGAAGAGGTTGTGTCTCAATCTCCCTTGTAAATGGGGTTCTCTCTTCGTAGAGCCCACACTACTCCGGGACTCCAAGTCGCGCCTCCAACTGTTGGACCCTCTGTAGGAGTTCCTCTACTTGTGGATCTCAGAGCTCGTATCTCCTTTTGTGGTCATGGCTTGGGGAAGGATGCTCTAGGTCATACCTCTCGTGCTCTTCAAGCCATCCCCCTGGCTGAATGGGACCCTACATGTCGTCTATTCTCCCCATCGACATTCCGAGCTACAACTCTGACCCTATCATGTCCGTCCTCAGCTCGTTGGTGTCCATCATGGCTTGGCCTTACCACCAGGCCAGCTGGACGTGCGACCTCCCTTTCTTCACGGATAGGGTGTTCTCCATCTCTAGAACGCGCATTGGAGGAGCGAGCTAAGCCTGCTGGTCTCAGGACTTCCTTTGCTAGCCGTTCGGGTACCTGCATCGCTTCATGCTATTTGGGCATATGCCTTGGTACCTGAATCTCGACCATAGGCACGTTCTGCACTTAAGCCTGCACCAACATGTTGACAGCCTCTGTGAGCTGTCTGACCGTATTTTCAAGGGCCTCTTGCCTTTAGTACCAGACCTGTTAACTATCCACTACTGGGACGATTGGAACCGGTTGACATGGAGGCAAAGGAGGTACGTTTGCTGCAACACCGACTACTTGACCAAACGACGTTCCTGCTACATGCATTGGTGTGCCTTCCACCTGCTACGCATCATGTTGATGGTGACTGGGCTGACTCTTTGCCTGGTCAGCCTGTGAGCCCATATATTTGGTTTGTTTGGTTCTTGCCATGTTGTCAGGAATCGAGAAAATCGAGATGAGAAAAACTGCAATTTCGGTCCTCCTTCTAGCGCCAAAATGTCGACGTTGAATTTTAGTAGAAGAGTATTCAATGCCCAATACCTGCAATCAATATGAAAAAACACAAAACCAAGAGAATAGCACAGCAAAGAACCCAACAAGATTAGGAAACACGAAGCCTTTTTACGTGGTTCAGTAATAATAAGCCTATGTTCATGACTGTTTCTCTTAAACTTTGCAGAATGACAGTATATTATTCAATATTATATGATGCCTGTTACAATGATTTCCACCCCTATTTATAGGGAAAGAGGTGTCACAACTCTGGTTGTAACAAATCAGAAAAAGAATCCCGAATTAATTACACTTCCCAAATATTTTGAATAAAATCAGAAAAATCGGGAAGAGAATCATGAATTAATTACATTTTCTATTCAGTTAGAATAATATCAGGAAACTGCCTTAAGTATCTCAAGATAAGGTTGGCTGAATTTGAATTTGAATTAACTTCCGTTTCTAGAGAGAGAATCATGATTGGATTAGGTAACTGCCTATTCTGAAAGATACTGCATTTATTGCGCTCTTGAGCGAGCTACTGACTGTATGGCGGTTTACGCCCTCGAGCTAGAGCTCATTGATAAGCGAGCTATGAATGAGGCGAACTATGGAGCGAGCTATAACCGAGCTGTGTTATGAGCTCGCTGTTGCAAACTGAAAAGGTTACTTGAGCGAGCTGTAGAGCGAGCTGTGCTTAGAGTTGATATCTGGACCTCGTTTGATGGGCCTTGTCTGGTTTTGACTTTATCGGGGCCTTCTATCGGGTCTAAGTTGGGTTTTTACCAGCCCATTTAATGAGTCCGAAAAATACACATAACAATACATTGAAAAGAGAAACTTGAGAATGATATGATTTGGTTGGAATGCAAGTAAACTTGTGGTAAGATAGAGAAAAGAAAACCTAGAGTAAATTGAAATTATAAAAACACAAGAGGGGTATTCTTCTCATATAATTTAATGGCTATCGACGAATCTCAAATAAAAAAGAGAGTTATTTGAAGTTAGATAAATTTAGAATCTCGCATTATTTAATGGCTATTTAAGACCAACTTGTTAGGTGTTAATCTTTTAATTGCTGAACGGGCCCCAATTATCGTTGACTCAGCCTGCACGACATAATGTAAATATATTCTGTAGATCTAATTATATAATTGCATAAAAGTACTACATCTAATAATTAAATTCTATATAAGATCAAAAGTGACTAGGTCTCCCATCGATATTTCCATTCATATAAAATTTGTATGCACATGATCATGTGGTGATTTAACTTCATTTCGTGGATTTTTTTATTCCCGATGAATGTTTTGTTACAAGTTTAATTCGTTCTCATTTTTAAAGCTATTTCTGGGTATTTCCTCTTAACTAGTACCATATAATAGCTAAATCAAACTTTGTGTATGGTATTGCAAGCTTTTTAATGAATGTCAGGTTAGTATATAGACATTGAAAAGATGGATTTGATATGGAATCATCGGAAGTATATCACTTTTTAGTAGGAGTTATTGAATATTTGAATTGATTTTAAGAGATGAAAGATTTAAATCTCATTTTTATTTTAAAACAGAAGGTATGAGTAATTTTCTTTGAATTTAATTTCACTAAAAAAAAAGGAAGAATGGTATACATCTAATCAGAATATAAAAGAGAAAGTTGGAAATTAGAAGCTATGATTAGAATGCATCGAGAAACTTGAGGTAAGAGAGAAGAGAGAGAAACTAAAAATGCAGTGAAATTACAAAAACACAAGATGGGTCTTCTTATCACACCAGAACTAATGCTGATATGAAGGGGAAAAAAAAGTTACTTGGAGTTAGATAAATTTAGAATCTCATATAATTTAATGGCTATTTAAGAATTTGAGCTAACTAATTAATTTTTAATCATCACCTCGCCCGCAATTATCATTCAGCCAGCCTGCATGCATATAATATAAACATAGTGATGATCCTGATGATCCTGATATTTTAGAGACCCAGTATGAAAAACTAAAATGGATCCCTTTATATATGGGCAAAATTTGTCAATTTTGAGAAATATTTTTCAAATTAAATTGAAACAATAAAAGTAAGTAGCTAGTTACCAAGTGTCCAAAGCTTTTTCACCAATCTAAGTTCCAACCTAGTTATGGCCATCATTATGTTTTTTCAAAAAAGGCGAAAAACAATAGAAAGGAAATTGCCTGGCCACGTGGGGGTTCGAATCAAGAAAAATGAAATCGTGTGGCCATCTGAGGGTTCGAATTCAGGTGTCAAACAAATGACATGAGACCCTTTACTGTAAACTTTGTTATAAAATTTTGAATGTTTTGTGAAACATTAGTTATTTATTAATTTTACAAACTAATTCTATAAAAAAAAATTACAGAAAAAAAATTACAAAATTGTAAAATTTGTATTATACGTATTTTTCGGATTCATTAATTGGGTTGGTAAAAGTCCAATTTAGGCCTAACCAAGACCTGATAAGAAGGCCCAAAAGGGTTAACCCAGTCAAAGCCCATCAGACGAGGCCCAATGTTGACTTTAAGCCCAGCAAGTTCTTCAGTTTGTTTAAAGGAATTTTCCAGCTGGCATCAACAGACCTATAAATACAGCCAGGTCGTAGCTCGCCGCTTGCGCAGCTCGTCTCTCAGCGAGCTCGAGCTCGAGACCACCATGACACGTCAGCTCGCTCAGACGCGTGATTAATCCAGTATCTTCCAGAACAGGCAGTTACCAAGTTCAACCATGATTCTCTCTCCGAATATGGCAATTGCCCAATCAAACCATGATTTCCTCATTAGATATGGAGATCAATTCAAATTCAAATTCAAGTCAACATTATCTTGAGATAATTATAGTAATTTCCTGATATTATTTGAATATATTATGAAGTATAATTAATTTATAATTCTTTTCCTTATTTTTCCCAATTATTTAGGGAATGTAATTAATTCGGGATTCTTTTCCTGATTTGCTACAACTAGAATTGTAACCCTTCTTTCCCTATAAATAGGGATTGAAATCATTGTAACATCAATATACAATATTCAATAATATACTGTCACTCTGCAGAGATTAAGAGTTGGACAGTCGTGGACGTAGGCCTATTATTGCCGAATCACGTAAAAGCTTCGTGTTCCTCGTTTGATCCTCTTTTTTCGTCTTTGTCTTTTCTTGGTATTTGTGCTTTCTCACATTGATTGCAGGTATTGGACATTGATTACTCGTCGACTGAATTCCAACGTCGACATTTTGGCGTTAGAAGGAGGGCCCAAACTGTAATTTTTTTCATCCTAGTTCATCAACTTCTGACGATATGGCAAAGACTAGATCAAACAGGTTCCTTGGAGATGATGACCAGGCGGAAAGTCACATGAACCAATCTCAGCAGAACTTACAGCCTGGGCAAGACGCAACCACGCATGCAGCAGGCCCGTCCCAAGGACAGATACTAGGGGCTGCGCCAGGCATCCCTCCTCTGCCTCACCGTCAAACGGTCCCAATTGCCCCGATGGTCGAAGGGCAGAATGCGTTGTTACAGAGGCAAGAAGCGTTGGAAGATACGGTCAGACAGCTCACAGAAGCTGTCAACATGTTGGTGTAGGCCCAAGTTCAGAACGTGACTAGGGTGGAAGTTCAGGCACCACTGGGAATGCCCCAGCCTCCTGAACCGGCGCGAAGGCCTGAAAGGCTAGCAAGGGAAGTCCCGCGACCTGCAGCTCGGCTCGCTCATCTAATGCGCGTTCGAGGGCCGGAAGACACCCTGTTCAACACGAAAGGGAGGTCGCACGTCCTGACAGCCTGGTAGCAAGACTGAGCCAGGATGGAAACAGGCGGATGGAAGTTGGCCAAGGCAGAGTCCGAGCCGTAGCTCGTTATGTCGATGAGGTGGATGGGCAGCAGGTAAGATCCCATCATCATGAAGGTCAATTCGAGGAAGACGAAAGGTATGACCCTGAACATCCGGCTCCAAGTCATGATCACAGGAGGAGATACGAGCTCCGAGACCCCCAAGTAGAGGAGCTCCTCTGAAGGGTCCGGCAGTTGGAAGCGCGACCTGGAGTTCCGGAGCAGCGTGGGCTCTACGGAGATAGGACCCCATTCACAAGGGAGATTGAGACACAGCCTCTCCCTCCAAGGTTCAAGATGCCAACCATTCAGCAGTACAATGGGGACAGTGACCTATACGACCATCTAGACACATTCAACGTTCAGATGGACCTGCAGACAGAAAGTCCGATGGTGAAATGCCGAGTATTCCCCGCTACATTGGGGGATATTCCGAGGACGTGGTTCAAGAATCTCTCAGCTCGCAGCATAGGAAGTTGGGAGCAATGCCAACAGAAGTTCGTTGGTCAATACAGGGCACTGAGAAGGCAGCTCGCTCCATCCTGCCACCTAGCTACCATTTTTCAGCGTCAGGGTGAGTCGTTAAAAGAATACATCACCAGGTTTAGACGCGAGGTCGCGAATGTCGAGCATCCATCAGATGAAAGCATACTAACAACGATCTCAGCTGGGCTGCGCAAGGATGGAAAGTTGTATGAGAGTATTTACAAGTCCCCAGTAAAGGATCTGGGAGAATTCTACGAGCGAGCTGCGAAAGAGATCAGGTGGGAAGAAACCTTCGGCCCAAAAAAGCAGAATCAGAAGAATGAATCGGGCAGTTCCAGCCAGCCAAAGAGGAGAAACAATGGCAGGAATGAAGAAGGAAGGAATAACGGCTCAAGTAATCAGATCGCCAAAAGTGTGAGGAGAGAGCCAAGGTATGAGCGACCTCAGCGTTGGGGTCGCCAGGAAGGATACAGCGTCCTGACGACATCACCGGACATGATTTACGCTGCGGAGCGGAATAAGGAGGATTTTGGGAGGCCCAATCCTATAAGGGCTCCAATTCAACACAGAGACCAGAACAAGTTCTGTACCTATCATAATGAGGTCGGGCACAGTACTTCAGATTGCTGGGCGTTGAAGAACGCCATTGAAAAATTGATCAAGCGAGATCGCTTGGGAGAATATGTGGCAAGACCTGCTGACCAGCGACCTCACCAGCAACGACCTCAACAGCAACAGCCAACACACCAGCAACAGCCCCAACGAGCTTCCGAGCAAGCTCAGGAACCTGCGGTAAGAACCATTTTTACTATTTATGGTGGCCCCCATATCGCAGGTGATTCCAACAGATCGCATGAGAGGTACGTCCGAGAGACGAATCATTCATTTCAGCTCAATAGGTCGGAGGGACCTACCAAAAGAGCAAAGCCGACCTCGGACGAGATCGTATTTACAGAAGAAGATGCTAGAGGAGTGATCTGTCCTCATAATGATGCGCTGGTTATACGAGCTAAAATCAGCAATGTGGAAGTTAGGCGCATCATGATCGATACCGGAAGCTCGGTGAACGTAATGTATAGGAGCTGTTTCGACTAGATGGGGCTACGAGCAGAACAAATGAGGCCATCCCCGGAGCCTTTATTCGGATTCACTGGAGATGCTGTGGTACCAGTAGGGCAGATTAAATTGCCATTGACTCTGGGGGAGGCAGGTCGTCAGGCAACAACCTTGACAGATTTCTTGGTAATCGACTGCCCATCAACATATAACGTGGTCCTCGGAAGACCTGCTATGAACGAGTTGGACATGGTTACTTCGACCAGAACTCTGACAGTGAAGTTCCCAACTCCTAATGGCATCGGATGTGTTCGAGGAGAACAGCACCTAGCTCGTCGTTGCTATGAAGATGCTGTGAAGATGGGTGTAAGAGGAAAGAAGGTGAACGTGGTCTCAGGAGGCGAGCCACGAGCTATGACTGAGAAGGGAGTCAGTCACGACCTGGACCCTCGTGAGGTAGATGCAGACTGAGCTACCGGTCCAATTGAGGAGTTAGAAGATGTACCAGTCAGCGAGGTAGATCCTGAGCGATGCTTGAAGCTAGGGAAGAGGAGCTGAGAATCCAGCTCGCTGACTTCCTGAAGGTGAACTTGGATGTGTTTGCATGGAATCATGAGGACATGGTGGGAATAGATCCAGAGGTGATGTCTCACAGGTTGAACATTGATCCTCATTTCAAGCCAGTTCGTCAGAAGAGAAGAGCAATGACAGGAGAACGATACTTAGCACTAAAGGAAGAGATAAACAAGCTTCTGGTTAACAAATTCATCAGAGAAGCTTACTACCCGACCTGGGTCGCCAACCCTGTGCTAGTAAAAAAGAAGAACGGGAAGTGGAGGACTTGCATCGACTTCACCGACCTAAACAAAGCATGCCCCAAAGACAGTTTTCCCCTGCCAAGGATAGATCAGCTCATGGATGCTACAGCTGGCCACGAGCTCCTGAGCTTCATGGATGCATATTCGGGATATAACCAGATCCCAATGAAGCCCGAAGACGAAGAGCACACCTCGTTCATGACTGATCGGGGGCTATATTGCTACAAGGTGATGCCCTTCGGTTTGAAGAATGCTGGAGCGACCTATCAACGCTTGGTGAACATGATGTTCAAAGAACAGATCAGAAAGACCATGGAGGTCTATGTTGACAATATGCTGGTGAAATCCAAGCAGATAGGTGACCATGTTAGCGACCTGAGGGAGATGTTCCAAATTCTGAGGAGCTACCAGATGAAGTTAAACCCGCTCAAATGTGCATTTGGAGTAGCTTCTGGGAAGTTCCTGGGCTTCATGGTCAACAGTAGGGGAATTGAAGCAAACCCTGAGAAGATCAAAGCACTGATTAACGTGAGGTCGCCTACCAGGGTAAAGGACGTACAGAGCCTCAATGGCCAGGTCGCAGCATTGAGTAGGTTCATTTCGAAAGCTACAGACAAGTGTGTCCCTTTCTTTGACATTCTGAAGAAAGCAAAAAGTTTCGAGTGGACTGAGCAGTGTGAAGTAGCCTTCCAGCAGTTGAAGGAGTATATGGGACGAGCTCCACTTCTTTCCAAGCCCAAAGAAGAGGAAAAGCTGATCTTATATTTGGGAGTGTCGAAGCAGGCCCTGAGTGCCGCCCTGGTGAGGGAAGAAGAAAAGACGCAGCTTCCGGTCTATTATGTGAGCAAACGGTTACAGGATGCTGAAACCAGATATTCACAGATGGAGAAACTGGCTTACTGCCTCGTGATTGCATCAAGGAAGCTGCGACCTTATTTTCAAGCTCATACCATCGAAGTCCTCACCAAGTATCCGTTGAAGCAAGTTTTGCAGAAAGCAGACACCTCAGGTCGTTTGTTGAAATGGGCAGTGGAGCTCGCGCAGTTCGATATCCAATTCAAGTCGAGGACGGCTATCAAAGCTCAGGCTTTGGCAGATTTCATTGCAGAATTTACGGGACCTGTGGATGATGAAGCTGAGTCTTCTGAAGGTCCGGCCTGGGAGCTTTTTGTTGATGGATCGTCCAGCGAGCAGAGGGCTGGAGCTGGAATTCTACTTATCAGCCCCGAAGGCCACAAAATCCTTTGCGCTCTAAGGTTTGGCTTTCAGGCAACAAACAATGAAGCTGAGTATGAAGCACTGCTCGCAGGACTGCGTTTGGCTAAGGAGATGCGAGCTGAACGCTTGAAGATCTTCAGTGACTCACAGCTCGTCGTTGGCCACGTAATGGGAGAATATCAAGCTAGGGGATCAAAGATGGCCCTCTACCTCCAAAAAGAACACGAGCTACCAGGTGCATTTCAGAAGTACAAGGTGAAGCAGATCCCGCGGGCTCAAAACTCGCATGCTGATGCACTAGCTCGCCTCGCAACTACACGAGATGCAGATTTCCTTGGGGCGATCCCAGTTGAGTTCCTACCAGCTCCAAGTACTGAAGAAAAGAATATGACGATGGCCATATCCGTGCAGCCTGATTCCTGGATGAGCCCTATTCTCAAATACTTGCAGGATGGAAAGCTGCCCAGTAACAAGCTGGAAGCCCGACGTCTACGAGCTAGAGCAGCCAGGTATTGCATCTATGATGATGCACTGTACAAGAAGGGGTTCACAGCACCGTTATTAAGATGCATTGATGGCCCTGAATGTGAAACAGTACTCAGGCAGATACACGAGGGCCACTGCGGGAACCATGCTGGGGGGCTATCTCTAGCTCAGAAGGCACTTCGTCAAGGTTTTTACTGGCCCACCATGAGGCAGGACGCCATTAACTTAGTAAAAAATGCGACAAGTGTCAGAGGTTTGCACATATTCCGTGAGCTCCGCCAGCTTACCTCCACCAAATGGTGAGCCCATGGCCCTTTGCGATCTGGGGGATGGACCTGATCAGACCCCTACCGATGGCACGTGGAAGATGCAAACATGCAGTAGTCGCAGTGGATTATTTCACTAAGTGGGCTGAGGCAAAAGAGCTAGCTGAAATCTCCATGACAAAGATTGAGAAGTTTGTGTGGAGCAACATTATTAGCAGATTCGGGGTCCCACAGCAGATCGTGACAGACAATGGGACTCAGTTCGCCAGTGACCAGTTTCTTAGATTCTGCAACGACCTCAAAATCGTTAAAAGTTTCTCAGTAGTAGACCATCCACAAGCCAATGGCCAAGTGGAAGCTGTGAACAAGATTATCAAGCAGACCCTGAAGATGAAACTGGAAGCCAAGAAGGGAGCATGGGTAGATGAGCTCCAAAAAGTATTGTGGTCTTATAGAACCACAGCTCGCAGCTCCACTGGCGAGACCCCATTTTCAATGGTATACGGATCGGAAGCTATGATCCCAGCTGAGTTTGAAGTCACCTCGCAAAGAAGAGCGACCTTCAATCCAAATGACAATGATCAGCTACTTGTAACAAATCTGGACCTGCTCGAGGAACACAGGGAAACGGCCAGATTAAGGGTAGCTGTCTATCAGCAAAGAATAGCGAGGTACTACAACAAGTATGCTCGGGTTCGCCGATTCAATGTGGGAGACTTAGTCTTACGCCTCATTCTACCAGGAGCCCGCAAGCCAAGTGATGGATCCTTAGGCCTGAACTGGGAAGGACCGTATGTTGTCAAAACAGTCTTGGGAAATGGAGCTTATCGCTTAGCTAATGTAAATGGGGCAGAAGTCCCCCGAGCTTGGAATGCCGAGCATCTCCACCCTTATTATCAATAAGTTTTTCATTATTTGTAATATGGATTAATTGTAAATGATAGCTCCATTTTTCCCCTGTTTTTGATTCAACTTTCCTCACCAGGCTAACGGGCTCCGAACTCAACAGTTCAAGAATAAATGAAAGAGCCTAAAAAGCAAGTGACTAAGTGTCCTTGCATAGCTCGCCTAATGAGCCTAAAAAGCAGGCGAGGTGACGACCCCTGCATAGCTCGCTACAAATGAAAGAGCCTAAAAAGCAAGTGACTAAGTGTCCTTGCATAGCTCGCCTAATGAGCCTAAAAAGCAGGCAAGGTGACGACCCCTACATAGCTCGCTACAAGTGAAAGAGCCTAAAAAGCAAGTGACTAAGTGTCCTTGCATAGCTCGCCTAATGAGCCTAAAAAGCAGGCGAGGTGACGACCTCTGCATAGCTCGCTACAAATGAAAGAGCCTAAAAAGCAAGTGACTAAGTGTCCTTGCATAGCTCGCCTAATGAGCCTAAAAAGCAGGCGAGGTGACGACCCCTGCATAGCTCGCGCCAAATGAAAGAGCCTAAAAAGCAAGTGATTAAGTGTCCTTGCATAGCTCGCCTAAAGAGCCAAAAAAACAGGCGAGGTGACGACCCCTGCATAGCTCGCTACAAATGAAAGAGCCTAAAAAGCAAGTGACTAAGTGTCCCTGCATAGCTCGCCTAAAGAGCCAAAAAAGCAGGCGAGGTGACGACCCTTGCATAGCTCGCTATAAAAATAAAGAGCCTAAAAAGCAGATGGCTAAGTGCCCCTGCATAGCTCATCAAACATTCTAAAAAACCCATTACTTATACCTGCAAATTTTGTTAAGTTGTTGAAACAAGTAATTGCTTTATTATTATCAGATTTTGGGTTCATTGATTATCAGCTCGCAAGAAATGTGATAACTCTAAAGATGAAGAGCATGAAGTATATTATATACTAGCCTGAAGAACATTCAACACAGAAGAAATAATGAAAGAAATTTTCATTAAGTATTGGAACTGGTTACAAATTGAAAAATTGAAAAAATACATGAAAGAAAACGAGCTATTAGTTCTGAACGGGAGGATCTGGGTTAGCCAAAGGTTCTGGACCAGCGGTGGACGAGGCAGCTTTTGCTTTGAAATCCTCAATGGTTTCAAGCCCTATGTCCCCAAAGATAGAGAAATCCATTTCTGGATGGAACATCCACAGTGTGTAGAGGAAATCGCGACCTGTTCTTTCCTCAGCCTCATCCTTTGCATCTGCAACCCGCACTTCCAGTTCTTGAGCTGCTTGCTCTCTAAAGGCCGTTAGTTCTTCGAAGGCATTATCAGCGAGACGGTTGACGACCTCAGCCTCTTTCTTCATGTCTTCAACTTGCTGCTCCGCAGCCTCAGCTCGCTGAATAGCCTCCCCCACTTGTTGCCTAAGCACCTCAGCTCGATGCTCAGCCTCCTTTGCACGGTTATCCGCGGTTGCAGCCTCCTCAGCTCGTTTGGTTGCAGCCTCCTCAGCACTTTTAGCTGCAGCTCCCATCTCATCAGCTCGCTTTTTAGCCTCCTCGGCCTGTTTCTCGGCAGTTTCAGCTCGCGCCAAAGCAGCATCGACCTGGCGATGAAGCACTTCAGTCTTCTCTTCTGCAGCTGAAGCCCGCTGCTCGTCCAGTGCAGCCTGTTGCTCAGACTGCCTCAGATCTTCTTTCACCTTGAGCAGCTCATCCTTTAGCATGGCGTGCTCATTCTCCATTTTCTTCAGGGCCTCCTCAGCTGCTTGCCTTGCAGCATTTGCCTCAGCGATCTGAGCCTCCTGACCTTCTATTCTGCCCGAGGTTAAGCGAGCTAAATCATCAGTAGCCGCCTCCAGGTCGAATTCCAGCTTCCTCATCTCGTCCTTGGCAGCCCTTGTCTCCCTTCTTCGCTTCATTGCAGCAAGGGCACCCTGGAAATTATGAACAGGTTAAAATCTAGTCAAGTAAGGAAATCAGCAGATGAGAAAAAATAACTTACCAGCATGCAATGGCGAGCCGCGAACTCATCCAGATCCTTACCCTTAAGACACCTATTTTCCAAGACATTCGTGTGATTGAGCATAATTGTTGCCCAGTTGTCAAGGAAGGAATTTAAGTATCTCCCTCCAGGACCCAGCTCGATATCTGATCTGGTTGGTGAAGGAGTTCTCTCGCGCTCCGGGATATCGCGCGCATCATCATGAGAACCACCGCGTCGCGATACAACGGTACGCCTAGTCGCATGCCCACTAGGGCCAGCTCGGGTTCCCTGGGGAGCAACCTTAGAAGGAGCATCACCTTTTCCAAGCTGCGAATTGGAAGTCGGAGGTGACTGAAGATTTGCGAAAACATTTGAAAGAGGCACCTCGCTAGGAGCAGCAGTTGATGGAGCAGTGGCTCTAGCAGCAGCATGCACCTCGCTGGGAGCAGCGGTCGAAGGGGCAGTGGCTTCAGTGACAGCAGGCACTTCGTTGGATGCAGCAACTGCAGGAGCCTGGTCCTGGGCAGATGGTTTAGAGCGTTTTGAGGGTGCTGCTGGAGTGGCCAAGTCTTCGGCAGGCCGTTTTGTTGAAGGAGTCGAGGAAGCTGGAAATACAGTGGGACTTGCAGGAGGAGATTTCATAAGTACAAGTTTCCTCCTGTTGGCTGGAAGTTTCGTAGAGGAAGGAACAAGGGCTGGAACATGAGCTGGAATGGCAGTGAAGCCTCTGAAGCAGATATGTGATGTGGAGAAGAGGATGGGTCAACCTGTGCAGTAGGGGCTGCAGGGACTGGGTCTGATCCCGTCCGAGCTGGAGCAGGAACTGAAGAAGAAGTTTTTCTAGACGCACCCTTTGAAGGGGTGCGAGTTGAAGACGATTTCGCCTTCGTTGGTGTGCGAGCTGAAGATGATTTTGCTTTAGATGAAGCGCGAGCAGGAGCACTTCGAGATGAGGTCTTCCGAGCTGGAGAAGGTGAGCGAGTGTCATCCGCTGATGATGAAGAGACTGATGGCGGAGGTCGGGAAGCAGACGCATCCTGAACTGCAACCTCAAAAACAGAAGGAAGTCTAGGTTTGTCACTCATCTTGCCTATGTCTTCCTCAGCTCGCAGAAGAAGGGATTCCTTAGAAGGAGCAAGGCTGTAAGCTCTAAGAATAGCATCGTCGAATCTGCTGCTGATGCCCGCGTCCTCCGATTTGGCGAGCTTGTCAAGAGCTCGTTCCTCCCC
The DNA here is from genome assembly GCA_019925255.1 of Litchi chinensis. NCBI lineage: Eukaryota > Viridiplantae > Streptophyta > Magnoliopsida > Sapindales > Sapindaceae > Litchi > Litchi chinensis. The sequence continues at coordinate 12,332,673 of CM034466.1, forward strand.
GCCACTAAGGGGAGACTCGTCCATTTTCAGCACTGCACAGCAAATGATCAAAAAATGATAGTAATGAAGATACAAAACGAAATCAGCTCGCTTTAATTTTCTTATGAATACCTGGTTTCAGGACGAAGCTGAAGTTTCGGAGATCTGCAAGAGATGGGCACGAGATATAAAACCAGCTCGTCTTGTACGGCCCGACGTTGGATTTGCCTTTCGCTTCTCCTTTGGGCAAAAGGTCTTTGTATGGCGACTGACGGGCTGTGAGATAGTAAATACTGTCTGGTTTCTCTCCTTCTCCCGCACTCAGGGCCTTGAAGGAATAGAACTGCTGAATAATCCTCGGTGTAGGGGCATGAAGGTCGTTCCTGAGGAAGGCTATAGCCAGCGAGATCAGCTGCGTATAAGAGTTTGGAGTCAACTGAAATGGCGCGAGCTTGACCTTGTTAAAAAATCTATCAAGTACGGTGGAATGGGGAACCGCAACCCCTGCTCGAGATGCTGAGTGCTAACAGCGATGAATCCCCTGGGCGGATAACACACATGATTGCTTGAATCAGGTAGTAATATGCGGCAACCAAAAGGGATATGGAATTGCTTGACAAGTCCTTCCACTTCAGGACGCTTCAGCGATGTGGGATGACGAGCGAGTGCATCACGAGCCTCTCTTCCCTGTATAGTGTGAGCTCGGGCTTTATCATGCTCACGAGCTTCATTGCTTGGAATCATTCCCTTGCGAGTTTCGCTTGGAGACATCTAAAAAAAAAAAAAGAAACGTCATATTCAGTAAGCATAAGACTCGGAATGACGAAGGTACAATAAAACATCATTGCGGGTATGACAATGGTGATGGAGCAAAATGAACCCAAAACAGAAAATTTGAAGAAAAAGATGCCTCACCTTGAACTGTTGATGAGATGAAAAACGGCAAGAAAGGATGATGATTCCTTGAAAAGGTAGTGGGTCCTGATTGCTTGAAAGCTTGAACACTTGTTTGCTTCGAGTGGAAATGGCAGATGAAAGAAGAAAATGAAAAAGGGTCCATCGGTTTATATAGACAATCGAGCATGAATCCCCAACCGTCAGATCTTTGGAAAGTGTAACCGTCATAAATCTGACGGTGCAGCGTAAAACATGGCTTTGGAAATCATGCAGCTGTCAGTTGAAGGACGTGCGCATTAAATATGCGTGTAAAGGACGTGCAGACGTCGCTTCAGTTACCACCTGCATGATCGCCACGTGTCGCAACTGAAAAGGTGGAATTTGAAAGTGCACAGAGGCAGTTATAAAAGTAAGCGTGCCAAGGAAGCCAACTTTTACCAGCAATTCAAGCTCCCAGCTCGCTGAAGCGAACTGAGAGCTGGGGGGCTAATGTTATACGTATTTTTCGGATTCATTAATTGGGCTGGTAAAAGTCCAATTTAGGCCCAACCAAGACCTGATAAGAAGGCCCAAAAGGGTTAACCCAGTCAAAGCCCATCAGACGAGGCCCAGTGTTGACTTTAAGCCCAGCAAGTTCTTCAGTTTGTTTAAAGGAATTTTCCAGCTGGCATCAACAAACCTATAAACACAGCCAGGTCGCAGCTCGCCGCTTGCGCAGCTCGTCTCTTAGCGAGCTCAAGCTCGAGACCACCATGACACGTCAGCTCGCTCAGACGCGTGATTAATCCAGTATCTTCCAGAACAGACAGTTACCAAGTTCAACCATGATTCTCTCTCCGAATATGGCAATTGCCCAATCAAACAATGATTTCCTCATCAGATATGGAGATCAATTCAAATTCACATTCAAGTCAACATTATCTTGAGATAATTATAGTAATTTCCTGATATTATCTGAATATATTAGGAAGTATAATTAATTTATAATTTTTTTCCTTACTTTTCCCAATTATTTAGGGAATGTAATTAATTCGAGATTCTTTTCCTGATTTGCTACAACTAGAATTGTAACCCTTCTTTCCCTATAAATAGGGATTGAAATCATTGTAACATTAATATACAATATTCAATAATATACTGTCACTCTGCAGAGATTAAGAGTTGGACAGTCGTGGACGTAGGCCTATTATTGCCGAACCACGTAAAAGCTTCGTGTTCCTCGTTTGATCCTCTTTTTCCGTCTTTGTCTTTTCTTGGTATTTGTGCTTTCTCACATTGATTGCAGGTATTGGGCATTGATTACTCGTCGACTGAATTCCAACGTCGACATTTTGGGACCCTAAAATTTGGAGGTCTAGGGCGGTCAGACCTTTAGAACATGCTCAAGGTCAGCTCTATATAAACATATTCTGATTTTGTATATCTTCTTATATAATTGTATAGATCTACTATACATTAATCTAATTCTATAAGATAGAAAGTGACTTGTCTCCCATCGATTTTTCCATTTATATATAATTGCAGACACATGATCATGTGGTGATTCAACTTCATTTCCTATGTATTCTGATTCCCTGATGAATGATTTTATGGAAATATTAATTGATCAATGCATTTGCAAATATCAAAACATACACAAATTAATAAAAGCAAAGCTAGGGAATTGAAAGCAGTATCAACTTGGCTTCAAATGGCTACCATTCAAGTCCTCCTAGCTTTCGTTCTCTGCTTTGTTATAAGAATTATTTGCCAATGGGGTGGGAATCTGAGAACCTCAAATTCCATCAGAAACTGGCCTATCTTAGTAATGCTTCCATTGCTTTTGAGGAAGCAAGCCTTTCCAAATTTCCACGAATTTATCATCCAAATGAGTAAACGACTTGGGTGCACAACATTTCTATTCAAAGGGTCGTGGTTTTCCAACATGAACTATGTGTTGACCTGTGATCCTTTGAATGTCCATCACATTTGCAGCAAGAACTTTGCCAACTACCCCAAAGGTTCCCACCTCAACATGATCTCTAAGGAAGCCTTTGGAGATGGAATTTTTAATGTTGATGATGATTTGTGGAGATCACAGAGAAGATAATCCATTTAGCATCGAAGCACAGCAAGTTCCAGTCTACTTTGGAGAAAATTATTTCGCAAACAGTGGAGAAAGGTCTAGTTCCCCTTTCAGATCATGCTTCGAAACTAGCAAGTGTTATTGACATTCAAGATTTGTGTAAACCTTTTTCCTTCGATAGTTTCAGCATACTGGCTTTAGGATTTGATTCGGATTGCCTGGCAGTTGAATCTCCTCAAGTTGCATACATTAAGGCCTATGAAGTTATTGAGAAATGTCTGTTTTATTGACATATGATGTCTCAAGCGATTTGGAAAGTAATGAAATGGCTTCAAATAGGGATGGAGAGGAGGCACACTAGAGCTCTCGAAACTTGGATGAATTCTTATACAAATGCACCTCATTGAAGCAAGAAGACATGTTTAGAAGAAAAAAATCCTTACGGAAGAGGAGACATTTACCCTTTGACAGCTTTTATGGTAGAAGATGGTCAACAAATGGGTAGTTTGAGAAAATCTAACAAGTTTTTAAGAGACATTGCTTTTAAAATCTTAAGGGAAAGATGGTGTACACGAAGGCCTTTCTTGGTTTTTCTGGGTTCTTGCTAACTATCCATCCGCGGAAATTGGATATAATTCTTGAGAAGATTAATGGTATAGCATACAAACAGGAAGAGATGCGAAAGAGAGACTTCTTTTTAGGGCAGAAGAGCTAGATAAAATGGTTTATGTTGTATGTATTTTTCGGATTCATTAAATGGGCTGGTAAAAGTCCAATTCAAGCCCAATTGAGGGCCCGATAAGGTCAAGATTCAGTCAAAGTCTATCAGAAGAGGCCCAGATGACTCTAAGCCCAGCAAGTCCTACAGCTCGCCCAGAAAGATTCTTCAATTTGCATCAGCGAGCTCGTAGGCATAGTCTGATTATAGCTCGCCTCATATACAGCTCGTCTCTTAGCGAGCTCAAGGTCGCAAACCGCCATGACAGCAACTCGTTCAGGAGCGTAATTAATATAGTATCTTCCAGGGCAGGTAGTTACTTAATACAACCATGATTTTCTCTTCAGAAACAGAAGTTTATTCAAATTCAAACCGAATTATCATTATCCCTGATTTTGTGGAAGCAGTTTCCTGATATTATTCAAACATAATAGGAAGCGTAATTAATTCATGATTCCCTTCCTATTTTCTCTGATTTTATTCAAGTTATTTGGAAAGTGTAATTAATCCAGAATTCTTTTCCTGATTTATTGTTACTAGAATTGTAACGCCTCTTCCCCTATAAATAGGGGTTAAACTTCATTGTAACGAGACAGACAATATTCAATAATACACTGTCACTCTGCTGAGATTAAGAGATAGACAGTCGTGGACGTAGACTTTAATTGCTGAACCACGTAAAAGCCTGGTGTTCTTCGTTTCATTCTCGGTTCTTGTCTGTGTTTTTCCTTGGTTTTTGTGCTTTCTCACATTGATTGCAGGTATTGAGCATTGATTACTCGTCAACTGAAATTCAACGTCGATATTTTGGCGCTAGAAGGAGGGCCCAAACTGCAGTCTTTTTCCATCTCGAATTTCTCGATTCCTAACGACATGGCAAGAACTAGACAAACCAAGTATGTAGGCTCTTAGGCTGACCAGACAGAAAGTCAGCCCAGTCATCATCAACAGGATGAGCAGCAGGTGAAAGGTGCACCCATGCATGCAGCAGGGACGTCATATGGTCAGATGGCTGGTGCTGTAGCAAACGTACCACTTTTACCTCCGCGTCAACCGGTTCCGATCGCCCCGGTAGCAGATGGGCAATAGGTGTGGTATCAAAGGTAAGAGGCACTGGAGGATACGGTCAAACAGCTCATAGAGGCCGTCAACATGTTAGCAGGCTCAAGTGCAGAATGTGCCAAGGGTCGAGATCTAGATACCAAGGCAGGCACCCTAGTAGCATGAAGCAGTGCAAATGCCTGATCGACTGGCGAGGGAAATCCCAAGGCCAACAGGCTCAGCTCGCTCCTCCAACGCGCATTCTAGAGCCAGAAACCCTGTTCGTGAAGAAAGGGAGGTCGCGCGCCCAGCCAGCCTGGTGGTAAGACCAAGCCATGATGGACACCAACGAGCAGAGGCTGGACATGATAGAGTCAAGGCTGCAACTCGCAATGTTGAGGATATGAATGGGCGACGTGCAAGGTCCCATCAGCCAGGAGGTTGGCTTGAAGAGCATGAAAGATATGACCCGGAGCATCCTTTCCCGAGTCATGATCACATGAGGAGGTACGAGCTCCGCGATCCATAAGTAGAGGAACTCCTCCAAAGGGTCCAGCAGTTGGAGGCACGACCTGGAGCCCCAGAGCAGCGTGGGCTCTACGGGGAGAGGACCTCATTCACAAGGGAGATAGAGGCGCAGCCTCTCCCTTTGAGGTTTAAGATGCCGAACATAAGCAGTACAACGGGGACAGTGACCCCTATGACCATCTCAACGCCTTTAATGTTCAAATGGACCTGCAAATAGGCAATCCTATGGTGAAGTGTCGAGTATTCCCAGCTACCTTGGGGGACATTCCGAGGACGTGGTTCAGAAATCTCCTAGTTTGCAGCATAGGCAGTTGGGAGGAATGTCAGCAGAAGTTCATTGGCCAGTACAGGGCACTGAGAAGGCAGCTCGCTCCATCCTGCCACCTAGCTACTATCTTTCAGCGTTAAGGTGAATCTTTTAAGGAGTACATCACCAGGTTCAGACGCGAGGTCGCAAATGTTGAGCACCCATAAGATGAAAGTATACTGACAGCGATCTCAGCTGGGCTGCGCAAGGATGGAAAGTTATATGAGAGTATTTACAAATCCCCAGTGAAGGATCTGGGAGAATTCTACGAGCGAGTTGCGAAGAAGATCAGATGGGAAGAGACCTTCGGCCCAAAAAAGCAAAGTCAGAAGAATGAAGTGGGCAGTTCCAGCCAGCCAAAGAGGAGAAACAACGGCAGGAACAAAGAAGATAGAAACGGTGGCTCAAGCAATCAGATTGCCAAAAAGGTAAGGAGAGAGCCAAGGAATGAGCGACCTCAGCGTCAAGGTCGCTATGAGCATTACACCGCCCTGTCAGACTCACTAGACAGGATCTTTGCAACAGAAAAGAACAGGGAGGACTTTGGGAAGCCCTATTCTTTGAGGGCCTCTGTTCATCAGAGGGATAGAATCAAGTTTTGTGCTTATCATAATGAGGTCGGGCACAATACTTCGGACTGCTGGGCGTTGAAGGATGTCATTGAGAAGCTAATCAGGAGAGGTCGCTTGAGAGATTATATGGAACGACCTGCGGACTCGCGACCTCAGCGGGAACGACCTCATCCACAACAACCAACATCACAACAGCAGCCCCAACGAGCTCCCGAGCCCGAGCACGAGCCTACGGTAAGGATAATTTTCACGATTCATGGTGGCCCCCATATCGTAGGTACCTCAAATAGATCGCACGAGAGATACATCCGAGAGGCAAACCATACCTTCCAGGTCAGCGGGTCAGATGGGCCTGCTAAAAAGGCGAAGATGACCTCGGATGAGATTGTGTTCACTGATGAAGATGCTAGAGGTGTGGTTTGACCACATAATGATGCGCTAGTCATTCGAGCTAGAATCAGCAATATGGAGGTTAGACGTATCATGATTGATACCGGGAGCTCGGTGAATGTGATGTATAGGAGTTGTTTCGATCAGATGGGGCTGTGAGCAGAGCAGATGAGACCGTCCCTAGAGCCTTTATATGGGTTCACTGGAGATGCTATAATACCAGTAGGCCAGATCAAGCTACCATTGACTCTTGGGGAGGCAGGTTGTCAGGCGACTACTCTGACAGACTTCCTGATAATTGACTGCCCATCAGCATATAACGTGGTCTTGGGAAGACCTGCTATGAACTAGTTGGACGTGGTCACTTCCACCAGAACTCTTACGGTTAAGTTCCCGACTCCTAATGGCATTAGATGTGTTCGAGGAGAGCAGCACCTAGTAAGACGCTGCTATGAGGACGCAGTAAAGATGGACGTCAAAGGAAAGAAAGTGAATATGGTTTCGGGGGGCGAGCCATGAACTATGACTGAGAAAGGGGTCAGTCACGACCTGGACCCGTGCGAGGTAGATGCAAACCAAGCTTCTAGTCCAGTTGAAGAGTTAGAAGATGTACAAGGCAGCGAGGCAGATCCAGAAAGGTGCCTCAAGTTGGGAAGAGGATTGACTCCAGACCTAAGAACCTAGCTCGCTGACTTCCTGAAAGCGAACTTAGACTTGTTTGCATGGAACCATAAGGACATGGTGGGAATAGATCCAAAGGTGATGTCTCACAGGCTGAACATTGATCCTCACTTTAAGCCAGTTCGCCAGAAGAGAAGGGCCATGACAGAGGAACGCTACTTGGTATTGAAAGAAGAGGTAGATAAGCTGCTGGTTAACAAGTTCATTAGAGAAGCTTACTACCCAACCTGAGTTGTAAATCCTGTGCTAGTAAAGAAGAAAAACGGGAAGTGGAGAACCTGCATTGACTTCACTGACCTGAACAAGGCATGCCCCAAAGACAGCTTCCCCTTGCCAAGAATAGATCAGCTCGTGGACGCTACTGCTGGCCACGAGCTCCTGAGCTTCATGGACGCATATTTGGGATATAATCAGATCCTAATGAAGCCCGAGGATGAAGAGCATACCTCATTCATGACTGATAGAGAGTTGTATTGTTACAAGGTGATGCCCTTCGGGTTGAAAAATGTTGGAGCAACCTACCAACACTTGGTGAACATGATGTTCGAGGAACAAATTGGAAAGACCATGGAAGTCTATGTCGATGACATGCTGGTAAAATCCAAGCAAGTAGGTGACCATGTTCGCGACCTGGAAAAGATGTTTGAGATCCTGATGAGCTACCAGATGAAATTGAATCCGCACAAGTGTGCATTTGGAGTAGCCTTTGGGAAGTTTTTGGGTTTTATGGTGAACAGTAGGGGTATTGAGGCCAACCCTGAGAAGATTAAAGCGTTGATTGACATGAGATTGCCAACTAGGGTAAAAGATGTCCAGAGCCTCAATGGCTAGGTCGCAGCACTGAGCAGGTTCATTTCGAAAGCAATAGACAAGTACATACCCTTTTTCGATATCTTGAAGAAGGCCAAGAGCTTCGAATGGACCGAATAGTGTGAAATAGCCTTCCAGCAGCTGAAAGAGTATATGGGGCGAGCTTCACTCCTTTCTAAGCCCAAAGAAGGGGAGAGATTGACTTTGTACTTAGGGGTGTCACAGCAAGCTCTGAGCGCTGCATTGATAAGGGAAGAAGAAAAGATGCAGCTTCCCATCTATTATGTAAGCAAGCGATTGCAAGATGCTGAAACCAGGTACTCCTAGATGGAGAAGCTAGCTTACTGCCTGGTGATCACATCAAGGAAGCTGCGACCTTACTTCTAGGCTCATACAGTTGAAGTCCTCACCCAGTACCCGCTAACGCAAGTTTTACAGAAGGCAGACACTTCAGGTCGACTATTGAAATAGGCAGTGGAGCTCGCGCAGTTTGACATCCAGTTTAAGCCAAGAACGACCATCAAAGCTCAAGCCCTGGCAGATTTTATTGCAGAGTTTACAGGGCCTGTAGATAATGAAGCTGAATCTTCTGAAGGTCCGGCCTTGGAACTCTATGTGGATGGATCATCCAGCGAACAGAGGGCTGGAGTTGGAATTTTACTAATCAGTCCTGAAGGCCATAAAATCCTATGTGCTTTAAGATTTGGCTTCAAGGCGACAAACAATGAAGCTGAGTATGAAGCCTTGCTCGCGGGATTACATTTGGCTAAGGAAATGCGAGCTGAGCGATTGAAGGTCTTCAGTGACTCGCAGCTCGTTGTCTGCCACGTAATGGGGGAATATCAAGCCAAGGGATCAAAAATTGCCCTCTACCTCCAGAAAGTTCACGAGCTGCTAGGAGCGTTTCAGAAGTATGAGATTAAGCAGATCCCACGAGCTCAGAATGCACATGCAGATGCATTAGCTCGCTTGGCTACCACGAGAGATGTAGACTTCCTTGGGGCAATCTTAGTTGAATTTCTACCAGCCCCAAGTACAGAAGAGAAGAATATAATGATGGCAATATCTATGCAGTCTGACTCCTGGATGAGCCAAATTCTCAATTATTTGCAGGATGGAAAGCTGCCAAGTAATAAGCTGAAAGCACGACGTTTGCGAGCTAGAGCAGCCAAATACTGCATCTATGATGATGCGCTATACAAGAAAGGGTTCTCAGCTCCACTGTTAAGATGCATCGATGGCCCAGAATGTGAAACAGTACTAAGGCAGATACATGAAGGCCATTATGGGGACCACGCCGAGGGGCTATCTTTAGCTCAGAAGGCACTTTGTCAATGTTTCTACTGGCCCACCATGAGGCAGGACGCCATCGATTTAGTGAAAAAGTGTGACAAGTGCCAGAGATTTACCCAGGTTCCACGAGCTCCACCAGCCTTTCTCCAACAAATGATGAGCCCATGGCCCTTCGCAATATAGGGGATGGATCTGATTGGACCTCTGCCAATGGCTCGTGGGAGATGCAAGCATGCCGTAGTGGTAGTGGACTACTTCACCAAGTGGGCAGAAGCAAAGGAGCTAGCTGAAATCTCCACAACCAAGATTGAGAAGTTTGTGTGGAGTAACATCATTTGCAGATTTGGGGTTCCACAGCAGATCGTCATAGATAATAGGACCCAGTTTAGCAACGACCAGTTTCTCAGGTTCTGTAGCGAGCTAAAGATCAAAAAGAGCTTTTCATCTGTGGACCATCCACAAGCCAATAGTCAAGTAGAAGCTGTGAACAAAGTTATAAAGCAGACCTTGAAAATGAAACTGGAAGCTAAGAAAGGAGCATGGGTAGATGAGCTCCAGAAAGTGTTGTGGTCTTATAGAATCATAGCTCGCGGACCCACAGGGGAAACCCTGTTCTCAATGGTGTATGGGTCCGAGGCCATGATCCCGGCTGAGTTAGAAGTCTCCTCACAACGAAGAGTGACCTTCAATCCAAATGACAATGATCAGCTACTCGCAGCAAACCTAGACTTGCTTGAAGAAGCCAGAGAAACGGCCAGGTTAAGAGTAGCTGTCTATCAGTAAAGAATAGTGAGGTACTACAACAAGTATGCTCGGATTCGCAGATTCAATGTGGGAGATTTGTTCTTACGCCTCATTCTTTCAGGAGCCCGCAAGCCAAGTGATGGATCCTTAGGTCCAAACTGGGAAGGACCATATGTTGTCAAAACAGCCTTGGGAAATGGAGCTTATCGCTTAGCTAATGTAAATGGAGTAGAAGTCCCTCGAGCTTGGAATGTCGAGCATCTCCGCCCTTATTATCAATAAACTTTTCATGATTTGTAATATGAATTCATTATAATTAATGAAAGCTCAATTTTCCCTCTGTTTTTGATTCAACTTACCTCACTAGGCTAACGGGCTTTGAGCTAAATAGCTCACTATAAATGAAAGAGCCTAAAAAGCAGGCGAGATGATGACCCCTGCATAGCTCGCTATAAATGAAAGAGCCTAAAAAGCAGGCGAGATGACGACCCCTGCATAGCTCGCTATAAATGAAAGAGCCTAAAAAGCAAGTGACTAAGTGTCCTTGCATAGCTCGCCAAATAAAAGAGCCTAAAAAGTAGTCAAGGCGACAACCTACTGCATAACTCGCTATAAATAAAAGAGCCTAAAAAGCAGGCGAGGTGACGACCCCTGCATAGCTCGCTATAAATGAAAGAGCCTAAAAAACAGGCGAGGTGACGACCCCTAAATAGCTCGCTATAAACTAAAGAGCCTAAAAAGCAAGTGACTAAGTGTCCTTGCATAGCTCGCTAAACTAAAGAGCCTAAAAAGCAGGCGAGATGACGACTCCTGCATAGCTCGCTAAACTAAAGAGCCTAAAAAGCAGGCGAGGTGACAACCCCTACATAGCTCGCTATAAATGAAAGAGCCTAAAAAGCAAGTGATTAAGTGTCGTTGCATAGCTCGTAAAAATAAAAGAGCCTCAAAAACAGAGGGCTAAATTGCCTCCGCATAGCTCGCTAAAATGAGGTCATTAACCTGTGCATGATTAATTAACCTAAACAGCTCATCAACGATATCCATTTAATGGGCAAATTTTCGACTTATACAACAAGTTACTTGATTCAAAATTTAAGTGATTGTTTGAGTTATCACTTTTGATCAAGTGTGAGTTTATGTCATGATGATTAGCTTGCATAGAGAAAAAACGTATTACACCGCATGAACATTCAATGCAAAAAATTTGAAAGGAGAAACTTTATTGATAATTAAAGGCTTCTTACACGGAGAATATAAAAACAAAAAGAACAACAACAAAAGATAAAATGTCAATCCTGAACAGGAAGATCTGCGCCTTCAGCTGGAAGGTCATGAGGAGGAGATGAGCTAGGAAGCTCGGGGTCGCCTGTAAGCTCAGTTGGAGGAATTGCATCAGGAGCTTGCTCTGCGGATGGAGCTGGATCAATCAAAGATGAGGCAGCCTTCGCTTTAAACTCTTCCAGGAGTTCGAGCCTCATATCCCCAAAGATAGAAAAATCCATCTCCGGATGGAACTGCCACAATGTGAAGAGAAAGTCGCGACCTGTTGACTTTTCAGCCTCATCCCTTGCTTCAGCAACTTGGGCCTCCAGCTCTTGAGCGGCCTGCGCTTTAAAGGTCGATAGCTCCTCGAAAGCATTATCTACAAGCTGGTTAATGGCTTCAGCGTTTTTCTATATAGCGTGTGCTCGCTGCTCCGCAGCCTCGGCCCGCTAAATGGTCTTCCCCACTTGTTGCCTAAGCACCTAAGCTCGGCGCTCGGCTTCTTCAGCCCGTTTCTCCGCAGTCTCAACCCTTTACATTGCGATGTTAGCCCGTTGCTCAGCCTCCTCAGCCCGTTGTGCAGCAGCCGCCATCTCTTTAGCCCGTTTTTCAACCGCCTCAACTCGTTGCATAGCGGCCTGAATTTGCTGATTGAGGGCCTCGATCCGACTTTCGACAATCACAACTCTGCCCTCAGCCTCCTCGGCCCGTTTATCTGCAGTTTCCATTTCCCCAGCACGCTTCTTAGCTGCCTCAGCTCGCTCCACTGCATCATTAACCCGGCGATGAGGCACTTCAATTTGATCCTCTGCAATTGAAGCTTGCTGTTCAGCCCCCTCAGCTCGCTCTTCAGTCCGCCTCAGCTCAACTTTTAAGTTGTCATGCTTGGCTTTGCAGTTACGAAGTAAAATCGTGAGGTGTGACCTGGTTGCTTCATAAGCCCCCTCTAATTTCATCAGAGCTTCCTCGGCTTTTTGCCTCTCAATGGTCGTCGTGGCCAATTGAGCTTGATGATCCTCCTCGTACTTGTCCCAATCTCGGACTTTCTCGACCAGAGACGCTATCTCATCCTTCGCAGCCTCCAGCTCGTTTTCAAGCTTCATTATTCGATCCTGGGTTGCCCTGGTCTGTCTCCTCCACTTCATTGCAGCAAGGGCACTCTAAAAATGTTATAAGTTAGTGTTTGATAAAATAAAGAAGTTTGTAGATAAGGAAATATGACTTACCAGCATGGCATGACGACCTGCGAACTCGTCCAGAGCCTCCCCCTAAGATACCTACTCTCCAAGACATTTGCGTGAGTTCGCATGATTGGGGTCCAGTTTTCAAGAAAGGACATTAAGTATCTTCCCCCAAATCCGAGCTCGATGGGTGGTCTTATTGGTGAAGGGGTCCTTTCAGCCTCTGGGGCATCGCGCTCACTGTCATGGGAAGCAGTACACCACAAATGAATAGTGCGCTTAGCGATTATATTGCTGGGGGCAACCCCGCCTGCCTGAGGAGTGTTCTCAGATGGAGTTACCCTCCCTCTATGTTGCGGAGCGACCTCAGTTGAAACTGCCTCTTTTCCAGGCCGCGGAGTGACTTGAGGCGGAGCTTCCCCTTGCTGCGAGCTCTGATGCGGAATTGACTAAAGGACCGCAGGTGCGGCTGAAAGGGGCACCATGCTAGAAGCTGTGACCTCAGGAGCTCGGGTTTCAGCATGTGGCCTTGGGCGTTTTGAAGGAGCAGCAGGAGAGGTCGGAGTGTCGGCTGGTCGCTTTGCTGAAGCTGTTGGAGGAGTAGGAGACTTAGCAGGATTGTCCGATGGGAATTTTATAAGAGTTAGTTTCTTCCTGTTGGATGGAACTCGCCCAGAGGAAGAAACTGGAGGGGAAGAAATTCTTTGAGATGCACCCGTTGTTGGGGTGCGAGCTGGAGCAGGAAGTGGAGCCTCTGATACAGTTGTATGATGAGGAGAGGGAGATGAATCAATCTGCACAACAGGGGCTGCAGGTACGAGATCTGATCCTGTCCGAGCTAGAGTGGGAGCCGGAGAGGTAGTTGTTCAAGATGCGCCCTTTGATGGAGAGCTGAAGACGCTTTCGTCTTAGATGAGGCGCGAGCAGGAGCACCTTTGGTAGAAGCCTTCCGAGCTGGAGAAGGTGAACGAGTTGTACCCGCTGCTCGTGTAGAAACTGGTTGTGGAGGTCGGGAAGCAGACGTGTCCCCCGCTTAGACTGGAACCTCGAAGACAGAAGGAAGTCTAGGGTCATCGCTTATCTTGCCTATGTCCTCCTTAGGTCGCAGAAGAGGGGATTTCTTAGGTGGGGCAAGACCATAAGCTCTAAGGACAACATCGTCAAGCTTACTACCGATGCCCGCGTCCTCTGAATTTGTAAGCTTATCAAGAGCTCGTTTCTCCTCGCTGCTGAGAGGAGACTCGTCCATTGTTTGCACTGCGAAGCAAAACTTTAAAAATAATGATGATAATAAGGACAATAGCAATAGCTCGCTGATTTTTTTCCCTTTGCTTACCTGGTTCTAAAACAAAGTTGCAGTTATAGAGACCTGCAAGGGAAGGACACGAGACATAGAACCAGCTCGTCTTGTACGACCCAACGTTGGACTTGCCCTTTGCTTCTCCTTTAGGCAAGAGATCTTTGTATTTTGACGGACGGGCTGTGAGGTAATAAATGTCATCCGGTTTCTCTTCTTCTGCTATACTCAGAGCCTTAAAGGAATAGAACTGTTGTATAATTTTTAGAGTAGGGGGAGGGAGGCCGTTCCTGAGGAAGGCCACAGCTAGCGAGGTCAACTACGCGTAGGAGTTTGGAGTTAACTGGAACGGCGCGAGCTTGACCTTGTTGAGAAATGCGATCAAGTATGGAGGTATAGGGAACCTTAGCCCCTGCTCGAAATGTTGAGCACTGACGGCGACATACCCCCTTGGTGGGTAACATGTATGACTCTTTGAATCAGGTAACAATGCACGACAACCAAAAGGAATGTGGAATTGAGTGTCAAGTCCTTCCACAACAGGACGCTTTAACGATGAAGGATGATAGGCTAGAGCATCCCGAGCTTCTCTTCCTTGCCTAGCATGAGCTCGGGCTTCATCTCACTCACGAGCCTCACTACTTGAAATAGTTCCCTTACGAGCTCCGCTTGAAGACATCTGTGTAAAAGAAAAAAATTTTCAGGTCGCAGCAAGCAAGTTAGTAAAATAATAAGAAATTCTACAGGTCTTCTGCCTCGCAGGTCGCTGGTGTCATAGGGGGCTTGGCCTAAGAGTAAACGACCTACAAAAGCGATTTGCGAGCTAACGGTTCACAGAAGCTCAGTTCTACAGTTCGCATGCATAACAAGGCACACACAGTAACCAGATCGCAAATAGATATGTAACATGATCAAATCAGCAAAAGTCAAAATGTTATGTTCAGCAAAGAACTCAGGACAACAAGATTTAACAATGTTCGAAAAAGATGCAAAAACAAGCCATACTCAAGTCATTTCAAGTGGCAATAATGGTGATGGATGAAAATGCAAATGCAAGTGCAGCATCGACTTAACAATATGAAAACAAAGACTTGAGATTTGAAGTATGAAGAAAGAATTTACTGTGAATCTTTGAAGGGAAGGGGAACGGCGACTGGAAATACTGATTTTGTGGAAAGACGTTTAATTTTCTGAAACTGAGCTACTTGGTTGCTTTGAAGGAAAATGACAAGTAAAAAGAAAATGAAATGGGGCTCTATCAATTTATAGGCAAGCGAGCTTGAACCCCCAGCCGTCAAATCTTCGTACTGTGTAACCGTCATTAATCTTACGGTTCAGCGTGAAGCACGATCGTGTAATTATGCAGCTGTCAGTTGAAGGACGTGCGCAATAAATACGCGTGTACGGGACGAAGACGTGCGCATTAAATACGCGTGTATGGGATGTGCGGGCATGTACGGGACGTACAGGCGTTGTTTCAGTTACTTCCTGCATGACTGCCACATGTCGAAACTGATAAGACAGAATCCGAAAAGAGCGTAGAAGCAGTTATACAAGTTAACGTGTCAAGGAAGTCAGCTTTTACCCGCGAGCTCAAGCTCCCAGTCTGCAAAGCGAACTACGAGCTGGGGGGCTAATGTTGTGTGTATTTTTCGGACTCATTAAATGGGCTGGTAAAAGCCCAATTCAAGCCCAATTGAGGGCCCGATAAGGTCAAGATTCAATCAAAGCCCATAAGAAGAGGCCCAGATGACTCTAAGCCCAGCGAGTCCTGCAGCTCGCCCAGAAAGATTCTTTAATTTGCATCAGCGAGCTCGTAGGCATAGTCTGATTATAGCTCACCTCATATACAGCTCGTCTCTTAGCGAGCTCAAAGTCGCAAACCGCCATGACAGCAGCTCGTTCAAGAACGTAATTAATATAGTATCTTCCAGGGCAGGCAATTACCTAATACAACCATGATTCTCTCTCCAGAAACGGAAGTTTATTCAAATTCAAACCGAATAATTATTATCCCTGATTTTATGGAAGCAGTTTCCTGATATTATTCAACATAATAGGAAGCGTAATTAATTTATGATTCCCTTCCTATTTTCTCTGATTTTATTCAAGTTATTTGGAAAGTGTAATTAATCCAGAATTCTTTTCCTGATTTATTGTTACTAGAATTGTAACGTCTTTTCCCCTGTAAATAGGGGTTAAACTTCATTGTAACGAGACAGACAATATTCAATAATACACTGTCACTCTGCTGAAATTAAGAGATAGACAGTCGTGGACATAGGCTTTAATTGCTGAACCACGTAAAAGCCTGGTGTTCTTCGTTTCATTCTCAGTTCTTGTCTGTGTTTTTCCTTAGGTTTTTTGTTTTCTCACATTGATTGCAGATATTGGGCATTGATTACTCGTCGACTGAAATTCAACGTCGACAGTTTATCTTCATGCAGCCTTGTGTGAGAGACTTTAAGACTATACCCACCAGTACCAATCAACCACAAAGTTGCAGCTCAATCGGATATTCTTCCAAGTGGCACCATGTTGATCAAAATACAAGTGTATTGATTTTCTCTTATCCAATGGCAAGGATGGAAGAAATTTGGGGCAAAGATTGTTTACAATTCAAGCCGGAAAGGTAGATTTAAGAGCGAGGACATATTATTCACGCACCCTCATACAAGTTCATAGCATTTAATGCGGGACCTAGAACTTGTACAGGTAAAGATCTATCTTTCATTCTTACGAAGACGGTTGTTACAACCATAATCTGGAAATATAAGGTACAAGTTGTAGAAGATCAGCATGTTTCCATAAAGAATTCTATGTTTCTTCAAATGACAAATGGTTTGAAGGTTAGAGTTTCTAAGAGACATGCCTCAAGAAAGAATGAAGTGACTTGTGGATGAAATATTTATGCAAAATAAGTGTCATTAATTTGTTTGTATGCCAAATATTGTGCACGATGTGTCGTATTGATTATTGAAGGTTCACATTCTAAGTGATGGCTAATAAGTTTTAATTATACTGCTTTTGAATTATTTCTTGGGTTTTCATAAAAAATGACCTTTATTTGATGACCCTTTGGGAAATTACCCTTTCTTTTTCAGATCTTTCCTGATGGACATTTTTTGGACAAAAATATCCTTGATTACAATGCTAATTACCACTTACCCACCCCTTTTCAGATTCATCACTCTCTCTGCCAAATTTTCCCTCTCATTCTCTCAAGCTGAATTTTCAAAATTTTTCTCTCATTCTCTACCAAAACTTAGGCGACGGGCCTCTCCTCCCTCTCTTCTTCTTCTTCTTCTTCTTTTTCTTCTTCTTCTTCTTCTTTTTTTTTCCTGCCTTGGTTCTAGGTCGCGAACCCAGAACCAGTGTGGTTCTGGGTTCGCGAACCCAGAACCATCATCTCTGGTTCTGGGTTCGCGACCCAGAACCAAGGCAGGAAAAAAAAAAAAAAGAAGAAGAAGAAGAAGAAGAAGAAGAAGATGAGAGGGAGGAGAGGCCCGTCGCGACCCAGAACCAAATTTCATTTTTTATTTTTATTTTTTTTGTTTGTTGTTAATTATTGATTTGATAATATTGTTGTTGTTGTGGGAAATGATGATGTTGATGAATTGTGAGAGATTATGAATTTTGATATTGAAGGAATGAGAGGGGTAATTTTGCTCAAAAAATAATAATAAGGTCCGTTTTGATAATTCAGAAAACTAGAAGTCTATTATGTAATTTTTAAAAATACTTTTAAGGGCGCTTCTTGGATAAAAAGCGCTCTCTATGATAAATAGAGTAATTACGAAACAACCTCAAAAATTTGTTTAATTACGAATTTCATCTTGAATTTTTAAAAAATAATAATAAGGTCAGTTTTGATAATTCAGAAAACTAAAAGTCAATTTTATAATTTTAAAAAATATATTTAAGGGCGCTTCTTACCCAAGAAGCGCCCTCTATTCTAAATTTAATAATTACGAAACAACCCTAAAAATTTGTTTAATTACGAAATATATATAATTGAACATTTAGGTTGACATTCTCAACCTCCAGGTTGGGAATCCCAACCTAAAGGTTGGGAATTCCAACCTTGATTCAATATTCATATTTGAAATCTCAACTTCAAGGATGGGAATCCCAACCTTGAGGTTGAGAATCCCAAATTTAAATAAACATCTAAGGTTATGATTCTCAATCTTTAGGTTGGGATCCCAACCTAAAAGTTGAGAATTCCAATCTTTAATATTCAATCCTATTTGGAATTCCCAACTTCAGAGTTGAGATCTCAACCTATAGGTTGGGATTGATTTAAAAAAATACTCATTAAGGCATTTTTGTCCATTCATGTTTTTTTCTATTTGGGACTCCCAATCTCGGGGTTGAGATTCTCAACCTATAAGTTGGGATTGATTTCAAAAAATACTCATTAAAGGCGTTTTTGTCCTTTCAGTGCTTTTATTAATAATAAAAAATAGAAAGGTTACTTTTGAGGATGGCTTCCCAAAAAACGTCATTTTCTCAATTTTACTTTATTTCTTAGAGCACCGATAATGTTTTAAATATCAAAGAAATTGTTTGTATTAAAAAATTGTGGTGTACTTTCCAAAAAAAAAAAAAAAAGTGTGTTGTAATGTTTCTCCAATTTGTTTCTGTTGATAATTTCTTCTGCCATTTTGCCCTGTCACATTTGAAAGGAAGAGGAAAAAATATTATAACAAAAAATCCCTTGGTCGAATCTAAAGATTAAACTATTATAACAACAATATTATAATAAAAAATGATGCTTCCTTCCAGTTACTGATTTTTTTGCAGCCCTTGGTTGAATCTAAAGATTAAACTTAAAATTTAACCATAAACGTGCTATATATTAATTGCTTTATTTTGATCACAGAGTAGCACCCAAAAAGCAATATTGTGTTTCACCTCTTGCATATAGGCAAGACCTGCTCCCTGAGAAGCAACAATTAGAAGACCAACTCATCTTCTGTTGGATGGCTGGCTCAACAGAGCTGACATGAAGCAAGAGAACAGCTTCTAATTAATGAAAATGAAAATGAAAAAAAAAAAAAAACATGTGCAAGAACCGGAAATCACTAGCAAAAGCGAAAAAAAAATAAAAATTATATTGCCAATTGTACAAGGGATAGAAAAGCTCCCTGGATCTTTCAGCTTTGGAGGTAGCTTGTTCTCATGTGTCAGAGCCACAGCTTCATAATCTTCCAATCTCCTTCTGTTTGAGAGAATGTCCTTCATGAATTTTGCATTGTAGAGACAACTTTCTTTTGGCTTGTCTCTTCAATGCTTGGCTTCTCTTGTACCTTGCTAGGTGGCATTTCTACCTCTCTACCGCTTCTCAAGTGTAACGCCATGCATTGCTCCTTTGGATCCCTTTCCTTCTTAAGTTGAGTGGTCTCCTGTTTCATTGAATTTTGTGTCTCGTCAAGTGATTAATTGGTGACTTGAGTTTCTACCATTTGATTCACCTTTGACATGAGTTTACCAAACATCTCCTCCACGTTTATTTGTTTTCCGGCTGCATTATGTCATGGTTCCAAACAAACAATAGTTTCCAAATCAAAGATCGGATAAACGAAAGTATGTACCAAATGGATCCGTCGATCGACGAGCATTAGTCAAGCAAGCAACAAGTTATCATTAAGGATCACACGCTCGGTTACTGTACTCCTCCGACTGACGTTATCGATCGAAAGAGTGGCAAATCAATATTGAAGTCTGGCAAATCAAGCTATTCAACGACACCTTGAGTCCCATGATCACTGTTGTTGTCATAGATGAAGCAGCGTCCAACCCTAAGCCAGGCATGAATTCTGTCATTGACATCAGCATGCATTAACAACTCCACTGTTTTAGTCTGCAGGCATGAGTTTATTAATTGCAGTAGTTAACACATCAACACAACCTTTGAATTCTTAGAAATAATTCATTAGTTCGGTAACCCAGCTTGGTATAGGCTCATAATTTGATGGAGTATTTAGAAATTCAAGTACTGGATCAAATTGTGGTTGGTGTTGTGGGTTCACATTTGTATGGGGACATCAGGCGGTGGTGTTGGCTTCTCAATGGGCTCAATAAGTGGTGCTCAATTGTTACTCTTCAGTATGGGCTCTTGGGTTCAATGGGTAAAAATAATTTGTAATAGGATAGAATACATAATTAAAATTAAATTAAATAAACTAACAAAAAATCATTGGACAGATTGAGATTTAATGTGGCTACATTGTAGCCCTAGATTGATGAAATGAGTTCGACATTAATTTGAGCAGCATAACAATAGAACTAAACAGTACAACGATTTTTCCTCGTATGCTAGCCTTTACTTGCTCTGAATAAAGTCCTTCAGACTTTGCTTCAACTACTGAGCACCTGTCTTGCACCTCTACAGTGGAACCCGATGATCTCAAATGAATGAAAAGGTCTCTATTTATAGGCTTTCCAAGAGGTATATGTTGAAGCATGAATTGAAAGTATTCCCCAAATATTCTCAGTACAAATTAATTCTTAGACTGAAAGCCATGCACGAACAACACACAAACAAACTGCATAATACAGACCAAGGCCTACACTTCAGGCAAGCCATGTTGCTCTCTTCTTTTGTTGCCAAGGCCCACAGTTCTTGGACAACCCACAAGTCCACATAAAGTACTACAACGGCCCTAGGCCCTTGGTCACGCCTAAATCTTCCATCAAGTGTTGCCATGGCCCTAAGTTCTTGGTCAAGCATGAAACAAAGTGAAGGAGGGTCATGACCCATGTGCCACAGTCTTGTCTTTTTGTGATTGGTCCCTTTCTTCTATAATTTTGCACTTTGTCCCATTAATTCTCCCTTTTTTACAATTTCATTCCTAGATTTTAAAATCCGCACAAAATTTATTAAAGAATTGAATTTTACTCAAATTTTCATTATAAAAGCCAAGGTTATGAGTACCAATAATGCTACATTTTAGCACTCATCAAACATCTCCAAACTTCGCCTTTGCTCGCCTTAGAGCAAAATCTAAAGAACAAGACAAACTAAAAGCACAAAATAAAAATAAAACCATTTTCATAAGAAAACATGATGGCATTTAGCATATACCACAAACATTTAAACCTCTAGATGTCTATAGTATGAGGAGTTATATCTTCTGAGGGTTTACAAGCTACGATACCCACAAACGTATTTTCTTCTGGCTTGAATATTTCAGTAAGTAATTAAGAATTTATGAAAAACCAATGTATCAACAACCTTATATCTCAACTAAACAGGAGTCATTACTAATCCTCACACAATCTTGTATCATCTCAAATCCATCTCCCAATGTTTGAATTTCAAGGTATCATGGATACATATCGTAGACTTATTTTGCCTTGACTCTACACCTTACAGGTTATCTCTCTTTAATTTTTTTCAAGTCCTAAGGCTTACACTCTTGCAACACACAAGTAATTTTAGAGTTTGTGTATCAAAAAAACAATTCAAAGAATTATATTGCTTGTATATTCATTTAAAATTGAAGAATGTTAATTACAATTGAGATCTCTTGAAGGAATTAGACTTCTAAAGACATTGTAAGACTCATAATAAACCAACCATGAACAACCATGTTCTCTTATCAATTAGCAAGTCTTTTATTTGGATGTAACAAGACTAAGGTTATTGGCTACAAAGAATGAGATATAGGATTACAAATAGGAGCTTGAATTTGACAATTTTCTCATACTTCCAACAATTTGCATTCTATATCTGATTTTAACAATATTTTGCTTTTACTGTAATCCTCACTTTGTTTTATAAAATAAATTGGACATATTTATGTTTGTCCAAAATTTCTTTTATTCACTCCTCTTTTTCTCCCAAACCTACATTCAACTACGCCCAACTTATTTTCTTTCTTCTTCTCATTTAGAGCTCTTAGGTAAGATATTTATTTATTTTTTAAAAGCTAGTACAAGAATTTTGCTTTGGACGAAAGAAAACACAATTTTTTTATGTGTTTGGCTACAAATGAGCTTCAAGCGCACACAAATATATTGAATTGGTAAAATTGGCTTATGTTATTTGTCTAGAGTTTAATCACACACAACTGCCTACTTCATGTCAATAAGATCACACAATCAATCCAAGATGACAATGAATTTATGTCCTTTAAGTCCAATCAAATCCTAAAGAGATCATCTAATAAAAAATAAAATCTTGAAGAGAGTTTTAGAGGAGAACAAATATTACTCTCTAAATTGAAACACGAATGCTCAAAAACCTCTCTCATAGGTAATCTCCACTAATAGACCACGAATGTGCATGCATAACCCTTCTACTTTCTTCTAACCAAGATCAATGATTTTCAATAATGTTTGACTGTGCTTGGGTTTTTATGGCCACTTCCTAGTTAAAACAACCAATCCTAAAGTGCATTGATTTTATTTTATTTTATTTTTTAACTTGCTAAAGTATTTAAGCCCAAAATTATTTATTATATAATTATAAATATTTTTTTATTACCCTAAACCTGAATGAAACATTGTCCTCAATGTTATAAGTTTAAGAAGGAAGAATTTAAAAATAGAAATGAAAGAATAAATAACAACAGAGCAATAAACAAAAGGTAAACGGCAAAAATAAAATGGAACTAAGAGATACTTTATTAAATAAAACTCACAGACCTTGACAAACTGAAAGTAAAACAAACTGGAATAAGTCAGAATCAGAAGATAGATCCACTAACAATATAAGACAAAATCAATTTGACATAAACTAAACGAGAATATAAAATACTAAAGACTCAAAATAAACTCCAAACACTTTGTCTCATTCATAGAATGTGGTGACGAATGTTATTGAGTGCATTAAGCAACCAATACCGTCCATTCCCAAAGTTTTGCATCCGGTCATGCATTGAGTGTAACTCATCCCTCACCAAATTAATCTTCCCATTAAAAACCTCATCATTCTGCTCAAGCCCCAAAATATTTCCATTAAGCTCATTGATGGCATTGTTAACACCTCAATAGAACCCTTGATTTCTTGAAAATTATTCAGAGGTTTTTGATCCTGGTTAGAAGAATTTTGAATCTTAACCATTCAATTCAAAGAGAATTTATTCGTTTCCCAAGCTGGAGTTCACATGAAGATCTCTTTAGGTTTTGTTTAGACTTTAAGGCTAGAAATCCACTGCAATTCATTATGATTTCTAAATTTTGAGTTGTTGTGTGAACCTATTGAGATGAAGAAGGCTTGTGTGTATGCTTAACTCCAGAGAAAGGCTAAAATCCCAATTATTTCTAATATAATATGTGTACGTCTAAAGCTAATTCAAAGCCAAACACCCAAAAAATATATATTTTTCTTTTGTCCTAACATGTTATCCTTATCCTAGCCCAGCGAAAGGTTGAAACTTTTACATTGGGAGCTTGGATTTAAGCAAGAGAAGTGCTGAAGGGATGAAAGAAAAGAGCAATAGGTGTGGAAACATTCATGTTTGGGCTGAAGAAATCAAAGGAAATGGTGTGAAGTTAATAAATAGAAGGGATAATCCCAACTTCCCCCCTATTGCTTGTTGTAATTGCTAATTACCCTCTATAGTTTGAAGAAATCCTATTTTCTCCCTTAAGTTAACTCTGTTAGTAAAAAGTGGATTTTGACTATGAAAGTACTTAAAAAGATCAAAATACCCCTAAATTATATAAAAACCTGAGAAAATTTAAAAAATAATAAAAAATTATTGGAAAAAATCTTAATCTCTATTGCCCATTTCTATGATGGATGACAAATATTCATTTTAAAATAATTTTTTAAAAAACTTAAAATAAAAAAAAAATGAAGCACACATTTCTAGGTTGGAAACCTAGAAAATTCATATTCATCAATGCCTACACGAAACCTAAACCAACCCCAATTCATCTTCTTTACCCAATTCATCGTCTTGAACCATCATCAATGCTTAAACCAAACTTATTTTTTTCACCCAATTCATTATCTTCAACCATCATCAATGTCTAAACCATTGTCAACCTTCAAATGCCAACAATCTCTCCTCTTTCTTCAATATTGAACCACTATCAATAGATCATCAAAATCATCAATACCAACATAATTTTTCAAAACAAATTAAAAAAGAAAATTGAAAAGCAAAAAATTGGGTTTCAAATTAAAAAAAAAAAAAAATGAAAACTGAAAAATGGAAAGTGAAAAGTGAAAAATCTTCTTCATTTTTCATTAATGAACACAAAATCAATAACAACAAACAATTATATTGCATTTAAAAAAAAAATTGGAAAAAACAACACCCAAATTCATCACCCCATTCTCAAAAAATAGAGAAAAAAAAAAAAGAATAAAGTTAAAAAAAAAAAAAGAAAAAAGTAAATGGTCTCTATGTGATAGAGACCAAAACTGGTCTCCATACGATAGAGACCAAATCTGGTCTCCATCACATGAAGATCAGTTTTGGTTTCCGTGCAATGGAGACTGTTGGATCTCTTTTGGTTTCTGATGAAAAAGACCCAATGTTCTCCAAGCTAATGCAACAAAGATGTCTTCTATTTTGACCTTTGGTTTCCAACGAAGAAGAAGAAGTAAAAGAAGATGGAAGAAGAAGAGGAAGAAGAAGAAGAAGAAGAAGAAAGATGGAGGAAACAAATGGATATTAGACAATCAAATGGAATAAAATGGAAGAAAAAGAAGATGTGAGATATGACATTTTTTCTTACGAAAAAAAAAAAAACAATTTGTTTTAATTTTTTAATGTTTTAATTTTTTTTATGTTGTTTAATATATTTTTTTTTAATTTTTTGATTTCATCTTCACCATCTTCAATATGGACTGTGGAGATGACATTTCTTATAAAAAAATAATATTTTAATTAAATTAATTAATTAATATTAATATTATTTTATTTTGTTTTGACAATTTTTCTCTTCGATATTAACGGTCAAACATCGACTTCTAATGTCCAACTTGACAGCAGGGGGTTTTTTCAGACATTTCAATAAATTATAGGGGGTTGTTTGGACATATTAACAAACTACAAGGGAATATTAGCTATTTCTCAAACCAATGGAGGATTTTGGTCATTTCATCAAACTATAAAGCAGAACTTGGGATCGTCCCTAAACTGAAATTTTAGACAAATAAAATTATGTAAAACCCAGTCTGAATTATTATGTGTTAGTATTAGTAGTTATGTTATGAATTTAAGTTCCTAGTAGGAGTAGTTAAGTCATGATTTTATGCATGAATTTTATGTGAATAAGTTTAAAGAGATATTAAAAGTTAGTAGAGAAATTTTTGAAGTTTATTGAACTTGATTAAAGATAAAAGCCAAAAGAAGGGGCATAGTTATCATTTTTCTGTTAGAGACTTTAGGGATTAATACGAATCCGAATAAGATAGAGATGCCTTAAAATAATCAAAAGTTAATTAAATCCACTGATATGGATTCAAATGAGTGTCATCAGAATCTGAAAATTCGGAGTGCCACATAGAGTAAAATGATTGGTTAGAAAATTTAGTGATTGTGGAGATGACAAGTGGACAAATTAGGGATCTAGATGAGTCAAGTTTATCCAACTTGAGGTCAAAGTGAAATTTAGTGAAGTCCAAGGGTGGAAATGAGATTGTCAAGGGACATGATGGTCATTTTTTATTTATTAAAAGCTTAGTTATATGTATAATGGGTGTGTTGTCGGGTAACACACCAAACAAATGCCATCATTTAGAAAAAAAAAAAAAAAAAGGAGTGACTATGAGCAACCAAGGAAGAAGAAGTAAGGGTTCCAACCATTTTTAAGGCTTCAAATCAAGAACTTAAGCTCTCCAAAGCTAGGAGATCAAGCTTAAAACAAGAAATAAGTTAAAGGAGGTGAGTTTCTAAGCTTTTCATAAATTATTCAAATTGGAGACTTTGTGAGTTATGGATGTGTTAGTTATTATTTGATGTTATATTGATATGGGTTTTTGTTTGTGCTTTGATTTGAGTTATATGGAACCCAAAAAAAGCTTGATGGATGTGTTTTTATGTAGGTTTGATGAGCTAGGGTTTTGTAGTAAAACTCTAAAAATGAATGTATTATGATTGATATGAATTATGTTGTAGTTTAAGTGTTTGATGCATTGTTTCAATGAATTGTTAATTTGGTAGCTCAAAATTTGATGAGACAAACTTGATGTGTGTGTGGGTGTGTGGTTCACGCCAAAATAAGGGTGTGTGTAACCCTTGTATTTTGATGAGAATGAGCATGAATTTAATGGTCATTAAGTGGTTGTTGTAATTTATTCAAGAAATCATCACTTAAATGACTTAAAAAGTGAAAGAAGTAAGAATTGGGGTGTTGTGTATGTCTCACGACAATAAGAGGATTATGTGATGTCATTGTGTTTTGATGTGTTTGAGCTTGAATTGGTATTTATTTGATATACGATAAACATTAGAAAATGCTAGAGTTACAAAAGAACAAGGTTAAAAACAATTAGCATTGTTATGGTTAGTTGAAGGACAATCAAAGTTACTAAGAAAAGTCATCTATTCCATACATTCTTAAGCTATGTATGACCATATTTAGATATATGTAAGCCAAGAGAATCAAGAGATCAAGTTAGATAATCAAAGTGTGCAAAAATGTTCATAAAAAGTGTTGAAAATAAGGGTATTTCATAGGTTTCACTCTTCTATAATTGAAATATTTTAAAACAGTTTTACGGGTGACCTAAATGAGAGATAGGGAGATGATTCAAGTGAAAACAGAAACGAAAAAGCCCACAGAATGGGCTGTGAACAATATTCGATCAAATGAGGTCCGAAAATTTTGATTTTTCGTTTCGGGCCTCCGAAAATTATACGGATTGTATGGGGATGTCCCTAGGGGTATATAAATAAAAATTTTGTAAAGAAATCGGGATTTTAAAGCCTCGGTTAAGTAGAAAACCACAAATCAAGTTTAAGTGTAAAAAGAGGCTCAATAAGGGATTTGAGTTAAGAGTTTTATTTTTAAACTTTATATAATTAAATGTGGAGTAATTTTAAGTAAAAGTATGTTATGTAGGTGTCAAGGAGGCTAGTGAAGCAAGACAAGAAGATTAGAGCCTTTTGAGCAAGCTTTATGTTTAAAGGGTGAAAGCAAAAAATATCGGATGACGTTTTGTGAGTAGAAAGCTGGTTATTTAAAGTGTTATTATATTTCAAATTTATTTTTTGTTTATATACGAATGAATGCATTTTATTTACTGTTCATATGAATTTATTAATTATGTAATTAAGTTGTTTATTGAAGTTATACTGAAATTCTAGCATGTGAGTTTTGAGTTGAGTATATATTTATATTAAGAACATGTTAGAAGTAAAGATTTTAGGCTTTCTACCTTAAAAACGAGTTTATTCTAGAATATTGGAGAAAGAGTTTTATTACTTCTATGGTTTACCTTAACCCCAGTTAAGTGTCCAGTTAAGTACTCTATACATGTACGGTAGATGTGAGAGGGTCACTAACCGAGAGAGGAGTTTAGATGACTCCTAAGAGAGAGAGTCAGTTGAATCACCGTTTGCATGTATAAGGACGATGCAGATTAGATCGATTACAAGAGGGTAACAAGTGCTTAGAGTTTACGCATCGGCGATTATACAAGGCAGATTCCTTAATTTCTAGTGGCAAGTGAGAGAGTTTATGCTACCACGACAGGAATAGTTTCTCTGGGTTACCATTAAGGCGAGAAAATGAAAAAGTTTAAGAAAAAGACTGAGAACGAACTTGAAAAACAATTTTCGAACGAGTTTCGATAAAGTATTATAGGAAAGAATGAAACTGTTTTTCTTTAGTTTTATTAAACTATAATTCTCACTGAGTTTTACTCATAGTTTGTTTCCAATATGTTTCTTAAAAATTCTTCCTCCGGTGCCGGAGCAAGTCGCACAGAAGTGAGTCGTCCAACAGACGGGGCTCAGATGAACACACAGATCGATTGACGGATGACCTTTACTACCCTGTATATTTCATATTTTTGTCATGTGCATCTTTTATATCAAAGCATGGTGTAAATTGTAAATGTAAATATAAGTTTTTGGATGTGCGTTTTTATAAAGATGTTTTGATAAGAAAGTTTTAGTTTTTCAATCAATTTTCATGATTGTGGTTTTTCATGCTGGAATTGATTTTGGGATGAGGGCCGAAGGCCCCTAGTAATCGAGATTGAGTGCTATAGAAGTATTTTTAAATTGTACTTGAATTTATAGGATGGCATAGTTCAATAAACAGTCGGTATACTGCCGGATTCTTATTAGAAAAACGAAAAATTTTTACCTTTGTCACCTATTAAACGAGCTATAAAATAAGTTAAAGTAAATTTCAGTGATCCGATGAGATTTCTTTAGGCCAAAGTTAGAGTTCGTTAGAGTTTTATCAGGATACTATGAGGTCTTTCTCGGGTTTAGAGGAGGAATTCGGGAAGGGTCCCGTCAAATTATCTCCAAGTTACTTCTTAAAATAATAATAATAATAATAATAATAATAATAAGAGGTTTGCTCAAAAAAAGCTAAGGAATGATGTTAAGCAAAAAATTCTTAGAGACGTAACAAAAATCTCGATGAGAGTTCAAGCTTCTTTTTGTAAACCTTATTGCAGTTCTATGGTAGCCAAAACCCCAAGCCCTATTACACCCAACAAAAGACCTACTAATGATAAAGGTGTATGATTGCTTGGAGTAAGTTATTATGAGTATTACACTATCCTTAAATGTTTAATTCTTCAAGAAATCATATTATACAAGTAGTATGAAGACTTGAATATTTCTTCGTGTGTACATTCCTAATTGATTGTATTTTGAGAGAATGCTTGCCTTGGAACTTGTGAGTAAAATGAGTGAGACCCTGTGAGGCTTGGAGTCAAGGCGAAATTAGTTCACATTGTGTATATATGATATCTTGAAATTCGAATACCGAGTGAAGAGTTGGAGATGACTAAAGACTGTGTAAGAGTCATTAATGACTTATTTTTAGTAGAGATACAAGACTGTGGATGCATTGGTTTTTCACAAAACTTTTCATGACTTGTTAAATTATTCAACCTAGAATAAAATGCATTTGTGGATATCATAGCTCCTTAAGAGATGATAAGCCCTCCACTAGGGACATAGAGGGGTTTAAAGGCTTGTGACATAATGTCATAAAAAAGAACTGCGTAAGTGGCTTTATAAAGTTTAGACATTTTTTGTGTTTTTATTACTGAATTTGCTTGAGGGTGAGCAAAAACGAGGTTTGGGGGCATTTGGTGAGTGCTAAAATATAGCATAATTCGGTGCTCTTAATCCTAGCTTTTATGATGAATACTGGAGTAAAATTCAGTTATTTGATGATTTCCCAGTATTTTGTGTAGGTTTTGGTTTTGGGGGGCTAAATTATGAAATATGTGAATTTTAGAGGTAAAAGAGTATTTAAAGGAAGATAAAGGTCTGATTGGCAATTGGCCCAGCAAGGCAGGTGACCGAGTCGTATGGGCATGGCACACCAGGCACGCTTGGCAAAACACATGGGCGCATTGCACTAGGTGTCCATATGGGGCGCGCTTAGCAGGGTCGTGGAGTGCTGATAATGGGTTGGTGTGCTCCTCAATTTGTTTTGCTCTGGTTTTTGGGTTGCAAATGATGAGGATGGGACGTGCAAGACGAAGAAAATTGGCCCCAATAATTTGTGAAGATGTTAACCAGATTTTTGAAAGATTATTGTGAGGATATTATGTGAATATTCTACAAATAATCCAAGTTTATTCCATGGCATGTTCCTAACCAATTGCCTATGTATAGCAGTTCTCACCAGTCACTCAAAGCATTGAAGAGGAGAGGAAAATTTGAGCGCAGAAAGGCATTTCCAAGCATAGATTGTCGTGTATAGCAAGGAGAGAAGGAAAGAGAAATCTTCTTGGTTCCTACTCATAGAGTCGCTATTTTATTCAGTAAAATGTCACTGTTGATCATTTCTGTGTTACTTGAAGCTATGTTGAACTAATTTTATTAATCTAGGCCTATAATGTGGCCGAGTTATTTCTCAATCCTTCTGATGAATTTATTTTAATTTTATTCTTGCATTTTATTTATGTATTCTATATTATTGGGGCTTAATGCTACCTCTTAATTTGGGCCTATTAACTGGGTTGAGGTTGTGGTTATGATGCACTTGGAAAAGGCATTGCAATTTAGAATCACTAGGATGACATAAATCATATAGAATAGGAATACACTTGTTGGTTAGTGTAATCGTGTGTGGATAATTGAGTTTTAATGAGTTCAGTTTAATTAATCGATAAAGGAATGTAGTAGCTTAATTAATCAAGGCATTCTCACTTTACCATTCAAAATAGGCTTGTGAGGATACTAGAATTATCTGATTAAATACATAAATAAAATATATTAATCACATGTCAAAGTAGGTTGGGTTAAAGAAATAATTAAGTGAATTTATATCCCTAGATTCTCTCTTCTTCTGATTGAATTTGTTATTTTAATCTCTTTATTAATTTTAGTTGCTTTAATCTTAAAAACCATCATATTATTGACTGTTTGAATAAAATTTGTTTGGAAAAACTTCATTTTGGTCCTTAAGATTTTGAAAAATATCACATTTTTAAAGCTCTTTTAGAAATAACTTTTCTTGTCTTTAACTTTTTCAAAACTACTTAAAAAAGTTCAAACTGTTAGTTAATTGATGGTCAAACCAAATAAAAAAATGAAAAAGAATCAATTACCCCCATCACTTAAAATGATTATTTTAATTTGCCCCTAATAAAATTAAAATATTAAAATCATTTGACCAATAAAATGTTGATTTAATTTGCCCCTACTAAAATTAAAATATTACAAATCATTTGACCAATAAAATGTTGATACATGAACAATAATTACATTTTTAAATGATTTTTGTTTTCTTTGAAATAAAGCAATATATATTTTTTAAGATAAAACAAATTTCAACCCAGATTTTCTTTTTTTTTTTAAAAAAAAATAATAATAAATAATGGCAACAATTAAAACAAAAAAAGAAAGAAAATTTAAGAATATCAATAAAACTCAACTTGCATCATTTTAAAGTGAAAAATCATTGCAATCATTCTCTCTCTCAGTAATCCATCTCTCTTCTCTAGTTATCTCCTTCTGGCGCCACCTCCATCATTGTCAATGAACCCAACAACCACTATCAAGAACCCAACAGCAGCAACAACCACCATCTATCTCTTTCTCTCTCATCTCCTTTATTATTATTTTTTTAATATTGATGTTATGTTTTGGGTTCAATCAAACCCATTCTTCATTTGGGTTCGTTGAACCTAGATAAAGGTCAACTGGGTTTGTTGAACGCAATACCTTCCCCATTTTAATTTTTTTTTGAAATAGTTTTGAATTTTCTTTTTGACAGACAGTTGGTTTTTAATGTTATTAATGATGTCATTGTTGAAAAAGATGTTGTGACGTTATTGATAATGTTGAAAATTGTAAGAGATAATGCTAATGAATTGTGTTGAAACTGGCTTGATGGCATTGAAGATGGTGGAGATCCAATATCTCATTTTTTTTCTTTTTAGTTTTTCTATAAAATTGATTTAATGTGTATAATAAATTATTTAAATTTTTTTTTTCCAAAATATTTAAAATCCTAGCAATTCACGTGTCTCAATTTTAGTCTCTCACATAAAAATACCATCTTATCCTTCCCTCCCAAACAATCTATCATTATTGACTGTCAATTGATTAACGGTATAGATATTTTTAAAGAGTTTTTAAAAAGTTAAGGATAAAAATACTATTTACAAAAGATTTTAAAAACATTATATTTTTCAAAACCTCAAAAACTAAAATAAAAGTTTTCCGATTTGTTTTGATAAATTTTGGTACTTAACATTTAAATTGCAATTGTCCCTGACGACCTTGATTTATCATTACATTACATTTAGGTCGCATATATTTGCACAAGTTCTTGTATAAATTGAGTGCACTGGAAAATGCCCATCAAGTTTTTATATCTGGATAAAAACTCATAACTTCTAATTACACATTCTACAAATTTGAAATTTCACTAGACCTCTAAACCTATAACTTTTGTTTACAAAAATTTTCAAATTCAAACTGCATCAGCTAATTCAGAGCTACTCAAATCTAACCAAAATATCAGCCCGGATAAAATTTCCAGCCTGACCTTTCTATGTTCTAAAGGCTCTAACTCACTCAATTTAGTTCCGATTCTTTCGATCAACTTATCGACAAATTCCTCTTGAAGGATCCTACGTAGATGCGGTTCGTTTCCAAAAATTAAATTGTATAGAGGTCTTAAATTAGTCAAAACAGTAGCTACTCTCTATTGTCAGTTTTTCCAAAAAAAAAAAAAAAAGATTTTCTTTGGTTAAAAAAATGTTTACATAGGTGTCCTACCCCCAACCTAATCTAAATATATTGTCCCCAGTGTTTGAAATCAAACTCGAGAGCCAAGAATTAAACACACACAAAAAAAAAAAAAAAAAAAAAAAAAAAAAGAACTAAGCAATATATGAAATAATAAACAACATTCATAACATCATCAAAAGTAAATAACCAAAATAATGCACAAAAATTAAAAGAAAATAAACAGCATCGTCCATACATAAAATAAATCCAAAAACACAACTAAATTCAAATAGCAAATAAAGTCGCAAATTCCAAATTAAAGAAACAAAACACAAACTTAAATTGAATTTTCTAAACCTAGAGACCCATACATAACTAAATTTAAACTGACTCGAAAATTTGATACTAACTTAAAAAATTCCTAGCTAACTACTAAAACTTTAACTGTCCATTCACCATGACATCATGGGACCAGACGTGCTTGTATCTCACGAATGTGGGTCAAGATGAGGTAGCTTCCATTGCCTAAGTTGCGGAGTTGATCTTCCATGTGAAGCATTCGATCCATCATCGCCATAATATGTTGCTCTGGTAGGTGGCTATTTCGGTTCATCGAATGCTTTGTGTGGTCCTTCAGCTCGTCCACCCATAGCAGATATGGTTCATATTCAGAAGCAGTGGTAGATCCAAAAGTCTAACGAAGGGGGGACATTTTTATATATAAAATTTCTTTATAATATTTTTTTCAATTGCTAGAAGAACATTATATAAAATAAAAATAGTTAAAATATATAATCAGTCAAGAATATATAACTTTACCCCTTACAAAATTATAAGGAAAATTTCTTAAAATAATATTTTTAATACAAATATAAAAATAAAATTGCATATGAATTGTGAGTTGATTGTGCACTAATTCTATTTTTTTAAGTAAGAGAAGTTCAACTTTAATATTAATTGAAAAAATAAATAAAAATTAATTTAGAGATATATTTTCTTTATGATAATTTTAATTATTTAATAATTTTAAAATATTATTGTAAAATTAATATTATTAAAAAATAAAATAATGAATGCATGATCATTTTGGTCATTTCATCATAGTTGTTAAATTAGTTATTAGCTAGGATGGCAATCAACAACACTGATCAAGGGAGGCTTGTGTAATTAAATAATTTTTTATCGAAGAGTGCAATTTCATCTAAAGTCATGAAATGCTAATCTAATTTTTGTTTTGTTTTAAAGTTTTTATTGTGAAAAGAACTTAAATTAGGACATTAAATTGCATTTTTTTTGTTTATATTAATTCTCAAGTACCAAAACATAATAAGAATAGCATCCAAATTTTAGGTATTATAACATGCTTTAGAAATTGAACCAATTGATATTCCTTAAAGAGCATATAAACCAACTGGGAATGAAAGTGGAAAAACAATAAAATAATGGAACATGATTTTTTGGATGGGAGAAAAAAATTGAGTTTTCTTTCCAAAATAGAAATTAAATATTAGTCAACACTGTAATTATAAAATAGAAATTAAATTCTATTTTCATCCTAATGATTGTAATTAATAATCGTGCCCAAAAGTCCGAAGTTATATAATGACTGGGATGATTCTTGCCCTGTCCAATGTCATTCGGCCCTATTTGTCGCCAAGTTGGGCCTGTGGCAGGGTCTGCTTAGACTGCATCAATTTTTTATTGGGTTTTAACCAAATTTAACCTTTTTTTAATGACCCTGTTGAGAAATAACCCTTCAGTTGTGAGACTTTTCAGATGATATAATTTTGGACAAAAATACCCTTAACATTGCAACTAATTACACTGACCTATCCTTTTCACTAACCCTTTCCCTTTCAAACTTTTCCCTCCCTTTCAAACTTTTCCCTCTCATTCTCTCTCTAAAATTCCCTAACCCATTCTCATCCCTCTCTCCCTCTCTCTTCTTCTTCTTCTTCTTCTTCTTCTTTCCTTTTTTTTTTTGCTGAGTTGGACCGAACCAGAACCATATGGTTCTGGGCTCGGGTTCGCGACCCAGAACCAGAGGGTTCTGGGCTCGGCGACGAGCCCAATACCGTCTGGTTCTGGTCTCGTCGTCGAGCCCAGAACCCTCTGGTTCTAGGTCGCGAACCCAAAACCAGATCTGGTTCTGGTTCAACCCAGAACCAGACGGTTCTGGTCGGCGACGAACCCGCCGACCAGAACCGTCTGGTTCTGGGCTCGTCGCGAACCCAGAACCAGATGGTTCTTCTGGGTCCGCGACCCAGAACCAGATGGTTCTGGGTTCCGCGACCCAGAAGAACCATCTGGTTCTGGGTCGCAAACCCAGAACCAGTTTCTGTTTTTTTTTTTTTTTTTGTTTATAAATGTTATAATGTTGATGTTGATGAATTGTATTGATGATGTTGATGAATTGTGGTTGATGAATTGTATTGATGATGTTGATGAATTGTGGTTGATGAATGAGAGATTATGGATTTTGATATTGGATGAATGGGAGGGATAATTTTGTTCAAAAAATAATAATAATGTCCATTTTGATAATTCAAAAAACTAAAAATATAATTTTGTAATTTTTGAAAATACTTTTAAGGGCGCTTCTTGGATAAGAAGCGCCCTCTATTATAAATATTATAATTATGAAATAACCCCAAAATTTTATTTAATTATAAATTTCACCCTAAATTTTCAATTAAGGTTGGGAATCTCAACCTCGAGGTTGGGATTTCTAGGATTGGTAGGGAATCCTAACTTTGAGTTTGGGATTATGGATTTTCATATTGAAAAAAATGGGAGGGGTAATTTTATTCAAAAAATAATAATAAGGTCAGTTTTGATAATTTAGAAAATTAAAAGTGCAATTCTATAATTTTAAAAAA
Source organism: Litchi chinensis (assembly GCA_019925255.1). NCBI lineage: Eukaryota > Viridiplantae > Streptophyta > Magnoliopsida > Sapindales > Sapindaceae > Litchi > Litchi chinensis. The sequence goes on from CM034466.1 coordinate 12,367,668, forward strand.
TATCTTTAAGGGCGCTTCTAACCCAAAAAGCGCCCTCTATGATAAATATTGTAATTACGAAACAACCCCAAAAATTTGTTTAATTACGAAATATATTTAATTGAACATTCAGGTTGATATTCTCAACCTCAAGGTTGGGATCCCAACCTTGAGGTTGGGAATCTCAAACTTAATAAATAAACATCTAAGGTTAGGATTCCCAACTTGTAAGTTGGGATCCCAACCTAAAAGTTGGGAATCATAACCTATAGGTTGGGATTGATTTTAAAAAATACTCATTAAGGACATTTTTGTCCATTCATGTTTTTTTTTCTATTTGGGATTCCCAACCTCGGGGTTGGGATTCCCAACCTATAGGTTGGGATTTATTTCAAAAATTGACTCATTAAGGGTATTTTTGTCCATTCATGCATTTTTTTTTACCTTTAATTAGAAAAGGTTAGTTGTGAGGGTTGACTTTCTAAAGAAGCCATTTTCTCAATTTCTCTTTTTTATTGAGAAAATGTATGAAATAGCCCATTTGAAATGGTCAACCTCAAAACTAACATTTTTGTTTTTTATTCTTAAAAAAAATCTCAAATGGACAAAAATACCCTTAATGGTAACAAAGGGCGTCGGTTTGATCCCAACCTGGAGGTTGGGATCCCTATTTTCAGGTTGGGATCTGTCCAGGTTTGATCCTAACTTAGAGATTGAGATCCCTATCTCCAAGTTTGGATCCCAACCTGAAGGTTGGGATCCCTACTTTAAGGTTGGGATCATCCTTTGATGTTGGGATCCATACCTCCAGTTTGATCCCAACTTGGAAGTTGAGATCCCCACCTCCAGGTTTTGATCCCAACCTGGAGGTTGGGATCCCCACTTTAAGGTTGGGATCCGTCCAAGTTTGATTCCAACCTTGAGGTTGGGATCCCTACCTCTAGGTTTGGATCCCAACCTAGAGGTTAAGATCCTTACTTTAAGGTTGGGATCATTCCTTGATGTTGGGATCCATCTTGAGATTTGATCCCAACCTCGAAGTTGGGATCCCTACCTCAAGGTTTTGATTCCAACCTGAATGTTTATTATATATATTTTGTAATTAAATAAAGTTTTGGGGTTATTTTATAATTATAATATTTAACATAAAGGGCGTTTCTTGGGGTTGTTTTGTAATTTTTGGGGTTGTTTTGTAATTAAAGATATTTTCTAAAATTAAAAAATTACACCTTAGTTTTCTGAATTATCAAAACTGACATTATTATTATTTTTTGAACAAAATTACCTCTCCCATTCCTTCAATATCAAAATCCATAATCTCCCACAATTTATCAACACCACCAACCACAATTCATCAACATCATCAATACAATTCATCAACATCCACAATTCATCAACATCATCAACCACAATTCATCAACATCATCAATACAATTCATCAACATCCACAATTTATCAACATCATTAATACAATTCATCAACATCAACATTATAACATTAATAAAAAAAAAAAATCTAGTTCTGGGTTCTGGGTCGAACCCAGAACCAGATCTGGTTCTAGGTTCGCGACCCAGAACCAGACGGTTTTGGTCGGCGACGAACCGGGGTTCGTCGCCTACCAGAGCCGTCTGGTTCTGGGTCGAACCCAGATCTTTTTGGGTCACGAACCCAGAACCAGATCTTCTGGGTTCGCGACCCAGAACCATATCCAAGTGAGCAAAAAAAAAAAGAAAGAAAGAAGAAGAGAGAGGGAGGCAGGATGAGAATGGGTTAGGGAATTTTAAAGAGAGAATGAGAGGGAAAAGTTTGAAAGGGAGAGAGTTAGTGAAAGGGGTGGGTCAGTGTAATTAGTTGTACTGTTAAGGGTATTTTTGTCCAAAATTATACCCATCTGAATAGTCTCACACCTGAAAGGTTATTTTTCAACAGGGTCATTCAAAAAAGGTTAGATTTCTATAAAACCCTTTTTTATTTTTATTTTTTCTTCTAAACTAGACTATAAAGATTTTACAAGTCCATAAGAAAACAAGCTAAATTCTCTAGTAATGCTTTGATTCGAGTTACGGCCAAGTTTGCATTCATTCGATTCTGTATTTATTACAAAAATGAAAAGGTCTATAGAGGCAAACCCAAAAAATGTTTTAAGAGGGTCCATGAACAAAGTAATTTTCTTTCTTTTTTCAAAGGTAGGGGATAGGGGATAAAAGTGGTAGGGGACACAACTGGCCGTTTTAACCAATTGCACTAGCTGCCTTTGATAAAGAAATTCTTGTCGTTTTGTGGAGTCGAACCAGGGTTGGTGGTTCATCCACCATAGAAACCAACCACGACACCATTAGTTGTTTCAGATGCTGTAATATGTAAGCGCTAAAAATATTTTTAGGGCCGGCTGATCTTTCTTTTACAACATAAGGCTTTTCGACAATTTCAAGCTAGCATAGTTAGTTCGAACAACTTTTATTATTAAGAAAATAGTGCACATAATGAGAAAACTTATTAGTCTTTAGACTCTTATTCTTAAAAACTTTTTAAAATAGAATTTAACATATACAAATACAGCAAACAAAAGAGATTAATTAAAATTTTTGTTATTTTCAAAAAAAAAAAATTAAAATTTTTGTTATTTTCAAAAAAAAAAAAAAAAAAAATTGTTGGCTACATTTTATGGTAAAACAGTTTCCAAAATATTGAATTTGCCAATGGCAGAAAGAAGAATTTATTTACTTTCTTTTTAATACAGCACAAAACTATTTAGTAACCATCTTTTTAAAGAGTAAGGATTTTCTATCATTTTTTTTTTGTTAATCTTCCATTAATGACACTATTAAACTATTAATTATGTATAGCGATATAATTTTATGGTTAAAGCTTTTTCAAAATTAATTGATAAATTCAAAAGCTATATTAATGATATAATGAAACATTAATTTTGAAGAAAAAAATATCTGAATAAACATCTCAACACATGGAGAAGGCCGAACTACTATTAAAAAGAATAATAGGTGAGAACAGCTTTGTAAAGTAAACATGTCAACACGTGAAAGCGGTCCAATATATCAATTGTCAAACCAAGTAAATAACTAAATAAATAAAATAAAAAATTATTTCACTACAATTTGATTTCACCACAAATAAATTAAAGAAAATTTTTAAAAAATTGCAAAAAAAAAAAAAAATCAATATTTGGATAATTTAGAGTCCGAAAACAACAGCTTTGAATCTACATTGATTATTCCGATCAAATAGTTTTTTTTTTTAATAAAAAAATTCATCTTAATTCAGTCCGAATAAAATGTCCAAAAATATTTGAAAAATCTTTAAAAAAAAAAAAGAACTTGGATAATTTATATCTCATCTATACCATCATTAGTTTGAAACAAATTAATAATTATATATAAAAAAAAAAAAAAAAAAACCTTCATTCATTAACACTAAACTAATGAAAGAGATCAAAGTGATTTTTTTTTTTTTTAAATAAATAAATTTATTTTAAACCTTCATTCATAGTTAAGTGAAACAACAAAGACCATTTTCAAGAATAAATAAATAAATAAATAACGTGAGAACTAAAATGATAGTTATTTATATATTAGAAACAATGGTCAAATTATACCTATATCAAATTTCAAGTTGCAAGTATGGAAAAAAAACATCGTCATCAATTATTGTTGTAACCTCAATAGGATTTTAACCCTTTTACCTTTGTAGAGATAGGTAGCATCTTGGAGATTTGAACCATATACCGTAAATGTCTTTTGGTTACAAATATTCTACCTTGATGATAGAAGTTTTGTATATGCAACCAAAAAACATGATTCAAACCTCAAAAATATTACATAGCTTATGGGACTAGAAAAAAAAAAAACAAAAAACAAAATTCTATGAAAACAAATTGTAGGAGATTAGGGTGAGGTCCCAACTTTATAAAATTCCACACACCTTTGTTTCTTTGAGTCTTGTAGAATTGATTGTAGAATGCAATTTTTTCAAGAATGTCTCAATGATCAATGTAAGTTGGGTAGTTTATTAGATTGTGCATAAATTGCACGGATAAATCATCATCATTGACTATAAAATATTAAAATTCCACCACCTTTATTTCCTACGACTCTTGTAGCATTTATTGCATAATGCATCTTTTCCAAGAATGTCTCAATATAAGTAGGGTAGTTGATTTAGATTACGTGGAAATTGCACGGAAAAAAACATCATCATTGACTATAAGATATTAAATTCCACAAACCATTATTTCTTACCACTCTTGTAGCAGTCCTTATATAATAATGCAATTTTTTCAAGAATATCTCTGTCCCATATCAACCTCAAAGACATTACTTAAGCTAAGAGATCAAAAATCAAAAATCAAAAAATAAGAAACCAAAATTCTACGAGAACAAAGTACAAGAGATTACGGTGAGGTCCTAACAATTGTAAAATTCCACACACCTTTATTTCTTCGACTCTTGTAGAATTGATTGTGGATTGCAATTTTTTCAAGAATGTCTCAATGATCAATCCACGTTGGGTAGTTTATTAGATTGTGCATAAATTGCATGGATAAATCATCATCATTGACTATAAAATATCAAAATTCCACTACCTTTATTTCCTATGACTCTTGCAGCATTCGTTGCACAATGAAATATTTTCAAGAATGTCCCAATGTAAGTTGGGTAGTTGATTAGATTATGCGGAAATTGCACGGAAAAAAAACATCATCATTGACTATAAAATATCAAAATTCCACACACCATTATTTCTTATGACTCTTGTAGCATTCCTTGCATGATGCAATTTTTTTAAGAATATCTCTATCGCGTATCAATTTTAAGTCTTAAATATTATAGTTGAGTTTTTTCCTATCGGTTTAAGTTTTTAGGTTTGGTAGTAACTAATATGACTTCAGAGCTTGGAAGTCCCTTATTCAAACCATTTCCCTCTCTTTTATCTCAAATTCTTGTAATATATATTATAATAGTAGGAGGTGTTTATTATATGTCTAATATCTGTTATCTATCCATGTTGTACTTAAGGGGGCATGTAACGTGTTAGCCTTAAACCATGCGTTAATATCAAATTTTAAATACTATAGTTAGATAATTTTCTTTTAATTTAAATTTTTGGATCTAATAGTACCTGTCAATCTCAATGCCCAATCTAAATTGGGTAGTTGATTAGATTGTGCGTAAGAAAAACATCATCATTGACTATAAAATATTAAAATTCCACACATCTTTATTTCTTAGGACTCCTGTAACATTTATTGTATAATGCAATTTTTTCCGAAATGTCTGAATCTAAGTTGGGTAGTACTTGATGAGACTGGCAGTGCTGTGAAGCACTACAGTTGCTTGAGTTGCAAGATGGAAAGAACTTCGTCAGTGACTATAAAATTCCACACATCTTTATTTCTTAGGACTCTTGTAGAATGGTTGTGCTGTCACATTTATTATCATTTAAAATGTTTGTTCTAACTCCTAAGTAGTAGGTTTGGAAGCTTTTTAATGCTTATATTTGTACCAGCATTGCTTTGTCTCACATTAAAATATTTTTATGTTTTATAAAAGTAAAGGAGGGCCATTGTAACAAGTATCTCTTAAATAAAAATAAATTTTTACTAGTTTTCTTTCTTACTTGTTAGTTTTGCACTCTAGTTCCTAAAGGTCTGTAGCATTTTTTAAATAATTAACTTAAAATATAAAGATTTGATGCTTTTAAATCTCAAAATTTAATAAACAAATTGCAATAAAATATTTTTATTAAATTAAGATTGAGATATAAGTGTTTTCATGATAATATTAATGTCAATGATTATATTATTTTAAAATTACTTTACAAAAGCAACATTCCATCTACTTCTTACATTCAAGTGTTAAATTAACTTTCACAATAAAACAATCGTTTTTAGCAATTTTATCGAATATATCTTTCATGTCAAAATTATTAAATAAATTAATTGCAAATTCTTGAAAGTAATAAATAAGACCTAAGTTGCAAAGTTTGAAGAACTTAGCGCTAACTGTAAAAATTTTATATTTCTAATTTTACATCTCTATTTCTTTCCACTCTCGAGGATTTTAGCAGTCCAAAAGTATCATTTGGAAAGCTTTAAACAAGTTGAAAATCAAAATGCTCTTATGCACTAGAACGAAACTTAGTGAAAAGATATAATTAGATAATTTTATGTCCAACTTAAAATAGTAGGAACTTAAATTTGTGGCTTGGATATCCATTCATTTATTTTTGCTCAATCCAAAGATAGAAAAAAGTAAATAAATTGGAGTGCAAATTTCTTAGTTATATATATATATATATATATATATATATAATCAAGTATACCTATGTTAATAAATTTGATTGGTTGTTTTTTGCTTTTAAAATTAGGTATACTTGATTATAAAAGTCATATATATATGACACATTAAACAATTCATTTGGAGTATCAAAATACTTGTCAAAAGAAAAAAGTGATTGTAATTTATTATATCTAATTATAACTAAATAAATCAAATCATGTTTATAAAATTGACAAATAAAATTACATTTGTTATATGATACGATGCAACAGACACACTAAAGTTATATCAATTAATTGTCTTACTTTAATGTAAAAAAAAAAAAAAAGGGAATCACTTTGCAAAAGGAAAAAGAAAAAACAAAGTCAAAGTCTCCTCAGGTCGCCGGAGACATTTAACCAATTAACATTGCGTGGCATGGTCAAATCATTTGCAATTGTTGGGGTTAGCTTTATTATTTGTTTGAACCTTTAACATCTTTGAGTATTTTTCAAATTTAGTCCACAATAAAAAAAAAAATACGTTCTTACTCCCATTTTTTATAAAAATTTCTTTTTAATCTCTCAAACAAACAAATTGTTAAATATACCCTCATTACCCAAATTTTCTGTAAATATTTTTCAGTTTAAAATTCCCATTATAACCTTACCGAAAATTACCAAATTACCATTCTACTTTTTTTTCTTCCATTTTATCTTCCAAATGCTTCTCACCTCTTCCATTCTTTACAATTTTTTTCTCATCCATTGAAGATTATTTGGGTACCCATTAAAATTTTTTGACTCCTAAAACCCCACATTCAAGATTCTTTATCTCTAACAAACTCCACATTCAAATTTTTCTTCAATTTTTAAAGTATGTGATTGTTGTTGGTTGATTTTCAATTTATTTTATTCACATTACTTAGTTTTAAATCATAAGAGTAACTTTTGGTTATGATTTAATCTTATGTGAATGAGATCTACAGAAAATGAAGAGAAAAAAGGAACTACAATTTTCTACGTTTTGTTGAGTTTTACATATACATGTAACACACTTCGGGTTATCTGTATCCACAAAACCCGAATCGAGTTTTGTGGACATAGATAACTCTATTCGAATTATGTGAAGGGCTTTTATTTGTTTTTTTTTTTTTTATTCCTTTTGCTGTGTATGTTTGGTATTGATAAGATGTAGTTATAATTGGTTCAATTTTTACGAATTTGGCAATATGAAATTAGATATTAAATATGACAAGAGTATATGTTACACTAATTTATTTTATACTTTAAATTTTATAAGAATGAGTGAAATGTCGATAATAGTCAAATGTAACAGAGAGTGGAATGAGAATAACTATGTTGGGGATAAGACATTCATGATAGGGGCCTCTAAGAGTATCAATTTTTCTGGATTGGTAGAATTTATTTACATAGTGACTGACATTAATAGAAGAATATGAGATATTCGTTCACATTATTTACTCTGAGCTAGGGGAATTCCCATAGTCAAGATACCTATCACCACTGATCTTAGTGTTCAAGGTGTGATTTCAGACAAAAAAAACTAATTATATAGAGATTTATGTTGATAATATTATGAGAGATTCTAGAGGTATTAGCTCTACTGTCTCTCAATTTACCATTAACACAATATCAAATTTAGGGCATGTGGAGGCATTTGCGGATAGAATTGTAAGTCCAATTATGGGTGAAGGTCAAAATTGTTTTATTTCTTCCAGTGGTAGCAATCAAATTTCAACTTCTATCGCCGCATTTATATTTGTAGAAAGTCCAATGCATGACTTTGATTTTGGTGGAAATGATTATGATGATGAAGATTATGATGCAAATAGTGATGGTGATGAGACATCAAACAGTGGAGATGATAATGAGAAAACTATAGGTGATGACATTGAAACTGGAGTTGATACAAAAACCGTAGAGTATCCAGAAGTTAGAGTTTTTTATTCACAGTTTGAAACCAACCCTTCACAACCATATTGGATTGTTTTCGGTATAAATCAGTATGAAATTGAGGCTATATCAACTACTATGTTGACCTTCATCCGATGTGATACATTATATAAAGGTACATTTTTTTTTATAGTAAATATGAACTGAATGTAGCCGTTGGAAAATATGTTCTTAATTCTAGGCATCAATATAAGGTCAGACGTTCATGCACGATTAGATATGAAGTTGGTTGTAAGGATTTAAGCTGCAGCTTTGAGGTTCATCCAAGATGCAGAAAGAGTGGTTTTATGTAGTATGTGTATAAGTATGTGCCGAAACACATATGTTGTTAGGACGCTTACGAGTCACATAGACAGAGTGTGAAGACTGTTTTCATAGCAACATTGTATTAGAAAAAAGTGGGCCTTGATAACATAAAACCTCAGCTTTTGATTGCAGAAATATTGAAGCAATATGGTGTACAGATCATGTACACTAGAGCTTAGAGGTCTTTATAATATACAAAGAAACTAGCATATAGAAAAGCAAATGAGTTATTTCAGCAATTTCCTTCATATTTTCACATGTTTAAGAAAACAAACCTTGGTACAATGACTATAATTAAGATAGATGAAAACAAAGATTCTTATATTCGTTCATTGCACTTGAAGCCTTAATTGAGGATTTTTGATCTTACATCAGACTAGTTATTATAGTTGATGCTACTCATTTGAAAGGTGAATATAAATGGGTGATTTTTGTTGCTGTATGCAAAGATGAAGAGGAGATGATTTATCTTATCGCTTTTGGATTTGGTGATGGAGAGTCAGACAATCATGAACCTGGTTGTTAAGTAGATTGAAAAAGATTATCGATAAGAGACAACATTTACCATCGAATTTGATTATTGTATCTGAACGTCATAAAAGCATTGCGAATGCGATGAATGATGTTTTTCCTGAAGTCCCACACGTGTTCTGTTTCTTCCACTTGAAGCAAAACCTGAAGAAACACTATAGAAAGCAAAAAGATATAGAGGATATATTTTACCTTGCAGCATATTATTATATAAAGCCAGATTGTGATAAATTTTTGAAAAAAAATTCAACGGACATGTCCACAAATGTATGAAAAATTGGTTAATATTGGAATGACAAAATAGTCACATGCATATTCTCCTAAAAGAAGATATGACATGATGACCACTAATATTGCAGAGTCGCTAAACAAATGCATGATGAAAGCACGTCAGCTTCCAATAACAACTGTACATGAATATCTAAGACATATGTTGTAAAAATGGTATAATGATAAACGTGTTCACATTGAGAAACTCATAACTTCGGTCACTAAAACCACAGAGGATCATGTAAACTCAATGACTAATGAATTGATGAATGTCATGGTATCTGCCATTCAACAGTCGATCCAGTTCGAAGTCACACATGAACTAGGTTATAACTTCGTTCAGCCTTTAAAGTGGACATGCACTTGTCGGCATTAGGACCTAGATCAGTTGTCATGTCATCATGTAATTACTGTTGCTAGGTATCGTAATTAAGCTTTATTATTATACTTTTGTTATTTAATGTTATTCGATAACCTTCTACCTTTGTCATATATATCAGAGTCAACGGTGTTTATTATTATACACTTTGTCATGATTATTATAGCAAAGAATGGTTGAAAGTTATATATGCACATCCGATTAATACTATTCCTGGCCCAAAAGATTAGCATGTTTATTCAGAAGTCAAAAGTATGATTGTACTACCACTTGAAAGAAGACGACAAGCAGGTAGACCGAGAGAGGTACAAATTCCTTTAGTTGGGGAAAGTCGTCGAAAGAAAAAATGTGAAAAATATGGTGGAAAGGGACATAACCATCTTTATTGTCCTAACTCCCTTATAACTATCATCGGAAGGACGAGCGTAGGTCATGAGTATTATACACTTTGTTATGATTATTATAGCAAAGAATGGTTGGAAGCTGCATATGCATATTCGATTAATCCTGTTCCTGGCCTAAAAGATTGGCATGTTCCTTCAGAAGTCAAAAGTATGATTTTACTACCACCTGAAGGAAGACAACAAGCAAATAGACAGAGAGAGGCATGAATTCCTTCAATAGGGGAAAGTTGTCAAAAGAAAAAATGTGGAAAATCTGGTGAAAAGGGACACAACCATCTTCGTTGTTCTAACTCCCCTATAACAACCATCAGACGGACGAGCATAGGTCATGTTGAACATGTTGGGACAAGTGCAGAAGCTATTGAAGATGCTGCGACTTGTATAGAAGTTACTGGAGAGGCTAGAACTAGCTCTACTGCCACTACTAGATCTACTGGGAGCATAGCAAAAGTTGTTATAAAGGCTTGAACGAATACCACCTCTACTAGACGTACCAAAACCTCCTAAAAATGCAACCTTTGTGGTGTGACTGGACACACATGACATTGATGTGATCAACAGTTCCCTATTCCACCCTCAGAAGATGATGAAAACTGCAGTAATAACGAAAATTTGTAATGAATAGACATGATGTTTATAGTTTATCATCTTTATATATAACGAGCATTTATCATTAAAATCATTTGCATAAAATTGTTGAATATAGTACTTTATTATCAAAAGTTGTTTGTCAAAATTTTATATAGAAACGAAATCTTTCTGTTTTTATGGTAGTCGTAGTGGTACATTTATAATCATTAATATAATATTATAGATTGGGTCATATCGTCTCTAATATAAAAACAAAATAGAAGAGGTTCCACCAAAATTTGAAATTTTTTATGTTTAGGTTATTTTGATTTAGGGTTAAAAAATCGAGTAATAGTAAAATTTGACATTAGTTTTTCATTGGAAACATTAAAAACTGAAAAAATAAATGAAGGAAAAATTAGAAATTTAAAAAAAAAAGAAAAAAGAAAAAATCGGTTTTTGTAGGTACACTGGGACTGATGTCGGTTTTTGCTGTATAACTTAAACCAACGTTAGATTATGCTTGTAACCTAAATCAATGTCGTTTTCTTATGAGGAAATTAAATCAACATTGGTTTTTTATTAGTAAATTAAACTGACGTCGGTCCCAGTAACACATCTTAACCTAATGTCGGTGTTTATGGCACCATAAACACCAACATCAGGCTTAGTAAGCCATGAAAATCGATTTCAATTTTTTTTATTTTTTTTTTATCTTTTGTTAATGTTGTGGTGGTCTAAAAATGCTCCAACTGGCTTTAAATTATGTTAATTTAATTGAATTATGAAAATATATTGTAATATTTACTATATTGATTACATTTGATTGTGAGATATCATAAGGTCTTGTTACACATTCTAACTCAAGATACAATGGCTTATATTTGTTTCCATTTCTATCTTGTAGTTATATATAATATAAAATTTATAGTTTGTGGACTTTTTTGATCAATGAAAACAAAGAAAATGAACAAAAATTATGAATTTTAAGTAGTAAAATTTGATAATCAGTATGCAACAATTAACAAAATCTGACGTCGTTTTCTGTGTCTACATTAAAATCGATGTCAGTTTAACGTGGCTTACTAAACTTGATTTGTGGAATCGATCTACTTCCTCTCATTGAACCTGATGTCGGTATATGTTTATATACATAAACTGACACTGGTTTTTATGGTGTCACTTAATCTGATTTTTTTTTTTTTTGGTAATAATTTTGGAAAAATTTGACAAAGTCTTCTCTATTTTTCACAAACCAAGTAGTAAACCTGCATAAAAAATGACACTTCAACTATTTTTTTTAAAGACTCAATCTCTCTATTCATATTCATACTACCACATAATATTTAAAAAAATTTACTAAATAACGAATGAATGAATCAAATGTAAACAAATGTTCACATTAATCATATATAACATTGTCATCCTCATCTAATGTCCATCACCCCCATTCGTCTACCTTGTACCTTGGGGTGGAATACATATATATTGGACGAACGTTTTCCTTAGTTTGAACAGATTTTCATTCACCCTTTAGAGAGCATAAGATGTTATGAATGTACATTGCACAATATGCCCTACAACTGCTCCTGTATTACGCACAGATTTGGGTCAGATAATTCATTAAAAACATTATTATCTAAATATATGATTAAAAAAAAGACATTTACCCGTCAGGTTACTGAGACACATTCCGTTTATCCATACGCTCCACATCCCATATTTTTTCTACAGGTGGCATTTCTGTGTTGGTCTTCCTATAGTAATCAATTGACCATAAGATCAACGTTATATAGCAGACCAACGATTCAATAGCATTTCTCCTATGTTGAAACTTTGTATCTATAGCTGGATCATTTATGACAATCTTCTGCTCTCTTAAGCACACCTTACAAACTATCCAATGAGTCTGATGTAGACTACACGGGAGCAACAATTGCATGTTGAGAATGTCAGCGATATAGTTTTAATTCGAACGATCAAATAATAATTTTTATTCATACGACGACACTTACATTATGAATAGACCACCAAGGAATTTTAGCGTCTTCCAAACCACTAACAAACCTTATCTAGTATAAGGGGATTACAGCTGTAGCGGGATCAAATGTCTTTCATTTACTGACGTATTCCTTATTCATAACTATTATCAAGTTCGCCTACAAGTGATAAAATTATTTACTGCTCAACAAATATGACAAAGATGAATTTTTTTTTTTTCAGCAATTATAAAATGTAGACACTCACAAAAAGGTCGATCCATGTACTGCATATCTCTCATCATGAGCCTCATCCCACCACACACTTTTTTTGATCCATAGACACTGTAAATAACCATCGATATGGTCTGATGTTAACCAACTATCTACATCCTTAATGGTATGAAAGTCTTCAAGGGTGAATGCCAACGGATAACTGTCAACATAGCGCCTAAAATCAAAATAAGAAAAAAAAAGTTAGTTATATTAGATTAGTAATCAGATTAAACAAAGATAATAAATATTTTTATCAATACTCGAGGTCTAAAGAAGAGGAAGCTTTGTATTGCTTGTACACATTTTCAACCATATCATCCAACACCGGTACAGTTTCTGCCTCTTACTCTTTTGACACTTTTTTCTTCTTTTTCGCATGTTCAGGATTTACGTATGAAGACAATACAGATACTAATGGTTTGATCTTTCGTTTAGGCTGTGACGATTTTCCCTATAATATTAAGAAAATCAAAATTTGTAAGTACGCATTTATAATGAAATGAAAAACTAACGTAAAATACAAAATAATCAAAAGCTTTACTTGATCAATATCATACTTGAATGGTGTGTCATGATAGAGTGGTAGGTTCTCATGAGGCAGTGGGACCTCGATCTCCCCTAGCAACTGTGATCCTATGTCCTGGACCTCCATAATGTGCAAAAAATCAAAAGTTGTAATTACAAATTTATGATGATTTGAAAAACTAACGTAAAATACAAAATAATCAAAAGCTTTACTTGATCAATATCATACTTGAATGGTGTGTCATGATGGAGTGGTAGGTTCTCATGAGGCAGTGGGACCTCGATCTCCCCTAACAACTGTGATTCTATGTCCTGGATCTCCATAATGTGCAAAAAATCAAAAATTGTAATTATAAATTTATGATGATTTGAAAAACTAAACTAAATTAAAAAAAAAACACACAAATTTATCTAATCACATTCATGCTACTACGGTGGATCCTGATGGGTCGATAAGTCCTCACAGGAAGTATCCGATTGACCTCCCTTAGTAGCTGCGATCCTACCTCCTGGACTTCCATAATTTGTAAAAAATTAAAAGTTGAAATTACATGTTTATAATGATTTGAAAAACTAAACTAAAACACAAAATAAATTACAAATTCACCTAGTCACTTTCATGCTACTGCGGTTAGGTCATTACGGGGAAGTATTCGATCGACCTCCCTTAGCAGCTGCGATCCTACCTGCTGGACCTCCATAATCTGTAAAAAATCAAAAGTTATAATTACAAGTTTATAATGATTAGTAAAACTAAACTAAATTACAAAACAAACACAAAATTTACCTGATCACATTCATGCTGCTACGGTAGATCCTGATGAGTTGGTAAGTCCTTATAAGGAAGTATCCGATCGACCTCTCTTAACAGCTGTGATCATACGTCCTAGACCTTCATAATCTGTAAAAAATTAAAAGTTGTAATTACAAGTTTATGATAATTTGAAAAAGTAAACCAAAACACAAAATAAATTACAAATTTACCTGGTCACTCTTATCCTGTTACGGTGGGTCTTGATGGGGTGGTAAAGCGTCTACTGACTGTTGTCTTTTTGGTGATGGTGATGCTCTTTCTAGTGGTAAAGAGCAATGAATGTGCTTATCCTGAATAGAGCTCTCAGTATCATCATCATCGTTATCATCATCATCATCACTTAGGTCATTCCCATCATCTGGATGCACACAAATTCTTAGTATCCTTTCAATCTTACCCAACCTTTCGTTTTGCTCATGTTATGTCTTCAAAATATACTTCAACAATGCCATAATCTTGCCCACCTTCATCTGAGGCTCCTTCAAAATTAATTAAATAACAATATAAATTAAATGGATAGTCATGTAAGAATAAAATATAATAATATAATTATACAAACTTTCCATGTGATGTTAAAAGGGTCCAAGGGCCATGTTGTGACCCTGTGGGACGACGGTGTCATCATGCTAATCCTCACCTCATCTAAAGTCGTGTACTCTTTTTGTCCTTGCCTCTGAATATGTAGTCTCTACGTTAACTCGTGGGCTTGGGTTATAATGATGATGTTGTTGCTCCTCCTCCTCCTCCTCTCTAATCGACTCCTTCTCACCATTCTCCTCTCTATTCAACTCCTTCTCACCCTCATCCCTATTCAACTCCTTCTCACTCTCCTTATTATCCGAATCATCATCTGTAGCTTCATCAACACCCCCTCTACCACCTACTTTATAGGCATTGTCCCTAACCAAATGTCTAGAGTTGAAATATTTCTAATAATCTTTTTCTTTCTTTGCAGCAGTGGGCTCAAAGGTATTACTCCCTCATATTAACAGCGCAAAGGTCATAATATACTTAATATTATAATTACAAACAATAATAGTCAATAAATGGAAATAAATGTAGGTTAGTTTAGATATTTACACAAATAAGTTCATTAAACCATCTTATTTACTTTCTATTATTACATGCCCAATTTAGACACCTTGGCAGCACCATATCACCATCTATAACTCTCTTCTCTACCCTATTTTCTAGCCACGGAAACATTTTCATCAGCCACCACTGTAATTTTCATTGGATTAAACAAAAATTTGATAAACATTTAGTTAGTATATATATAAACACTAAACAATTTTCATAATTTTTAAAGAGAATATATTAAATATCGTACCTGAAATTCCCAAATAAAGTCATACAAATTTATGTTTCATCTAGTCATAAACCGAACCTTATCAAGCACCTGACAAAGGCCTTTTATAAGTCTACTGTAGCCAACTGTAGCAAACGGGAACTTATTCCACACATTAAGATCCTCTATCAAGACTCACAGATAATCGTCCACCCTAAATTGATCATCATGGCCGTAGAATAAATTGTAAGCGATGACTATATTATATTACTCAACTTCAAGACATCCTCATCGCTTATACTATCCCCCTGAACCCTTAATATTTGCATAATTTTAACCAATCTCGATGGTATTCCTTTAAAAAATCACCACAAGAGACTATTCTCGCTTGCTTGCCTCAACTTAAGGACATATATGTTGAGATGCCCGAATTAGAGTCCTATTACTAGTAAGAACTCTTGCTTTCCAAACCTATATGGCCTTCTCCCAATTTTGAACCACATCTCATCAAGGCATGATTTAGGATGTACTAACTTTTTAGTAAAAATGGCCAGCATAAGGGGAGTGACTAGCAGCTATTGATCGCTCATTTTTATAAAATGCTTGATCGAACTTTCTTCCTTAAACCTATCTAGAAGCTGCCTCTGTGCAATAAATCTATTTAGATAACCAATATTCTTCATACCATTGTATGTACTTCCTATTGTTCCTTCTGGAACATACTGTACTGGGTGCCTATAATTGAATTCCATCTGTAGGAAAGATTCATAAATAAATTAAATTAAACTAATTAAAATAATTATTGACAAAACAAGTTGATCGGCCTATATTTATGTACTTAAATCGACGTCGATCTATGATACCAAACATAAATCGACGTTGGCCTACGTTGTGAAACATAACCCAAATTAGAATATGTTGATATACTTGAATCGACGTCGGCCTACATTACCAAACCTAAATTGAATAAGCATTTGTTTGTTCACTTAAACCGACGTTGACCTATGTTTCCAAACATAAGCTGAATCGACATTTGTTTTTCTACTTAAACCAACATCAGCCTATGTTTCAAACATAAGCCGAATCAGCATTTGTGATACACTTAAACCAATGTCAATCTATGTTTCAAAACACAAGCTGATCACTCAACCAAACTTGCATTTTTAGCTCAATTCCTACACATCCTTAACAAAATGCAACCCTAACCATCTATTTCCCAACAAACAAAAATTTATAAAGCTGATTGGTTTTTGTTTGTCAACTTAAACCAATGTTGATATAAAGTATCCAACATTAAGCTAATTCAACATTTGTTAATCTACATAAACCGACGTCGGTCTATGTTTCCACACATAAACCGATAAGCTTCTCACAGTATGAACTCTACCAAACCTGCATATTCAATGCAAATACATCCTAACCAAATACAATATAATCTCACCCTAATCATCAATACCTAACGTATAAAAACACAAATCAACTGTAGAAATGGCCAAAAATTCAAGAAGTAAAAAAATTACGTTATAGTATGTTTAATCGGCATACCTTAACTAATGAATGAGGACGACGAGCTTGCCAGCGGTGCACAATGGTTACAGAACAGTGGTGACGACGTGAGATGGTTGGCGACTATGCAAACCGGTCGTTGGGGTGCATGGCTTGACAGACAGCGGTGCAAATGGGTGGTCAGGTTGCGTGGGTTTCCCATTTTCACACCGATTTTTGATGTTATATATGGAGGGTAGTTTCGTAATTTTCATTTTCTCTTTTTTTTTTTTTTAATTTTGAAATGGAGTGGCAATTTCATAATTTTAAGTTAGGGGCAATTTGGGTATCTTGGGTATAGGATGCAAATTATTTGTTTGAAAGGTTAAAATAGAATTTTTTGAAAGTTAGTGGTTAAAAATGTATTTTATGTTATTTAATTGGGTCTTTTTGGTATTTGTCATCGTATCTTTTGTATCCCAATTCATATGTATCATTTCAGGAATAGTATATGTATTTTAAATATAAGTAAACAATTATTAATTAGTATTTATTCATGAGTTGACTCATCATATATATATTTTTTAGTACAAGAATTATATTTAGGACTGACTCAAAAAACAATTGGGATCAATCGAGATAGAACACTAACTCATCATATATTGAGATCAAAATTGGAATATAAATGTGCAGCATTATTTTATACATTATTGTCCACATCATCATTTGTCTCTTTATTTACTTTACAATTTGGTTTATATGCTTTGACTAATTGAGAACCGATTTTTATCTTAAAGTGACTCCTTAATCTTAATCTGGCATCAGTCTTTTTTTTTCCCCCTATTAACTTCATTCCGTATAGATTAAAGATTAAGGTTTCACATTCAAGAACCTTCTCTTGTTTTTTTATTTTTTATTGACGTAATATAGTTTTTAGTCCTTGCCTAAATACAAAGTTCAAAAAAATTATGTATCTTGATTTTATTGGTTCAAATTTTGAATGTCATGTAGAGGAGAAAAACTTTAATTGGATTAATGTATTTGTCCAAATCATATTATGTCATATGATATAATATGATGAAACAAATGTACTAAGGTTACATCAACAAGCTATCTTACTTTAATGTAGACAACAAAAAATTTGAATGTCATGTAGAGAAGAAAAACTTTAATTGGATTAATGTATTTGTTCAAATTATATCACATCGTATGATATAATATGATGGAACAGATGCACTAAGATTATATTAACTAGTTATCTTACTTTAACATAGACAACAAAAAACCTAGTAGCTTTCGAAAAGAAAAATGAAAAGGCTAAGTCAAAGTCTTATTGGGTCTGTGGAGACATTTAACCAATTAAAATGGTAGTGCCATAGTCATGTCATTTTCGATTGTTGGGGTTAGCTCTACTGTTTGTTTGAACCGGCAATGGTGTGAGGTTATGGGGCTATACATTATAATGATATTATATATCATATATATATATATATATATATTTATCCCAATTCATATGTATCAACTCATGAACAGTATTAAAAAAAAACTCATGAATAATAAATATTTTTAAATGAAAATAAATAATTATTAATGATGATTTATTCATGAATTAACACATCATAAATTAAGATCAAAATTGGAACACCATTTGGATATGTAGTATTACTCTATGCATTATTCTCAATGCCACATTGTTATTTGTCTCTTTATTTTCTTTAAAATCTAGCTTCTATACGCTGACAAATTGAGAATTAATTTTTATCTTAAAATGACTTCCCAAGACTAATCCGGTGTCTTTTTTTTTTTTTTTTCTATTATTTTCAGTCCATTTAGATTAAAGATTAAAGTTTTAGATTCATAACTTTTTTTTATTGATTTAATATAGTTTTTAGAAGTAGATTTTTTAAAGTGGAGTTTTTAAAAAGAAGTTGTTGGTATTTGATTGTCAATTTAAAACGCCTTTTTAGATTATAAATTTATCAAAAATGATTAAATAGTTCAAAGGGTATAGCAATATTAATAGGATTATATTAATATTAGACATTTCGATTTTTCAAAAGTTCAAAAAGATCTATTTGGAAAAACCCAAAATTTGAGTATCTCAAAGTAAACATATTTTAGTTTTTGGGCAAACATATTTTAGTTTTTTTAATTGTCCAAAAACTCTACTTAGATGATAACTAAACGACGCAAAAAAATTCAAAAAGAGTTTTAGGGATTAAAAAAATACTTTTGGCAACTAAATAAGCTATACCAAATATACATTTAATCCTTGCCTAAAAATAAGGTTTCAAAAATCGAACTTAATCGTAGGAATCAGGCAAGAAATGAGCCCAGTTGCAACTAAAATAAATGTTTTTTTAAAGTTGATATTAAACGAGTTAGAGATTTTCCAGGATTAATTGAGATTAAACACTATTTGTACTGTTCGAATGCCTGTTTCCATAAACAGGAGACAAGTACTCTCACACAAGAGGAGAAAGTTATACATACAATCTTTAAAATGTGCTTTGTAAGAATTAAATCCCCAATATTTTAAAAATAATCATTTTAATGCATGTAGGATATCAAATTTATTCTTTCAAAATGATGCACGAATATAATGAAGAATAAATAATAATTATTTATTTACTTTTTAAACTCTTAATAATACATATTTTTAGGGTGTGTTTGGTGCCCATGATTTGATTGAATTATTTTTAAGAGATGAGATTGAATAAATTGAATAATATTAAATTAATACTATGATGTCTTGGTGTAGTATGATATTCGACTAAAGTAATGATATCCCATATTTGGCATAATTTTGAATCAGAAAAAAATATATTAAATTTTAAATAATTTAAGTTTATTTTAAATACTTTTTAATCAAATTACAATTAATTAAAGTAAAATGATGATTTTAGTGCTTTAAAATAATTTTATTTGATTTAAATTAATATATTTATATTAAAAATTTTAAAATTATTTATGAATAAAATTATTATATTAATTATTAAAATATTAAAAGTTGATAGGTGGATAAGAAAAAAAAAAGAATAATTAGGTCTTGTTTGTTATATAGGTTTAGATTGAGTTTGGATAACTTCCAGTTTAAACCAATGTTTGATAGAGCATGAGATTGGAAAACCAATCCCATGCTCTTTTGCTTTATGCTATTGTGGTAGGATAAAATTTAACCCACCACAACAGGTGGGATAAAATAATTCCATGCTCCCTTTTGTTTTTTATTTTAATTTTACATAAGGTAGGTTTTTTTTTTTTTTTTGGATGCTTTTCACTTCAGCCTTTTTTCCCCTTTAATTTCATGTTGTTTTCTTCTTCTTCATCTTCTTTCTTTTGTTTTTTTTTTTTTTTCATTATTTTGTTTCACATTTTCTTCCAATATCATGTTAAATTAAATTATTTATTTTAAAAAATTAAGTTAATATATTGACTAAATATATCTATAATATAAATTTTTTAAAATTAATTATGTTATACTCGTTTTCTCGACATAAATTAAGAAGGCTATGGAAGGCCCAAGTGAGGAAAGAAAGGTCGAGAAACTCAAGAAGCCCAATTTTCAGGTCGCTACAGTGAGCTCGTTGGACTAGCAAGCTCGCATAGTACCAAGTATTTCTCAGTACATCCTCTGCCCATGTTTATGAAAGAGCCCGCTTTAGTATCTCTCCAGCTCGCACAGTTCATCAGATCGAGGAGCCCGCGCTAGGAAATATCTCGTAAAGATAGCCACTAGATCCACCTAATCCTCTGATCTTACGTTGGTGCCATCTCAACAGTTCTCAAGAAGTATTTAATGCAGCGATTGCTCATTTAATGAAGAGAAGACTTTGTCTGAAGCATTTAATGAAAACATGACTATGGAGAGAATAATCATTGTTGTAACAATAAATGCAGTATAACTAATGTCAGATTAGTTGAAATTGATCATGATTTGTAACATGCGTAATACTCTATCATATCTCCCACTCTCTATAAATAGAAGCTATTTTATTATAAAAAAAAGTTAAGAACATTAGTATTACCGTCACTCTATCAGAATTAAACCAGAGTGACCTGTGGATATAGGCGTACTCGCCGAACCACGTAAAAATCCTTGTTTTTGCATTCTTCTCCCTCCTTTCTTTCGTTATTATATGCTTTATTATTACTGTTCATCTACCATAACCAACATTCCTCCACTTTTATTATGATACACCAACCTTAAATCATATTTATTATATTTATTATCATTTATTATACCAAACCGCAGTCTGGGCTTTTGAATCTCTCAGTCGACCGTTTTCGAACGTCGACCAATTATAAAATAAATATTATTTTCTCTAAAATTGATTTTATATAGTTATATTATTTATAAAATAATTTAGTATTTTATATTATTTTTCAAATTAATTTAAATATTTTTAGTATATGATATATTTAATTTAATATGTTTATAAAAAAAATCCCTTTTCTATTAATTAAAATTTTTATTTCAAATTAAAAATAATTGAAAATAGATTTGTTTACTTTTAAAAATAATTATATTATTTGATTTTATCAAATCTCATATTGCATCAAACGTATTATAACACTAATTTATCCAATCTCATTCTCCACCAAACACATCATAGCACTAATTTATCTAATCCAATCATATCCTATCTAATCTAATCTAATCTAATCCTATGAAAATAATTCAATACAATCCCGTGTATTAAACGAGACCTTAAGAAGAACAAGACAAAGTTCTCCTGTGCAAAGCAGTAGAACTAAATAGTCATATTGTCTAAGCCCAATTAATGCCAAACAAAAGAATAGATAGGTCACAAAATTGGACTATTAATAGTCCAGTCCTGACCAACCTGGTTGGTAAACAGCCTCTTAAGCCTTAGGCCTTGTTTATCACATGTGTTTGGATTAGGTTTGGAAAATTTTCAGTCCAAACACATGTTTGGTAAGAGTATGGAATTTGAAATACTAATCTTTTTTTTTTTTTAATCTTTTATTTTTACGCTGCTATGGAGACATAGGTGGGATAAAAAGCAAGGGACTTGTCCCTTGTCCCTAGTCTCTTTATTTTTTAATTTTTTAATTTTTAATTTTTTTCCTTTTTTTTTTTAATTTTAAATTAAACTATTTATTTTAAAAATTAAGTTAATATATTTATTAATTTCTAAAATTTATTATTCTTTTAAATTAATTATAAAATAAATATTATTTCTCTAAAATTAATTTTATATAGTTATATTTATTTACAAAATATAATTTAATATCTTATATTATTTTTCAAATTAATTTAAATATTTTTGACATATGATATATTTATTTTGTTTAAAATTAATTTAACATGTTTATAAAAATGGTTTTAGTATTAATTAAAAATTGTAGTTTAGATATTAAATTATTTGAAAATAGAATTGTTTATTTTTAAAAATAATTTAATTATTTAAAATTGATTTTATTCAATCTTATATTTCATTAAACATACCACAACACTAATTTATCTAATTTCATACTACATCAACATATGATAGCACTAATTTATCTATGAAAATAATCCAATCCAATCTTGTATGCCAAGCGAGGCTTGAGAGCACATTTTAGAGAATCTCAAAAACATCTATGTGAAATAATTTACTCATTATATCAACATAATTCAATAGGAAGTATTCAGAGAAAAACAAATATTTCTTATTATACATATTAGACCAATGCAGAATAAAACACATACTATTCATGCATATGGAGAACCAAAAACATGAAATGAACATATGTAAGTACACTTGCTAACAGTAACTAATGAAATCCATTTCTTTCCATGAAAGTC
Organism: Litchi chinensis; assembly: GCA_019925255.1. Classification (NCBI taxonomy): domain Eukaryota; kingdom Viridiplantae; phylum Streptophyta; class Magnoliopsida; order Sapindales; family Sapindaceae; genus Litchi; species Litchi chinensis. The sequence goes on from CM034466.1 coordinate 12,390,537, forward strand.
ATTGATTCATTAGGGAGCAACAAGAGTAGTGGGAAATGGTGGCAAAGGTACATCCATGGTTCCTTCTAACATCAAGATCACACTTTTCATGGAAGGTCGGAGACTTTGATCATCTTGAACGCACAACAATCCAACCTTCACCAACCTTTCTAGGCTTCTTGCATCTACTTCTTCGTCTTGAACAAGTTTATTCAATTCTCCTGCTACAAAGCACTTGTACACCCAAGTAGACAGTAGGACTTCATCTGTTGTTGCAACATTCACTTATATATTGCTTCTACAACATATCATTTCCAAAAGAACGACTCCAAAGCTATAAACATCTGATTTTGTAGTTATAAAAGCATTATTTTGCCTTTCAGGTGCCATATAACCTCTAGTTCCTTCAACCGTAGAAATGGTTTCAGTTTGATTTGGTAGCAAAAGATTAGCGAAACCAAAATTAGAGATTTTAGCAGTCTCAAAATCATCAAGAAGTATGTTTTTGGGCTTAATATTGCAATGAATGATTTGCACTTCACACTCTTCATGAAGGTAAAAGATTGCTTTAGCCACGTCTAGTGAAATTTTCATTCTTTCTTTCCAGAGAGGACGTCTTTCAACATTAAACAAGAGATCTGCAAGAGTACCTCTACTCATATATTCATAAACAAGGAGCTTCTTGGAGCCTTCCATGCAAAATCCAAGTAGACGAACCAAATTCCTGTGATGAGTTTGTCGAACAATGGCCATTTCAGCTCGAAACTTTTTCTCCTCTTCTTCCTCAGGATTCTCTAATCGCTTTACAGCAACAATTTTTTGACCGTCGGATATAGACCCTTTATAGATTGTTCCAAAGCTGCCCCTTCCCAATTTCTCCTTGAATCCACCTGTGGCTTGCCAAAGCTCGTTATAAGAAAACGATTGAAGAGTGAATTCTTGTGTTAGACCCACATTTGAGTTTACAGGAAGTTTTCTGTATTTATCAACTCGAAATTTGTATACAAGGAAGCTATATATTGCAATGAGGAAACACAAGAATGTTATAGAACCCAAATTTGCAGCAAGAATTGCGATAAGTTTTTTCTTGCTTTCACTCATTTCCCTTTCATGTTCAGGTATAGTTGGACTAGAACCTCCTGGAATACTATCACTAGCATTTCTCAAACTCTTGACAAACACAGTACCTGATTCATTTTTGTCTTTCATTGCGAACATGAGTGGAAGTTTGAGTTTACTGCAAGTTCCATTCGCATAAAAGGCAGCTCCGCAGTAACAGTCCTCTAGGCATGACTCGCTGCAAGCTTCCTTATTCAGTGACAGCAGAGCATAAGGCAATCCTCCCAACTTGGTATTCTCCAAAACACTGACATTGTAAAACAGACTTGGCACCTTTCTTTTACAACCTTGGTCGTCGATAAAGCTTCTTGAGCAGCCTAGGTATCTGTCATGTGGGTTGATAAAATCAAATCCAGGAAAGCAGAAACAATCAGCTGAGGTGCTGGCATTAGCACAGAAACTATTAAACCCACAGAAACCATTCACTTTGCATTGGTTTTGCAATGCAGACCAGCGGGTGATCATGTCAGAGCTACCATCAGTCTTGAAGCGATGCAAGTAGAGCCTAAAAATTCCATCAGCATCAAGTGTTGCTCGATGAATCACAGTCTCGTTCCTGACTTCACTGTAAGAGATATTTTCTATGCTAACTCTTGCAATCCCATTCGCTGTAATTGACAGCAAAATGCCATCTGTAAGATTGTGATCGATTCCATCTGTATATATGACTCTCCAGTAGAATTCTTCAACGGCACCAGTGTGATTGGCAGGGTAGGCTACCAGCTCTCCCCAGCTAGTGATATGGATTTGATATCGTCCGCTGGAGTGATCAGGTGGTGATCGACTTGAAGTCAATACAGTCTCACTTGACAGGCTTTGGCCGCCTAGCAAGGTGTCCGTTGGATGACTGAAGCTTTGCCAGATGACTCCAGAATATTTGTCGTAGATTACGAAATTACCAGAATCCAACATGGAAGCTGAAACACCATGATCACCATATATTCAGTAATGTTCTTCATCTCTTGATATTGGCTTGTTTGAAGAATGAGCTGTCCATCCCTTGTGAATTGAATTGTAGAATTTGAGGAGACTGATGGGTCGTCTTGATTAAAAGTCCAGACCACGGTGATGTTGTCAGTGTTGGGTTGCCTTCCAACACCAACCAACCAAATTCCGACTGCAAATTCATTGCCTTCTGGATAGAAACCAAATGCAAAACGGCCTGAAGGAGAGAGCCAATAACTGTTGTTAGTGTTGGGTTGGAGTGACGTTCCTCTTTTTATCAAGCTTGTGCTTTCTGGTTGAGCTATCAGTGTCATCAGTTGAGAAACTACAAAAACTGATAACCAAATGATAACTTGTGTAGAAGCCATCTGAGAGAGAGATTCAAGAAATAAAAGTTCTCCACTTTATGAACACATTCTCAGTAGCTTGCTTTCCAAGTTGTAATAATATGTTTTTTTTTTTTCAACGCTTTGCTTTTTACATGAAACAGAAATTTTAGGAAAGTACCAGCCACACAAGCTGTAATTGGTCCCACAAAGTAGACCTATTGACTTACCTTTACTCGTTATCATTCAATGTTTTTGAATTTAAACTCATACAGTGTACGTATGAATTATTAAAATTTATTGGATGAATGTATAGACAGTATAAACCTACATTTTGTTAAAGTTTTCACCGTCTTTAGTGAAAAACTTAGTAATCGAGGACAATACTATCAGAGATTTCTCTCATTCCCAGTCATGGCTTCTGCTCATGTTCTTTTATTGCTCTTCATATTCATTTTTAAAGCTAAATCTAATGCTGCACTACAACACCAATCAAATATAAGCTTAGGCTCTTCACTGTCCCCCGCCAACGAACTCCATTCATGGATCTCACCTTCTGGCAGATTTGCATTCGGGTTCTACCAACAAGGCAGTGGCTTTCAGGTGGGAAGCTGGTTAGTCACCACTCCAGAGATTACTGTTGTTTGGACAGCAAATCGAGATGATCCACCCTTGCCATCAAATGCTACGCTTAAACTAACTACAGAAGGCAAGCTCATTATCAGTACTGATAAGGAGGATAAACTCATTGCTAATACCTCAGAGTCTGCCACTTCTGCTTCCATGCTTGATTCGGGTAATTTTGTGCTCTATAATAAAAGCTTTGGTATCATTTGGTCAAGTTTCGACTCTCCCACTGACACCATCTTGGGAGAACAATATCTATATGTGGGGTCTGAACTGGTTTCCAGTGTATCTGAATTTAATAGCTCATCTGGAAGGTTTCGATTGAAAATGCAAGACGATGGGAATCTTGTTCTGTATCCCATAAACACCATAGATGAGTACACAGAGGCTTATTGGGCCACTGGCTCTAATAATAATTACCAAAAAGAGAATCGCCTATATCTGAATAACACCGGCAATCTAGCTATCTTCGACTCTAATATGTCTACAATCAAAACATTGTCTTATTCATCTTCCTACAGTGAATCAATCAGCTACCGTGCAAAACTAGGCCATGATGGAATTTTCCGGTTGTATTCTCAACATATATACCATGAAGGTAAGTACAACATATCCATCGTGCTGCAAGTCCCCGAGGACATGTGTGATGTGAATACTTTCTGTGGTTTAAATAGCTACTGCACATTGTATGACGATCAACCCATGTGCCGTTGTCTTCCTGGTACTGATCCTGTTGATCCTTATCAAATGCATGCCGGATGTGAGAGAAACTTCACTGATCAAGGGTGCAAAGGAAGTGGAGGAACTTATAACATGACTTCCTTGGAGAAGCTGACATGGGCTAATTATCCTTATCTCAAAGAAGATCTTCAAGAAGAAGATTGCAAGACATCTTGTTTGGAGGACTGTAGTTGCGATGCTGTGTTGTACACATCGGGGTCTTGTGAGAAACACAAGCTTCCTCTGAAATCTGCTAAGAGAATTCAAGGAGAATCGAGCGAGAACTATACAGCTTACTTCAAGACAGGTCTCAAAAGTATCAAAATTGTTAATGGTTCCCCTCCCACAGGAAATGAGCTAACAATCACAGGCAAGAAGGCGATCATACTAATTGTGGTCATCACATTAGGCTTCACCACTTGCTCCTGTGTTTTCCTTGCAACCTCTGGTTATTTCGTGTTTAAGTATCGAGTGCTTAAATACAAGCGACTGCTGGAAACCGGGAATTACTTTGGATCAAATGATGAACTTACTCTGCGCTCATTTTCTTACACTGAGCTCAAGAAGGCCACCAATGATTTCAAAGAATTGTTGGGTAATGGCTCTTTTGGTGCTGTTTACAAAGGTGCTTTTCGAAAAGGAGAAAAACTTGTTGCGGTCAAGAGGTTGGAGAAGACAGTGAAAGAAGGTGAAAGGCAATTCCAAGCCGAAATGCTTGTAATTGGTCGAACACATCACAAGAACTTGGTTCGGTTGCTTGGTTATGTTAGAATTGTGAAGCCTGAAGGAATCTTGAATTAGAAAGAATTCAGAATTGGAAGTTTGAAAGAATTCGGATTTGTGAAGCCTGTAGGAATTCGGATTCAATTATGCGTCAAACTTTATCTGATTCGAAAGTAGATCAAACAAAGTCCGATTTAAGCGAATAAGGATTCTTTGGAAAGATAATTTTGATACGAATCCAACGCCGCAAGAGTTACAGCAAAATAAGCCTGCACGCGCTCTCACGCACCCCAAGAAGTTTCGGTGGTCAGGTTTTATGCGGATTTTCCGAATCCGTTTCCTTTTCGGTTTTTTGAGTCCAAACCGACAATGGATTGTTCCTACACTATAAATAGACATGTAAAACGTCTCATAGGTTAGTTTTATGATGTACAAAGGGGTCTCTAAGGGTTTTAGGCTTAGATTGACGTGTTTGGGAAGGTGAGAGAAGATTTGTAAGCAAGATTCGTGATTAAGAGTGAGAGAGATAGAGGTTTGAGTTTGTAATCATCAATTTGATAGTGGAAGAAGTGCTGGTGCACTCCGTGGACGTAGGGAATTTCCCGAACCACGTAAAACTCTTGTGTCTCTTTTATTTTCTGTTTTGTGGTGTGTGTGTGCTTGATTGTGCTTTGCGTATTTGTTTCGCGTGTTCACTTTCCTAACAACTGGTATCAGAGCTTGGTTCGTTAGTGGTTGGTTTTGTTAGTTTGGGCGGAAGATCATGGGATCAGAGAAGGACCATTACAAGATTGAGAAATTCGATGGGTCAAATTTCAGTTTCTGGAAGATGCAGATGGAGGATTACCTGTACCAGAAAGACTTGTACTTGCCGCTCAAAGAAAAACCAGTAGACGTGAAAGATGAAGATTGGAGAGTGTTAGATCGTAAAGCCTTAGGCGCGATTCGATTGAGTCTATCGAGATCAGCAGCCTTTAATGTGAAAAATCAAGACACGACGACGTCTCTCATGAAAGCCTTATCAAATCTCTATGAACAACCTTCTGCGGCAAATAAGGTACATCTAATAAAGAAACTCTTTTCTCTCCGAATGTCAAAAAATAGAAACTTCAAGGAGCACTTGAATGCTTTTAATGAGATTACGGATCAGCTAATGTCCGTAAAGATGGAGTTTGATGATAAAGTACAAGCGTTGCTCATCCTCGGTCAGTTACCTGAAAGCTGGAAGGGTACAGTCCAGTCAATCAGTGGTGCGTTTGGAAAAGAAAAATTGAAGTTTTCAGAAGTTGTGGATATGATCATGACTGAAGAGATTCGTAGGCATGAAGATGGGTTCTTTAATTCAAATTCAACCTTAAATGTGGAGAGTAGAGGAAGAAACAACACTAGAGGTGGGCAGCGTGGTAGATCCAAGTCGAAGTGTGGTAAGTCTAAATCTAGGAATCATAAGAACAATTTGCAAGGTGGTAAGAAAGACATCGAGTGTTGGAATTGAAATAAGACAGGGCATTACCGGTCAGAATGTAAAGCTTTAAAGAAAGAAAGTGATGGTCAGACTAGTGCGAATTATGTTTCAGAAGGTTCAGATGATGCTTTAATTTGCTCTTTGGAGGATAATACTGAGTCATGGATATTGGACTCAGGAGCATCGTTTCATGCTACCTCTAGGAATGAATTATTTGAAGAATATGTAGCAAGTAATCTGGGTAAGGTTTATCTTGGTGATGACAAAGCTTGTGACATTATGGGTAAAGGAAAGGTGAAGATTAATTTGAATGGATCTGTTTGGAAACTGGATAATGTAAGGCACGTACTTAATTTAAAGAAAAATCTTATTTCAATTGGGCAGTTGACTACAAATGGTTATGTGACAACTTTTTCAGGAAATGCCTGGAAGATTTCGAAGGGAGCTATGACTATCGCTAAAGGAAAGAAGAATGGAACTCTTTATACAACCATAGATGGACATGGTTTATTTACTACAGTTGAAAGTAGAGATGATCCCAACCTATGGCATCAGAGGCTTGGGCATATGAGTGCCAAGGGACTGCGAGTCATGCATTCGAATGGCAAGTTGTCAGATTTGAAATCGATTGACCTAGACATGTGTGAAAGTTGTGTTTTTGGAAAGCAGAAAAGGGTGAGCTTTAAAAAAACCGGAAGAACTCCGAAGGCAATGAAATTGGAGTTAGTTCACACAGATGTTTGGGGACCTGCACCAGTTTCCTCAATTGGTGGAAAATACTATTTCGTCATTTTCATAGATGATCACTCAAGGAAGGTTTGGGTTTATTTTTTGAGGCAGAAATCTGAGGTATTTGATGCCTTCAAGAAGTGGAAGGCAATGGTTGAGAATGAAACTGGGTTGAAGATCAAGAAGTTACGATCAGATAATGGTGGTGAGTATGAAGATTATGAGTTCAAAAAGTTATGCTTCGAGAGTGGGATTCGTCTCGAGAGGACCGTGCCTGGTACTCCACAGCAGAATGGTGTTGCAGAACGTATGAACCGAACATTGACTGAGAGAGCCAGAAGCATGAGGCTACACACTGGTTTGCCAAAGCAGTTCTGGGCAGAAGCAATCAATACAGCAGCTTATTTGATCAATCGTGGTCCATCAACACCTTTAGATTTCAAACTACCCGAAGAAATTTGGAGTGGTCAAGAGATAAAACTTTCTCATACTAGAGTTTTTGGTTGTGTAGCATATGTCCATGTTAGTGATAATGCTAGAAACAAACTTGACCCAAAATCTGTTAAATGTATTTTTATTGGCTATGGGAATGATGAATTTGGGTACAAGTTTTGGGATGAAAATGGTAGAAAGATGATTAGGAGCAGAGATGTTATCTTCAATGAGAAAGTTATGTATAAAGATAGGAAATCTATAGAGTCTTCTAGTGGGGGGGCATCTGAACCTAACTATTTTAATTATGATGATGTGTCTTATTTGTAAGAATCTAAAGTTAGGTACAGAATCAGAAGCCAAGGAGCCTATAGAAAAAGAACCAGTCACTACTTCAAACTCGACGTCTGGAGGTGTAGACTCAAAATCATCAGAAAAGGGAGTTGCAGATTTATACCCTGATGAGTCAGAAGATCCAGCAAATGCATTACGAAGGTCCAAGCGACGTCGAATACCAAACAAAAAGTATGACCTGAACTATTTGCTACTGACTGATGGTGGGGAGCCTGAATGCTATGCTGAGGCATGTCAGGTAGATGATTCTAGCAAGTGGGAGCTAGCAATGAAGGATGAGATGAAGTCTCTGAATTTGAACCATACATGGGAGTTAACAGAGTTACCAGAGGGTAATAAGGCACTCCAGAATAAATGGGTCTTCAGAATTAAGGAAGAACATGATGGCTCCAAAAGATATAAGGTTAGATTGGTGGTCAAGGGTTTTCAACAAAAAGAAGGCATTGACTATACAGAGATATTTTCCCCTGTTGTGAAGTTGAGTATAATTCGATCAGTTTTGAACATTGTGGCAGCAGAAGATTTACATCTAGAGCAATTAGATGTAAAGACCGCTTTTTTGCATGGTGATCTCGATGAGGAGATATACATGATGCAACCAGAAGGTTTCGCGGAAAAAGGAAAAGAAAATCCGGTATGTAGGTTGACTAAAAGCTTGTATGGCCTCAAGCAAGCTCCTCGTCAATGGTACAAGAAATTTGATGGTTTTATGCAAAAGAAAGGATATTTGAGATGCAATACTAACCATTGTTGTTACTTCAAGAAGGTTGGTACCAGTTACATTATTTTATTACTCTATGTTGATGACATGTTAATAGCTGGAGCAGATTTGGAAGAAATAAAAAGGTTGAAGAAACAACTGTCGAGCGAATTTGAAATGAAGGATTTGGGGGCAGCAAAGCAGATTCTTGGAATGAGAATTAACAGAGATAAGAAGAGAGGTACATTGCAATTGTCTCAGGCAGAGTACATTCGTAAGGTTCTTCAGCGTTTTAGCATGAGTGATGCTAAACCAGTTAAAATTCCCATAGCAGTCACTTTAGACTTTCCAAGGATCAGTATCTAGAGACAGATGAAGAAAAGACATACATGGATAAAGTTCCATATGCATCTGCAATTGGAAGCTTAATGTATGCTATGGTTTGCACGAGGCCAGATATTGCTCATGCAGTGGGAGCAGTTAGTAGATTTATGTCTAATCCAGGCAGGCAGCATTGGGAGGCAGTTAAATGGATTTTGAGGTATCTACGAGGTACAACAGAAAAATGTTTATGCTTCAAAAGGGGTGATTTGAAGCTACAAGGATATGTTGATGCTGACTTTGCTGGGGAGGTGGATCATAGGAGGAGCACTATAGGATACGTTTTTACTTTGGGAGCGACAGCCATTAGTTGGGTCTCTCAGTTATAGAAGATTGTGACTTTGTCTACGACTGAGGCAAAGTATGTAGCTGTTACAGAGGCAAGTAAAGAACTGATTTGGTTATAAGGTTTGTTAGCAGAATTGGGGTTTAAACAAGTGTTGAATGTGTTGCATAGTGATAGCCAAAGTGCGATACACTTAGCCAAGAATTCAGCATTTCATTCGAGGACTAAGCATATAGGTTTGAGATATCACTTCATTCGTACTTTGTTGGATGAAGGTGTGTTGACACTTGTGAAGATTCTTGGGAGTAAGAATCCAGCTGACATGTTGACCAAGCCAGTGACTATCGAGAAACTGGAGCTGTGTTCAGCTTCAGTTGGTCTTCAAGGTTAAAGAAGAGGACGTTGAGTGCATCGATTTCACTAGTCAGAAGAGTTGATGATTGCATGTGTTTCAGTCTTCAAGTGGGAGATTGTTAGAATTGTGAAGCCTGAAGGAATCTTGAATTAGAAAGAATTCAGAATTGGAAGTTTGAAAGAATTCAGATTTGTGAAGCCTGCAGGAATTCGGATTCAATTATGCGTCAAACTTTATCTGATTCGAAAGTAGATCAAACGAAGTCTGATTTAAGCGAATAAGGATTCGTTGGAAAGATAATTTTGATACGAATCCAACGCAGCAAGAGTTATGGCAAAATAAGCCTGCACGCGCTCTCACGCACCCCAAGAAGTTTTGGTGGTTAGGTTTTATGCGGATTTTCCGAATCCGTTTCCTTTTCGGTTTTTTGAGTCCAAACCGACAATGGATTATTCCTACACTATAAATAGACATGTAAAACGTCTCATAGGTTAGTTTTATGATGTACAAAGGGGTCTCTAAGGGTTTTAGGCTTAGATTGACATGTTTGGGAAGGTGAGAGGAGATTTGTAAGCGAGATTCGTGATTGAGAGTGAGAGAGATAGAGGCTTGAGTTTGTAATCATCAATTTGATAGTAGAAGAAGTGCTGGTGCACTCCGTGGACGTAGGGAATTTCCCGAACCACGTAAAACTCTTGTGTCTCTTTTATTTTCTGTTTTGTGGTGTGTGTGTGCTTGATTGTGCTTTGCGTATTTGTTTCGCGTGTTCACTTTCCTAACAGGTTACTGTGCTGAGGACTCCAAGAGGCTTCTTGTTTATGAATATATGAGCAATGGCTCCCTTGCAGACCTGATCTTCAGCTCCAAAAACTTCCCTGTTGGGAATGAAAGAGTGAGAATTGCATTAGATGTTGCAAAAGGAATTCTCTATCTCCATGACGAATGTGAAGCACCCATCATTCATTGCGATATAAAGCCTCAAAACATCCTAATGGATGATGATTGGACAGCCAAAATCTCTGATTTTGGGCTGGCCAAATTACTGATGCCAGATCAAACAAGGACTTTCACATTGATCAGAGGGACAAGAGGTTACTTGGCTCCAGAATGGTGCAAGAACATGCCAATATCAGTGAAAGCGGATGTTTACAGCTATGGAGTAGTACTTCTAGAACTCATGTGCTGCAGGCGAAACTTGGAGGTTGATACATCAAAACCAGATGAAATGGTTCTGACAAACTGGGTTTACAAGTGCTTCATAGAACGAAAGCTGAATAAGCTTGTGCGTGGCCAGTATGTTGAAAAAAAGACGTTGGAGAACATGGTGAAGGTGGGACTTTGGTGTGTGCAGGACGAACCAGCACTTCGTCCATCCATGAAGAGTGTAGTCATGATGTTGGAAGGCATTACTGACATTTCCATTCCTCCTTGCCCCACTGCCTAGAATATCATCCGGTAAGGAAGCTATATAACTAGATGATAGTTGCTGATATGTAAATACGATGTTAATGTGTTGTTGCTTCAACTTGTGATTAATGTAACCATCTTTTGTTCTGCCGTTGAAGAAAGAAACAAACTATAATAATCTTTCGTGAAGTATTAGATATTACATAATCATATGAAACTACGGTTGCTTCACTATCTTAGAATTATAAATAAAACGACTTCAATTAGTCTATTTTCCTGGATCATCTTTACAAGTAAATGGTGTCTCATACTATGTACTTCAGTTCTTAACTTTCCTTGTCATCTCTAGCTTCTCTACATATATATATATATATATATATATGAGATAATAGGAATTTGCAAATCGTTTGGGACTCAAATCCAAAAGGGAATCACCATAGCGATGCTTGTAGCTATAGTAAAAATATTCATAGCTAGTTTGTACTTCTATAAAGTACAAGCTATTGCTTTATTCTGTAGTTTAACTTCTATAAAGTTCATAACAAACACAGATGAACCATCTGTAGAGAATAGTCATGAATAACAACATACAAAATTTTTTTTATCGTTACTATCATCTTAGTTAATTTATCTTTGTATGTACCTTTAAAATTTTAATTTTTATGCCCTGTTTTTTAGTTGATAACTTTGTCTTTGGAAAAAGAAAATTGATACATACATAGCCTTACCGATATTTAATTACCAAAACTAACATATAATTCAAAGAAGATAAATTCCTGTCCGAACCACTCAGCACCAACGGTCTGATGCATGAATTGTAGATAAATGATGATATGGTATTTTGTTTATAGTAACACAGCAAGAGAACTACAAAAACCAAGAGTGATTTAGGTTAAATGTTATTTTATCATTATTAAATGCATAGTTATTTGAATTGATATACACATACATACACAAACATAGCTTCTCCACAACTTATAAAAAAAAATTATTACAATCCTTAAGACTTAAGGACACAAATAAGAAAAAAAAAATCATTTTTAGTTTAATACTCCCTTAAATTGGAGCATAGATATTTTCAATATCCAATCATAGATAAAGAAAAATTCTCTTTTATAAAGATATCCCCTCCAACTTAATCCTTGGATTTGATTTGTGGAGTAATAATATACACGCATGCACAATAATTCTAGGATTCTTTCACACTCCAGTTGAATTGAAGACCGGAAGAAGGCACGAACGTTCAAATGACATGGTAATGAGTAACTCCATAGAGATGTTAGAAGTTTGAATGAAAACCCTAACCCACATTAATAGATTGCAAACAAGTAGAAAGCAATATAAGGAATCAAGCGTCTAATTCATTTAAAATGCAATAAGAGAGCATCATGGACCATTATATGTATTTCCAAAACAAATAGTATTCAATTTAGGGGTGGCAAAAAACCGAGACTAACCCCAACCGAACCGATTCGAAAAAGTAGATTTTTATTTTGAATTCGAATGAGGTCGGTTTTAATTAATAAATACCGACTAGAGTCAATTTCGAGTTTGTTAAACTGACTTGACCCAAAACTGATTTAAACAAATAAATAAACCAATAAATATATATATATACACCTCTTACACATCACAGCTCCACCAGTTCACAAACACTAGCCGATGTTCTGCCCAACCCCCACTAGTTCACATCACAAATCTCTGGCCACCACCCGCTAATCAGTGCCTGCCACTCTTCTCCTCCATCACACCACCAACCACTCCTCCCATTCCTTTTGCTGTCTTTCTAACTCTCTATTCTTCTATTCCTTCACTAGAGCCTTCTTTTCCACTTTCTAAGCGTCATACCTCTTTTGCTTCTTTTGCGCCCTTTTCAATAGACCTATAGCCTACACCAACCTTGCCTCCGATTTATCTCCAACTCCCTTTTTGTCACTTTGCCATGTGCTCTCCATTTTTGCTTCTTCTTCATAGAGGTTTTTTTTTTTTTAATTCTTTGTTTCCTCCAAAAATTATTATTTTTTTGCTAATTAATGAAAGTGAACTTGAAGATTTGTGTGATCTATGTTAGATTTTGGTTGGCATTTAGTTTATTTGTGTAATAGGCTTGTCTTGGTTATGAATTGTTGAAAGTTTTAGTCAAAAACCAATCTAAACCGATCAAATCGAGTTAAGACAACCTTAATTTGTCGTGTTGATTTTTCAATCTATATCGGGTTGGGTCATTTGCATGTTGAAAAACTGAATATAGTCAGGGTTTTATCAGTTTTGCCCAAAACTAACCTAACCTGACCCATGCCCACCCCTAGATTATTCATATTTGTAATGTTTACTTGATCCTAATTTGTGTGTGAGATCTACGTAATCTAATTTATAACAATATTTTGTACAAATTGTAACATGAATAAGAAATTGAACTTTTATTCCCTTATGAGGATTTTTAATTAGTAAAACACTCCCATAATATTTCATCAAATGTCATCTAGATTTAATTCTAAGTTTTACTTGAAAATAAGTTTTTTTAATTGTTAATTAAGAATACTAATATATATATATTACACATTACTAATAAAAAGGATGATATTGTACATGATGCATTAGGTGTGCAAGGTTTAGATCGGAAATTATGTAATTATTTCTTGGATTGGGGTTAGGGATGAATGTCCTCTCCCTTTTTCTTAAAAAGAAAAGATCTCTCACATTCCATTGGTTTTGTGTGTGTGTGTGTATATATATATATATAGCAAAATAAACGAAACCTTATTGAGGTAAAACTTTAATCAGACAGAGTCAAAGTTTCATTTTTATAACCAAAAAGCCCCATGTTAATAGTTAAAGACTGTTAATTGTAACCATTGACTATGGTTGTGTTATAGGTATTTTTTGGATTTAATAAATGGGCTGATAAAAGTCTGATAAAAATCCAATAAGTCAACCCAATAAAGAGACTCAGCAGACAAGGTCCAAGTTATCAACACCTAGTCCAGACGAGCTTTACAGCTTGCGTCAGCGAACTCATCTCCTATTATTTACAGATTGTTATGCAATTCGCATTATGCACAACTCGCTACTCAGTGAGATACAGCTCGAGATCGCTTGAAGTAGTGTACAACTCGTTCAGTAGCAATTTAGACAAGAAAATCTTCCTGAAAAGGCATTATCCCAATTTGATCATGATTCTTCCATCAAAATTGGAAGTCAATTCAAATTTAAATCCAGTCAACGTGATCTCGAAATATACGGAGTAGTTTCCTGATTCAACGTCAACTGATTAGGAAGTGTAATTAATTCATGATTCTTTTTCTATTTTATTGCTACCTAAACTGTAACGTCTCTTTCTCTATAAATAGAGGCTGAACTCATTGTAACAAAACATATACAAGAAATATTATACTGTCACTCTGTAGAAATATTGAAAGACAGTCGTGGACATATGCTCTTTTTGGTTGAACCATGTTAAAAACTTTCTTTGCATTGCTCTTTGTTCTTTGCCATCTTTTCTTTTTGTTTTCTGTTCTTTTCACATTGATTGTAGGTATTGAGTATTGAGCTCTCGTCGAACAGAAATCAACGTCGACAGGTTAGATAGACAAAGATGAAAATACTCTTAGTTCTTAAATAGCAAAATACACGAAACCCCATTAAGATAAGGTTTTAATCAGATTGAGTCATTTTATGACCAAAAAGCCTAACGTTAACAATCAAAAACAGTTAATTGTAGCTATTGACTATGGTTGGATGGACAAAGACAAAAACACCCTTAGTTTTTAAATTAATTTTCTTTTCAAATTTAAAATAATAGAAACTATTTTAAACACTTGAAAAATCTAAATGAACCATCTTCAACCTAGAAAATAAAAAACATCATTAATAGATCTTCATCAAGAACTGTTATACCCATTTTTGGAACTGCAAAAATGGGCTGGTAAAAGCCCAAGGAAAAGGCCTAATAAGCGAGCCCAAGAGAAGAAGCCCAGAATCCTCAGCACCCAGCTCTCAGCTCGCAGCTAGCTAGCTCTCAGCTTCTCAGCTCGCAGCTAGCTAGCTCGCAGCTACCTCCAGCTCAGCTAGCAGGATGGAGCACCCAGCTCTCAGCTCACAGCTACCTCCAGCTCAACTAGCAGGATGGAGCACCCAGCTCTCAGCTTCTCAGCTCGTAGCTCTCGAGCTCACTCAGGTCGCAGCTCGCGAGCTCGCTCAACTCGCAGCTCCAGCTCTCAGCTTCTCAGCATCCAGCTCCAGCCTCAGCTCTCAGCTAGCTCAGCCTTCAGCTCCTCAGTTCTCAGCTAGCTCAGCTCGTAGCTCCTCAGCATCCAACTCGCAGCTAGCTCAGCCTCTAGCTCAGCTAGCAGGATGGAGCTCTTAGCTCTCAGGTCTCGTACCAGCGAGCTCTATGTTATTCTAGATCCTGATGAACAATTAATGCAGTATGGCTATGACAAAGTTGTTAGTCAATGTAATAAATGCTATGTCAGAGTAGTTAATTTCTTTACGTATACTTTACTCAATTATAATCCTCCATTCTCTATAAATAGGGAGGAAAATTCATTGTAGATGTGTGGAAAAAATTTAGTAGAATAGTCACTCTGAAAAAACAAAATATTGAGAGTGACTCGTGGACGTAGGCACCATTTGGCCGAACCACGTAAAAAATCTCAGTGTTCTATCTCTTGTTCTTCCTCTCTCTTCTCTTTGGTGTGCTTTCTAATTGTAGGTATTGGGCTTTGGATCATCCGGTTGACCGTTTTCGAACATCAACAAGAACCATCTTCAATCAGAAAAATCTAAATGAAGAATCATTATCAAAAACCACGACATGAACACAACCCATATCAAAACCAGCACATTTGGAAAAAATAAAAAACCACAATCTATAAAAAAAAAAATCTGGGTCTCGCGAAAATTTGAAGAAGGTACTGTTCTTCTTTATTCTTCATTCTCATCAATAAACCACACAAAAACCAAAAACAAATAATAATAATAACCACACACAAAACCATAGCCAAGTTAAGCGACGTCGTTTTAATCAAGTGGTCCAACGTGTTATCACCCTTCAGCCTTGACTGGCTCAGCATCTACACCCTACTAAACTCACCTGACAATCGTTTCATCGACTACAAGTTCTTTAACAACTCTTCTTCATGGTCATCCATGATGGAAACTAAGGAAGCAAGCCTAATGATCCTTTGAACATCAACGGAGAACCTGTGACAAGGGCTAGAGCTAAAAGAATGAATGAGACATTAAATGGGTCGATTCAAGAGATTTGGGCCAAAAGTCTTATGCAATAAGGGTTGGACGACATGGAATGGACTCCAAGACTTCAAAACATGATTTAAGTCCAAGATCATAAAGATTGAAAGCTTGGGTGGCTATTTGAAGGCAAATTGGGCTGGTTTCATTTGTTTGTATTAATTTGGGCTTAATTTGTCTTGTGGGCTAGTTTAATTAAGTTAGTTTATTTAATTAGTTTGTTAAGTATTAAACTTCGATAATATTGGGCTTTTATTTGTTTTATTTTGTAATGGGTTATTAGGTTATGTATGGGGCTGTCAAATTTAATTATTTTAAGCCCAAACTTAGCTTTTTCAAGCCCAAGTAAAGTGTACTAAGGGGCTAGGACATCCAAGTGATGTTTAGAAGCTAGGATTTCATTTATTTTGCCTATAAAAGGCCATGTAATCCTCATAGACGGGATTAGCCAATTTAAATGAAAATTTTCAGTTTTCTCTCTTTGTTCTTGAAGAAATTTTGAGAATTTATTAAGAATTTATCAAGAATTGATTCTTGAGTTATCAACTTGACTTATCTCTCTCATTCTTCTCTTGTTCTTAGGAGTGACGTCTTTGTTATCTTGGTTCGTGGTTCCCTAATCATTGGGTCAAGGTACTTTTTTTTTTTTTCTTTTGTCTATTCCTGAATTAAACTTTTTTGGGGTTATTGATTCAATTGTTTATGGGTGTCGTATCTTATATATACGAGGTTCTCATCATTTGGTATCAAAGCTTTAGGTTAATTAATTCGGGATTTATTTCACCAAAAAAAAAAAATCAGACCTGTTCATCTTCTTTCTTGTCATATTGGTTACTGTTCACGCCATCTTATTTTCAAGTTACTGTTCACGCATCTTGATTTGCAAGTTACTGTTCACGCATCTTGATTTTAAGTTACTGTTCACGTCATCACAAAAGGTAAAAAATAATAATAATAAAAAAAAGACAAAAAAATAAAAAATAAAAAAAGACAAAAAAAGGAGAGTAGAAAAAAAACCAGAAAAAAAAAAAAAAAAAGAAAGAAAAGAAAATCTTAATTGTAGGAAGTTGAGACTTTATTTCCTTACTAGTTGAGCATCTTACATTAGCAAAACATTTAAAGGGAGTCAATCTTATTTCTTTCCTTTTATATTTTTGCCTAAACAAAAGGAATCAATTTAATTTTCTTCCAATTTTGTTCTTGCCTAAACAAAGAAATTAAATTTATTTCTTTCCATTCTGGTCTTGCTTAAAATCAAGGGGGCAAATTTTTATCATTCCTAATTTAGTTCCCATTGAAATCATCTAGTTTCCATTTGTTTCTTACTTTGACCATAATTAATTTCTTTTGTGTTTTTACTGTTTCTTAAGTGTCTTTCTTGTTTCATTATTTCTTTGTATAAACGTGTGTTGTTCTTTTGTCGAAGATTAGTCAAAGTGATTACTTTAAGGTTGACCTTGGTAGGTTGATTAGTTCCATAAAGAACTTAGAGACAAAACTTGAGTGTGGACAGGGAGTGTTGAGTTACATCACGAGTGTTGAGTAAAAACAAGAGTGACGAGTGATAAACATGATGAGGGAGTATTGTGAGATTATTTCTTTCTAACATTCTTTGCAGGTTTCAATCATGTCTTCGAGTAATGAAAGAGATATTGAAGTAGGAGAAAAGATCGGTGAGGCAAATGTGCTCAAAGCAATGCAACAATAGTCTGAGAGAATGAATGTGGTGTTTGGAGACATTAGAGATAAATTGGAGAGACAAGATGAGACCATAGCTAATTTGCAAAGGCAATAATGGAGGACTCCAGAATTACATGGTGGTGACGATGAGTATTAGGATGACTTTAGGGTGTTCCATAGAGATGAATTAGAATTCGAAGAAAATATCTTTAATGCCCATAGGGACTGCTTTAGAGGTGATAGAGGTGGACGTGGAGGTAGAGGTAATGGCAATAGGGATAATAGGAATTATGAGATTGGAAATGAGAGAGGAAGATGGAATGATAGACAGGATAGGGATCTTAGTAGGATAAAGATGAAAATACCCTCTTTCCAAGGGAAGATGGATCCCGATGTGTACCTTGAGTGGGAGAAACGAGTGGAATTGGTTTTTGAGTGTCATAACTTTACCGAGGAGAAGAAAGTAAAGCTAGCCGCAGCCGAGTTTGTGGATTATGTTGTAGTTTGGTGGGATCAATTAGTGTTGAATAGAAGGAGAAATCGAGAGCGTCCTATAAACACTTGAGATAACATGAAAGCTATTATGAGGATACGGTTCGTTCCTAGTTCGTACTATAGGGAACTATACCAACGATTGGTAGATCTTACATAGGGTTCTAGGAGTGTAGAGGATTATTACAAAGAGATGGAGATAGCCATGGTTAGAGCCAATGTGAATAATGATTGAGAGGCTACTATGGCTCGATTCTTGCAAGGGTTAAACAGGAACATTGCCAACATTATAGAGTTGCAACATTATGTCGAAGTGGAGGAAATGGTTCATATAGCCATGAAGGTGGAGAGACAACTCAAGCGAAGGGGTACCATGTCACGGTATGGTAGTAATTCAGGTTCTACATCCTCGTGGAAGTCGATTTGGGGTAAAAAATATGACAAGACACCTCTCAAGCGAAGGGTCGAAGGTAATAAACCTAAGGAGGGTGGTAGTAGTCACGATAAGGGCAAGTCTGAGGAAAGTCAGAAAAGAAATAGGGACATTAAATGCTTTAAATGTTTAGGTAGGTGACATATCTCTTCTCAATGTCCTAATAAGCGAGTTATGATCTTGAGGGAAGATGGAGATGAAGATGTAGAAACTGATGGTGAGGGCGATGATAATGAGATGCCATCATTGGAAAAAGCTAATGATGTCGAGGTTGCGTATCCTGTAGATGGGAGATTGTTAGTGGCTAGGCGTGCTTTGAGTGTGCAGGTAAAGGAAGGTGATGAGGTGCAACGTGAGAACATTTTCCATATTAGATGTCATATCAAGGATAGAGTTTGCAGTATGATCATTGATAGGGGCAGTTGCACTAATGTTGCTAGCACTAAGTTAGTAGAGAAATTGAGCTTACCTACTTCTAAGCATCCTAAACCATACAGATTACAATGGTTGAATGATTGTGGAGAAGTTAAGGTAACGAAACAAGTGCTAGTATCATTTGCTATTGGTAGGTACAAATATGAGGTGTTATGTGATGTTGTATCTATGCACGCAGGTCACTTGCTTTTGGGACGTCCATGGCAATATGATAGGAAAGTGACACATGATGGGTTTAAGAATAGATATTCTTTTACCAAGGATGGACGAATGATCACTCTTATGCCTTTAACACCTCAACGGGTGTATGAAGATCAAGTGAGACTAAGAGCGAGTCAACAAAAGAAAGAGAGTGAGAGAAAAGGAGAGATTGAGAGTTCAAATACTAGTGAAGTTGAGAGAAAGAGTGACCAAACACTAGAGTGTGAGCAAAAGAAAAGTGGAAAGGTCGAGTGCAAAGGAGAGAATGAGAGAACAAAAAGTGAGAAAAAAAAAATGAGTGTTTATGCAAAATGGAGCGATGTGAGAGCTGCTTTTCTAGCCAAGCAGCAAATGTTTGTATTTTTGTACAAAGACACTTATTTTTCTAACTCTGACATTGGTGTTTCTTTGCCTAGTGTTGTTACAACTCTTTTGCAGGAATTCAAGGATGTATTCGCTGAGGAGATGCTGGATGGATTGCCATCGAAGAGGAAAATAGAGCATCAGATTGACTTCATGCCTGAAGCTTTAATTCCAAACCGTCCAACTTATAGGAGCAATCCCGAGGAGACAAATGAGCTTCAAAAGCAGGTAGAAAAGTTGCTACAGAAGGGGTATGTGAGGGAGAGCATAAGTCCATGTGCTGTACCGGTTCTACTTATACCTAAGAAGGATAGGACTTGGCGTATGTGCGTCGATTGCAGAGCTGTCAACAAAATTACAGTTAAGTATCAACATCTCATATTTAGATTAAATGACATGTTGGATAAGTTGTATGGATCTTGTGTGTTTTTTAAAATTGATTTCAAAAGTGGATATCATCAAATTAGAATGAAAGAATGAGATGAGTGGAAAACTGCCTTTAAAACTAAACATGGTTTATATGAGTGGTTAATAATGTCTTTTGGTTTAACTAATGCACCTAGTACTTTCATGAGGCTAATGAATCATGTTTTGCGCTCTTTCATTGGAAAATTTGTTGTGGTCTACTTTGATGACATATTAGTATACAGCAAGAGCATAGATGAACATGTTAGGCATTTGCATTGTGTGCTTGATGTGTTAAGGAAAGAAAAGTTGTATGCTAATTTGAAAAAGTATTCATTTTGCACCGAAAAAATTGTGTTTTTGGGCTATATTGTTTCATCAAGAGGGATAGAAGTAGATAAAGAAAATGTTAAGGCTATTAGGGAGTGGCCTATACCTAGGAATGTTAGTGAGGTGCGTAGTTTTCATGGGCTAGCTAGTTTTTATAGAAGATTTATTAAAGATTTTAGTATCATCGCTGCATCGCTAACTGAGGTTGTGAAAAAGAGTGTGGGTTTCAAATAGGGTAGTGAGCAACAATATGCATTCGATTTGATTAAGGATACATTATGTTCTGCACCATTGCTTGCATTACTTGATTTCTCTAAGACATTTGAGATAGAGTGTGATGCATCAAAGATAGGTATAAGGGCTGTTCTTATGCAAGATAGGCGTCCTATAACTTATTTTAGTGAGAAACTAAGTGAAGCATCATTGAATTATCCTACTTATGATAAGGAGTTGTATGTTTTAGTTAGGGCCTTAGAAACTTGGCAACATTATTTGTGGCCTAAGGAATTTGTAATCCATACTGATCATGAGTCGTTGAAGTTCTTGAAAAGACAAAGTAAGTTGAGTAGGAGACATGCTAAATGGGTAGAGTTTATAGAAACGTTTCCTTATGTGATCAAGTATAAACAAGAAAAGGAAAACGTTGTAGTTGATGCCTTATCTCGCAGGTATGCATTGATTTCTACTTTGAATGCAAGATTATTAGGTTTTGAGCATATCAAGGAATTGTATGTGAATAATCCTGATTTTGTTTCTGTGTATGTTGCTTGTGAGAACATTGCTTTTGGTAAATTCTATAAGCATGAGGGATTTTTGATTAGAGAGAATAGATTATGTATTCCTCAAGGGTCTATTAGAGAGTTGTTAGTCAGGGAAGCACATGGGGGTGGACTAATGGGACATTTTGGTGTTAGGAAAACTTTAGATGTGCTAGATGAGCATTTCTTTTGGCTGCACATGAAGAGAGATATTGAGAGAGTTTGTGACAAGTGCATAACATGTAGATGGTCGAAGTTTAGGGCTTTACCGCATGGTTTGTATACATCTTTACCTATACCTAGTGAACATTAGATTGATATTTCTATGGATTTTGTATTGGGTTTACCTATGTCCAAAAAGAGCCGAGATTCGGTATTTGTTGTGGTTGACAGGTTTTCAAAGATGGCTCACTTCATACCATGTCACAAGACTGACGATGCCACCCATGTTGCTGATTTATTTTTCAAGGAGATTGTTCAACTTTGCTTATAGCTAGTGAACATTAGATTGATATTTCTATGGATTTTGTATTGGGTTTACCTATGTCCAAAAAAGGCCGAGATTCAGTATTTGTTGTGGTTGACAGGTTTTCAAAGATGGCTCACTTCATACCATGTCACAAGACTGACGATGCCACACATGTTGCTGATTTATTTTTCAAGGAGATTGTTCAACTTCATGAAGTGTCGAAGAGTATTGTTTCAGATCGAGATGTAAAGTTCTTGAGTCATTTTTGGAGGACTTTGTGGGGAAAGTTAGGAACAAAACTGTTATTTTCTACTATTTGTCATTTGCAAACCGATGGACAAACAGAGGTGGTTAACAAGACTTTGGGTACTTTGCTGTATTCCATCATCCAAAAGAACTTGAAGAATTGGGAAGATTGCTTGCCATATATAGAGTTTGCTTACAACAGAAGCATGCATTCGACTACTGGTTGTTCGCCGTTTAAAGTTGCGTATGACTTCAATCCACTTACTCCAATGGATTTGATACCTTTGCTAATGGAGGAAAGGGCGAACTTGGATAGGACAAAGAAAGCTGAATTTGTTAGGCAATTACATGCAAAAGTAAGGCAACATATTGAGAGGATGACCAAGCAATATGCTATTCAAGCTAATAAAAGGCGGAAGAAAGTTGTGTTCGAACCAGGAGATTGAGTTTGGGTGCATATGCGCAAGGAGATGTTTCCTAAGCAACGGAAATCTAAGTTGCAGCCACGTGGGGATGGTCCATTCCAAGTGCTTAAACGCATCAATGATAACGCATACAAAATAGACTTGCCAGGTGAGTATAATGTTAGTGCTACTTTTAATGTTTCTGATCTTTCTCCTTTCGATTTCAATGCAGGTGCAGATTTGAGGACAAATCATTTTGAGGAGAGGGAGAATGATGGAAACCAAGGAAGCAAGCCTAATGATCTTTTGAGCATCAACGGAGGACCTATGACAAGGGCTAGAGCTAAAAGAATGAAGGAGACATTAAATGGGCTGATTCAAGAGATTTGAGCCAAGAGTCTTATGCAACAAGGGTTTGACGACATGGAAAGGACTATAAGGCTTCAAAACATGATTCAAGTCCAAAATCATAAAGATTGAAAACTTGGGTGACTATTTGAAAGCAAATTGGGCTAGTTTCATTTATTTATATTAATTGGGCTTAATTTGTTTTGTAGGCTGGTTTAATTAAGTTAGTTTGTTTAATTAGTTTGTTAAGTATTAAACTTTGATAATATTAAGCTTTTATTTGTTTTATTTCGTGATGGGTTATTAAGTTATGTATGAGGCTGTCAAATTTAGTTATTTTAAGCCCAAACTTAGTTTTTTCAAGCCCAAGTGGGGTGTACTAAGGGGCTAAGACGTCCAAGTGATGTTTAGAAGTTAGGGTTTCATTTATTTTGCCTATAAAAGGCCATGTAATCCTTATAAATGAGATTAGCCAATTTGAATGAAAATTTTCAGTTTTCTCTCTTTGTTCTTGAAGAACTTTTGAGAATTTGTCAAGGATTAATTTTTGAGTTATCAACTTGATTTATCTCTCTCATTCTTCTCTTGTTCTTGGGAGTGACGTCTTTGTTATCTTGGTTTGTGGTTCGCTAATAATTAGGTCAATGTACTTTCTTTTTTTATTTTCTTTTGTCTATTCCTGAATTAAACCTTCTTGGGGTTGTTGATTCAATTGTTTATGGGTGTCGTATCTTATATATACGGGGTTCTCATCAATCCAGGTCAGGCTCCATTTCTCTTCCTTTAACCAACCATTACTCTAACTACTCCTTTAGGATACGCCGTTGGACCGAGTTGAAGGTCAACTATAAGAAGCTCAACCATGACTATAACCCCCTTCCTGAGATTGCCCATCTGTTGGCCGAGTTAGAGAAGCTGAGGTTCGCTGCTCGCCGCGACCTTGAGCAAGTCAACTTAGCCTTTATGGAGGTAGAGAGTGAGATAAAGGTAATGTTCGTAACAAGGAATGCAAAGGAGAGGATGATATATGTCTACTTCTTTGTTTCCATTTAATATTTTGTTAGAGTTGAATTAGTCAAAAATAAGTTAAGTAGGTCTAGATTTTAGGAAGTGACTATAATATTTCCTACTTTTGCTGAACAGTGCAGATGTTGGGATTTCTATGTATATAAATCTTTTAAATAAATAACAAAGAATGGATTTCTCAAATCAAAAAGTTACATTCTTTTATTAGAGGTGAAGGGCTCATTCGAATGATCCTAAAATATTGTTGTTTGTTGTGTTTCTTTTTTTTTTTTTTTTTCTTTCCAAATATTCACAATAGACAAAACAAGTAACAACCCATCTAACTCGACTGTACCAAAGTGGGTTCAAGGCCTGACTATGGATAAAAGGGTAGCGGATTTTGAGAAAGTTATAGAGTCATGTATGGGATAAGAAGAGCTCCTTCGACAGATGATGGAGACCTTTAATTAGTTGAGTATTAGGATGGAAGAAATAGCAAGTAAAACCGATAAGTTAGCTATGAATTCCTTGGCACGAAAGCAGACAACTGATGGACTAGAAACCTCGGCGGCCTAGAGTCACACACCAAGTGTTTGATAGAATGTCAAAGATGGTCAAGTGAACCAATCCTCTAATTTATATATGCCAAAGAAAATGAAGACTGATTTTCCTCGCTTCAACAATCAAAGTGATTTTACTATTTGGCTATTCAAAGCTGAACAGTTCTTCCAATTGCATAATATTCCAACAAGGCATCATGTTGCACTCACTTTATTTTATTTGGAAGGAGACGCTTACCTATGGTACCAATTGTTACAACAGAAGGTAGTGACTATCTCATGGGAAAATTTTAAGGAATGAATTAATTCAAGATATGGACCAAACCAGTATCTTGATTTCTTTAGCGAACTCACATGCTTACAATAAATAGGATTCATCCAAGACTACCAAGATTAGTTTGAGAAGATGTTAGCCAAAACTAGACCATTGGAACAATCTTAACAAGTTAGTTGTTTAGTGTGAGGGCTTAAAAACTCAATTCGCACAGATGTCAAGGTTAATAAACCTTCCATGTTGACATCAGCCGTTAAACTCACCAATTTTATAAAGCACGACTTAGCCTAACGTAAGTCTAATCCACTATCTTCTCGATCCACCATACCACCACGTGCTAATCCTAATAACACTTCCATCAAGAGGATGACCTAAGAAGAGCTTAACAAAGTAGGATGAAAAAGTCTTTGTTTCAAATGTAATGAGAAGTTTGAGCCCAGACATATGGGCAAGAAACTCTTCATGATACAAGCCACCTTAGACAATAGTGATAGTGACGTAGAGATGGAAGATGATGAAGTCTTAAAATGCCATTTACTAGGAATTTCATTACATGCCATTACTAGACTTTGTGCTCTAAACACCATGAGGGTAAATGGTTTTCTTGCTTATCAGCTTGTGGTAGCCCTTATTGATTCTAAAAGCACCCACAATTTTATGAATGAACAATTAGAAATGAATATTGGCCTTCAGCTTATACTTGAAGGACATTTAGAGGTAATGGTGGCTTCAGGGAAGAGGAGAGGTTGGAAAGTCTTGGTAAGTGCAATCAAACTCCTCTAATTCTTCAAGGCCACTCAATTTTAGTTGACTTTTATTTTCTTCCATTGAAGGGGTTATAATGTGGTTTTAAGGGCCTAGTGGCTAAGCATGAGTTTTAAGCTCGAGGGCAAATCAATTATGTTACAAGGTTTAAAAAGCACCAAGAATAAAGAGATCAATTGTCAAAAGTTACAACATGCTGATCAGAAGACAAAGGGGATTTTTTTTCAACAACTACCTCTCATAGGATTGCATCCTATCTAGCCATACACACAACCAAAAGAGTAAAAGATTTTCCAACGGTACACCAAATCTTGAATAAACCAAAAAACTTGCCTCCCACTCGTTTATGTGATCATAAAACTCTAATTTAGTCTCGTTAAGGCCCCAATTTTGTCAAGCCATGTCATTATCCCCATTTTTAGAAGATGGAAATAGAAAAATCAATGGCTTAAATGTTTGAAAAAGGAATAATTCACCATATTAATAGCCCATATTCATCACCAGTGATCTTAGTAAAGAAACTAGATTGATCTTGGAGATTTTTTATAGAATAAAGAGCCTTAAACCAGATAACAGTCCCTCATCCCGGTCATCGATGAATTATTAGATGAACGTTATCGTGCATAGGTGTTTTCCAAACTAAACTTGCCATTAGGATGCCATCAAATTCATATGAGCTCCTAAGATGTAGAAAAAATGGCTTTCAGAACTCACCAAGGTCATTACGGATTTCTGGTGATGCTGTTTGACTTCACTAATGCACCATCCACCTTTCAAGTGCTTATGAATGAGGTATTCAAGAATCAATTAAAAAAAATTGTATTAGTTTTTTTTTTTATGATATATTGATATATAATAAATCTTGGGAAGAGCACTTGAGATATTCGGATATTGTATTTTTCAATCTTGGAAAAACAAGGGTTGTATGTAAAAATAGAAAAATGTTGGTTTGGCCAAAGGGAAGTTAAGTATCTGGGTCATCTAATCTCTAGTGCAAGAATAGTAGTAGACCTGGAGAAAATCAATGTGACACTCAACTAGCCTAAGCCTCAAACTCCAAAGACACTATAGGGCTTCTTTGGATTCATAAGGTATTATCACAAATTTAATCAAGGCTATGGCAAACTTGCTAGTCCATTAACCAGATTATTGAAGAATGATTCATTTAGTTGGGATGAAGCGATAGAGATAGCTTTTTCAAGACCTAAAGGAGAAATGACCCAAACTCCTAGGCTAGCGTTACTTGACTTCTTAAAAGAGTTCATTTTGGAGTGTGATGCCTCTGGATTAGGAGTCGAAGCCATATTGATGTAAGAGCAACCCTTTGTTTTTTTCAGTCATGCACTCCAAAGGAACATCTTTTCCTCTCAACATATGAAAAAAAAAAGTTTTAGTTTTGGTCTTGGCTATTCAAAAATGGCATCCCTACCTATTAGACAGAATGTTTGTAATGCGCACAGATCATAAGAGTTTAAAGCACCTCTTGACATAAAAAAATCGTTGCTCAACAAAGATGATTGTATAATTTGATGGGTTTCGAATTCAGGATGGAAAACAAAAGTGGAGGGGAAAATGTCATGGCTAATGCTTTATCAAGAAGAGATGAGAGGATAAAGGAAGAACTTTATGCAATATCTCAACTAGTACCAGAATGGATTCAAGCTGTCAAAGAAGAAATTTGAGAAAGCCTAGTATTGCAAGAACTAGTGCAGAGAGTCAAAGATGGAGAAGCTATGGGACCTTAAAAATTTCAAAATGACATTCTATTTTTCAAAAACAGGACTTATTTGGTAGCAAGCTCCTTTTTAATTCCCATCATTATTGACCAATTTCATGGGAGTGCACATGAAGGTTTCCTCAAAACTCTACAAAGGGTTTGATCCAATTTGTATTGGTTGGGAATGAGATAGGAAATAAGGAACTTCATCAAGAAATGTGATGTTTGTCAACGACACAAAGTGAACAATTAACACCAGTTGGTCTCTTACAACTTCTATCAGTATACCACAACAAATATGGGAAGATATTGCTATGGATTTCATTGACGGATTGTCGTTTTCTAATGTAAATCAACTATTTTTGTCATTGCATAGACTTTCAAAATATGCTCACTTTATTGCCATTTTTCAACCTTACACAACTCTAGTAGTTACGAGAATATTTTTTTGATAATATTTTTAAGCTATATGGAATGCCTCGATCATGGAATGCCTTAATCAATTGTATGTGATAAAGACACCACATTCACAAGTTTGTTTTGGCAAAAGTTGTTTCGACTCAATGGTACTGCCTTTAATTTTAGTTCTAGTAGTCATCCACAAACGGATGGCTAGATTGAGGTTGTGAATCGAACGATGGAAATGTACTTGCAGTGTTTTACTAGTTTGCAGCCAAAATCTTAAACAAAGTGGTTGACTTGGGCCAAATACTGCTACAACACTAGTTGGTATTCAGCTATTAAGTAAACACCTTTTGAGGTGGTTTATGGCAAGCATTCTCCTACTTTGTTAACATATGTTCCTGGTATTGCAAGAGTGGTAGTAATAGAATGAGTTGATGACAAGGCTAAATTTTAAGAGAGAATGAGTTGATGACAAGGCTAAATTTTAAGAGAGAATGAGTTGATACGTGTCTACTTCTTTGTTTCCATTTAATAATTTTGTTAGAGTTGAATTAGTTAAAAATAATTTAAACAGATCTAGATTTTAGGAAGTGATTGTAATCTTTCCTGCTTTTGCTAAACAGTGCACATATTGTGAGATTCCTATGTATGTAAATCTTTTTTTAATAAAGAGCAGAGAATGGATTTCCCAAATTAAAAAGTGATATTCTTTTATTGGAGGTGCAGGGCTCCCTGGAAGATTCTGAAATATTGTTATTAGTTAATAGATACTATTTTTTTATTTTTTTCCATTTTTAATTATTTTTACTAGTTAACTCAAATAAAATGATGTAAATGCCCTTTGTCAAACTAACACCAAATAACCAGAACTAACGACATGAGGTTATTTTATTATAGAAATGAAACTTTGACTTCGTCTAATTAAAAGCTTATCTCATGAGGGTTTCCTATATTTTGCTCATATATGTATAGAGAGAGAGAGAAAAAAAAAAAAAAAAGAGAGAGAGAAAGAGAGAGAGAGACCTTCTTTGGTCAGAATTTTATGATCCTTTTTGACGCCTTTGGCTTTTGGAAATTAGAAGTTGCATTGCTTTTAGTTGTGTTTGGGTGCACTTACAGAATTGCACCTAGCTTTTCTTGGAAATTTTTCATTAAAAAAGGGAAAGTGATTCCCAAATTTAATGAATCTTTTTATTTCCAATCCTAGCCTTATAAAACTCACGAACAAAATTAAAATTCCATTTATGCAATCGTCTCCACAACATCTACCCGATTTTTTTCCAAGGTCTTGTCGAAAACGACACCATTTTGGATCCAATGAAAGCTATATATATCCAGTCTTCTAAAGGTTAAATTGATGTAATAGCTCATGAACAGACTTGGACTGAGTAAGGTATATACATGCCAAAATTATCACGAAAATCCTCGACTCCAAGAATGTGATTAAGATCTCCAAGATACTAGAGAGATTGTGTAGATCAAGAGTCAGCTTTTTTATGAGGCCATCATCATTCCCTATAATCAAAATATCGTCATTATAGAAATCAACAAACAATATAAAGTTGACTTGGTCCTATAAAAGAACACAGAATCATCAAAAATAACATTACAAAAACCCCTATTGGAGTAAGATATTTCGTAGTTGATCAAACCATGTCTGTGGCCCTAGTTTGACCATGTACAAGGATCCGTTAAAGCGCCCAGCTCGTAATTGAGTGAATTTAATTATAGGTTCAATTTCTCTTAGATGCATGCCAATAGGACCCTTTAATAAGTCTATTTTCATGTGATGTTTTTTTTTTTTTAAAGAGAAATTAAAAATAAGTGACAAGGACTATATTATTCGTCTAAGAGATAAAAATGGTCAAATATGATCCTGGTGTTACTTAAGGGAAGGTCTTTGTGAAAAAAATTAAAACGTTATTTCCATTGTAAAATACCAAACATGAGGTAGATTGTGAGTAATCGGCACATATACGTTGAAAAGATGGATTTGACTTAGCATCTTATGGAAGTGTTGTAGATAAAAAAGAAATAAAGAAAGAAACTTGGGAATGAAATGGTTTGGTTGGAACACAAGCAATTTTTTTTTTTTTTTTTTTCAGTCTACTAGTATCATCAAGTCAGAATACTATTGGGATCAGTTGATATATAACTTTAAAGCACAACTTGGATTCCAACTCCCAGGAACGGAAGGAGGCTATCTTTTTAGAGTGGAAAAACTATCCATATTATCATGGGAAATGCGGATCGAACTCTTGACTTGAGCAAAGGTGAGGGTGCCTTAAACCCCAACAGCAACTCCACTTACCGCAGAACGCAAGTAAACTAGTGATAAGAGAGAATAGAGAAAAACCTAAAGTAAATTGAAATTATAAAAACATAAGAGGGTATTCTTCTGATATAATTTAATGGCTATCTATGAATCTCAAATAAAAATGAAAGTTATTTGAAGTTAGATAAATTTAGAATCTCACATAATTTAATGGCTATTTAAGACCAACTTTTTAGTTGTTAATATTTTTAATTGCCGAACGGGCCCCAATTATCATTGAGCCAACCTGCGTTACATAATGTAAATATCTTCTGTTTCCGTAAATGTAATTATATAATTGTATAAAAGTACCACATCTAATAATTAAATTCTATCGAAGATAAAAAATGACTAGGTCTCCCATCGATATTTCGATTCATATAAAATTTGTATGCACATGATCATGTGGTGATTAACTTCATTTCGTGCATATTTTGATTCCCGATGAATGCTTTGTTACAAGTATAATTCATTTTCATTTTTAAGGCTATTTTTCCGTATTTCCTTTTAAGTAAAGCATATAATAGCTACATTGAACTTGTGCATGGTATTGCAAGCGTTTTTAATGAATGTGGGGTTAGTATACAGGCATTGAAAAAATGGATTTGATATGGAATCATTGGAGGCATACCACTCTTTAGTAGGAGTTGTTGAGCATTTTATTTGATTCTAAAAGATCAAAGGTTAAGTCCGATTATCCTTGTTCTAAAACACAACGTGTAAATATAGTTTTCTTTGAATTTAATTCCTTCCGAAAAAGGAAAAAAAAGAATTGTATATATCTAATTAGAATATAAAAAAGAAACTTGGGAATTAGAAGCTATGATTAGAATGCACTCAGAAACTTGCGGTAATAGAGAAGAGACAAAAACTAAAATGGAGTAAAATTATAAAAACACAAGAGGAGTCTTCTTGTCACACTATTCACACCACGGCTAATGTTGACATGAAAAATAAAAGAATAAAAAAAAAATACTTGGAATTAGATAAATTTAGAATCTCACATAATTTAATGGCTATTTAAGAATTTGAGCTAACTAATTAATTTTTAATCATCGCCTAGGCCCCAATTATCATTGAGACAAGCCTGCACGTGTATAATATAAACTAATAAACATATTCTGATTTTGTAAATCTACTTATATAATTGTATAGACCTACTGTACATTAATCTAATTTTATAAGATAGACCTGTCTCCCATCGATTTTTCCATTTATATATAATTGCAGACACATGATCATGCGGTGATTCAACTTCATTTCCTGTATATTCTGATTCCTTGATAAATGATTTTATGGAAATATCAATTGATCATCAAGTCAACCATTTGCAAATATCAGAACATACAGAAATTTATAAAAGCAAAGCTAGGGACTTGAAAGCAGTATCAACGTGGCTTCAAATGGCTACCAATCTGGTCCTCCTAGCTTTTGTTCTCTGCTTTGTTAAAGAATTATTTGCCAATGGAATGGGAAAATGAGAACCTCAAATTCCATCAGAAACTGGCCTCTCTTGGGAATGCTTCCATTGCTTTTGAAGAAGCAGGCCTTTTCAAATTTCCACGAATTTATCATCCAAATGAGTAAACGACTTGAGTGCACAACATTTTTATTGAAAGGGCCATGGTTTCCAACATGAACTACCTGTGATCCTTTGAACGTCCGTCACATTTGCAGCAAGAACTTTGCCAACTACCCCAAAGGTTCCCACCTCGACATGATCTTTAAGGAAGCCTTTGGTGATGGAATTTTTAATGTTGATGATGATTTGTGGAGCGCATAGAGAAGAATAATCCATTCAGCATCGAAGCACAGCAAGTTCCACTCTACTTTGGAGAAAATTATGTTGCAAAAATTGAAGAAAGATCTAGTTCTCCATTTTGATCATGCTTCGAAATTAGCCAGTGTTATTGACATTCAAGATGTTTTCAAATGTTTTTCCTCCGACAGTATCTGCATACTGGCTTTAGGATTTGATCCGGATTGCCTGGCGGTTGAATCTCCTCAAGTTGCATACATTAAGGCCTATGAAGTTATTGAGAAATGTCTGTTTTATCGACATATTGATGCCTCGAGGATTTGGAAAGTAATGAAATGGCTTCAAATAGGGATGGAGAGAAGGCACACTAGAGCTCACGAAACTTTGGATGAATTCTTATACAAATGCATCTCATTGAAGCAAGAAGACATATTTAGAAGAAAAAAATGAGGAGACATTTGACCCTTTGACAGCTTTTATGGTAGAAGATGGTGAACAAATGGGGTGGTTTGAGAAAATCCAACAAGTTTTTAAGAGACATTGCTTTTAATATCTTAACGTAAAGATGGTGTACACGAATGCCTTTCCTGGTTTTTCTGGCTTGTTGCTACATCCATCCGCGGAAATTAAATATAATTCTTGAAGAGATTAAAGGTAGCATACAAACAGGAAGAGATGCGAAAGAGAGACTTCCTTTTAGGGCAGAGGAGCTAGATAAAATGGTTTATCTTCATGCAGCCTTGAGTGAGACTTTGAGACTATACCCACCGGTACCAATCAACCACAAAGTTGCAGCTCAATCGAATATTTTTCCAAGTGGCACCATGTTGATCAAAATACAAGCGTATCGATTTCTCTTATCCAATGGCAAGGATGGAAGAAATCTGGGGCAAAGATTGCTTACAATTCAAGCTGGAAAGGTAGATTGCAGAGAGAGGACATACTATTCACGTACCCTCATACAAGTTCATAGCATTTAATGCGGGATCTACAACTTGTATAGGTAAAGATCTATCTTTCGTTCTTACGAAGACGGTTGTTACAACCATAATCTGGAATTATAAGGTACAAGTAGTAGAAGGTCAGCATATTTCCCTAAAGAATTCTATGTTTCTTCAAATGAAACATGGTTTGAAGGTTAGAGTTTCTAAGAGACATGCCTGAAGAAAGAATGGAATGACTTGTGGATGAAATATTTGTGCAAAATAAGTGTCATTTGTTTGTATGCCAAATATATATTGTGCACAATGTGTTGTATTGATTATTGAAGGTTCACATTATAAGTGATGTGAATACAGTCTAATAAATTTTAATTATATTGCTCTTTGAATTATTGCTTAGAGCATTGGTATGTTTTTAAATATCAAGGAAATTGTTTCTACTAAGAAAATATGGTGCAATGTTCTCCCATTTGTTTCTGCTGATAATTTCATATGGCTTTTATTGTTGTGTGTATATAAATATACACAAAAATTAAATGAAAAATTAATCCAATGATGTTTGATAATTCAAAATTTGGGATTCCCTTGAGCCCTGATACTAATTCAAAAAATGCACAAAATTGTCCACACAAATTGGCTACTAATGTCAAACGTGAGCCAAAAAGAGGTGAAAAAACCAGGGAGTCAGGTTTCGACAGTTAGTGAGCAAATGGACAAATGAATCATGAGTTAAGATCAAGACTAAAGAACTTTCTTCTTATAAATAGTAACACAACTATTAACATATTATTGGAATGACTCATATTATATCTAACAGACGTTATTGACTATTCGTCCTAAGCATTTCGCACATGTCATACTTGATGTCAAGCGTTAAAAGTGCATGATGTATAAAAAATAAAGTGGTTGATACTCCATGCTTCTAGGGACATTGATCCAAAGCTCAAGTACGATCTGTGCGCCATTTTTCTTAACTCCCCATAAATCAAAAAAAAAAAAAAAAATGATTGAGCTATACTCATGTGTCAAGCCACAATTTCATAATCTTTCAATCTCCTTTTGTTTGACAGAATGTCCTTCATGAATTTTCCATAGGAGGGCATTTAAGCCAACATCTTCGCGAATGGAAGATTAACGTTAAGTCTACAGAAGATCTCCAAAAATGTAGCAAATTCTTTATCATTCTGATGTTTTTGAAGCCTTTGCGGAAATGGGATCGGAGGAACATAGCGTTTGATCGGAGGTGGTGGAGGTTGTGCTTCATTCTCCTCTTGAGTAGAGACAACTTTCTTTTGGCTTGTCTCTTCAATGCTTGGCTTCTCTTGTACCTTGCTAGGTGGCATTTCTACCTCTCTACCGCTTCTCAAGTGTAACGCCATGCATTGCTCCTCTCGGTCCCTTTACTTTTTAAGTTGACTGATCTCCTGCTTCATTGAATTTTATGTCTCCATCAAGTGATTAATTTTAGCATCTCTGTCAACTGGAGTTTCTGCCATTTGATTGACCTTTGACATGAGTTTACTAAACATCTCCTCCAAATTGATATTTTTTTTGGCCGCATCATGTCATGGTTCCAAACACACAATAGTTTCCAAATCAAAGATCCGATGGACAAGAGTATGTACCGAATGGATTCGTAGATCGACAAGCATTAGTCAAGCAAGCGACAAGTTGTCATTAAGGATTAGACGCTTGGTTACTACACTCCTCCAATCAACGTTGTTGATTGACAGAGTGAGGGACAAATTGTAATGGTAAAAATTAATAGGTCCAAGGTAGTAGTTTAGTTAGTGGGCTTGAGTGTCAAATCAATCTAGATGGAACCCAAAGGCTCAATTGGAGCTTCAATTTATGCTAGCATAGTGAAATTGTATGTCTCTATATAAAAGGCTTCCACATCCTAAAATTTAGTGGCCTATTAGATAAAGATGAACTAAATGGTGTAATTTAGGATAACTGACGACTTAAGATTAGGTGTATCTTCGAAGAGAGTGAGTAGCTAGCTTATAAAGCTTTAACAAACACCATGTTTAGATCTTAGCATAATACTTTTACTCTAGATAGCAGATATGTTGAGGCTTGTCAAGCCTTGATATATAGTTGGTTGCATTGTGTTGCTGAGTGGCTAGAATGATGATCTCATATGTGAGTTCGAATAGTACTGAATGCTTTCAGAAATGTGGCTTGGCCAATAGGGCAAACATTATAGTATTTTAGACTATTAATGTCAAAAGACATGTAAATAATTATCTGGCACATACGACATATGATATATATTGAGTTATATATTTAGCATTGGTAGACTAGTGCCTAGAGGCAGCTAAGGTTCCTAGATAATTTATATGCATAATCCCAACTCTCGCTAAAACTCCATGTTGTAATGTTGTACTCCAAGAATGTTGAGTTATGTCCAACCTCAAGCCAGGCATGAATTCTGTCATTTGCATCAGCATGCATTAACAACTCCACTGTTTTAGTCTCCAGCGCGAGCCCTCCCCAGTGCAAACAAACGCACTAGCGGTCGACTTGGACAACAAAACCAGCAACCCGAACAGCCTCACTGTCGTTCTCCACCGATTTCTTGTATTTTCATTGTCGATCATGGCCGCTATAGAGTAGGACGTACAGCATGGTCAGTTCCAGTAGAGCCGGCAGCCTCTCTGCTGGTTTCAACCCAAGAGCGAGAGCCTCCTCCATACGCTCTCTATCTTCTTACCGAGTTCATGCCACCTATTAGTTCATCAGCCTGACCACCATAGTTACCGGCCGTCTCGTCACTGATTGCCGACGTCCACGCTCGAACACGTCCACGTCCACGCTCGAACACCTTCATACCGCCACCAGAATTCTTTATGATTTCTTATTTTGTTTATTATATTTCAATCCAACAACAGAAAGGAATAATTTGTCGTGCACTTTTATCTGCATCTTTATTTTTTCCTTTATTTTCCATTCTAATTTGAGCATCCAAATGTCTTCAATCGGCAGAAGCTTGCTTAAAGTTAACATACTAATGCTTGTCCCTAATATGTTATTCATTGGATTGGTTGTCATGGTAATTAGAAATGTGGGTAGTGCATCTAATTATTTGTGGAACATATTTAATTTGGTTGTTAATTTTGGAATTTTTGATTATTTTGTTCTGAATTTTTATTTTTATTTTGGTTGAATGTGTGTGTCTGTTTTTATTATATTTAATTTATGTTAGTAAATGTGTATATTTTAATTTTGGGCATTCAATTAACTGTATTTTGGTTAATTGTGAATTTCGTAAGTAAATTGTTTAGTTTAGTGATTTGTAGATTAGTTCACTGTATATTGATTTTCTTGTATTATTTACAATTTTGATTTTCCTTTCCTTATTTTAAGGTTTAATTTAAAAAAAAAATAGAAAAGAAAAAAAAAGGTCAAAAGTTCGCAACAAGGGCATGAATTTTCTTGCAAGGGGAGTGCTTGTGTGGGGGCGAATCCACTGCCCCCCTGAAATTGCTAAACACTTAATTAAATAATTTCAATTTCATGCCAATTCACGTCTATGGATTGGTGCTGATGGTTGTGTCTGTGCCTTTCTTTCGCGTGTCACCCGGGTTTGATTTCTAGCAACGATTACAAGTTTTTTATTTTTCCTGCTTTTAATCATTTAAAACATATATATATATATATATATATATATACATAATGGTAGAATCAAGTATAGCCTCACATTGGCTTTGATGGTTGTGTTTGGTTTCCTTTTTAAAGGGACCAGGTTCAATCCCCATTAGCCTCAATAATGGTTTTTTTTTTCCCTTTTTTTTTATTAATTAAATTCACTCATAACAATTGCATTGTTCTTTTTTTTCTTTCGCTTCATGTTTTTTCCATTATTATAAACTGATCTTCAAATTTGAAATATTTTGACTTCACAAATTATTATATTCATTTCAAACTATTTTTTTATCGTAAATTATATCATGTTTACATGAACTAAAAAATAAAATATATTGTATTATTTAATCTTAATAAGTCTTAGTTTACTCACAATTATTAGTGTGACTTATTTTTCTTTTATGCAAACTATTTTATATGATAAAATTCATAAATAAAAATACTCAAATGAATTATAATTACTTTTATCTTTTATTTTTATTTTATTTTACTTTATTATAAATTACATACATTTATTAGATAAAAGACTATAAATGTAGCTCGATTAGTAACTTTAATAATAAATATATATAGTTGATTACATACATTTATTTATAATTTAAATAACAACTATCATCATAAAAAAGACATGTCTCTAAATTACGTTTTTATTTATTTTTTCAAGTAATATAAAATTTAAACTTCTCTTACTGAGAAAAATAGAGTTAGTGTATAAGTAACTCATAATTAGTATGCTTTTATTTTTATTCTTGTATTAAGAATATTATTTTAAAAAATTTTACTTATAATTTTGTAAGGAGTAAAACTACGATGTTTTTTACTCGATGATCTCAAATGAATGAAAGGGTCTCTATTTATAAGCTTTCCAGGAGGCATATGCTGAAGCATAAATTGAAAATATCCCCAAATATTCTCTGCACAAATTCTTGGACTAAAAGCCGCACACGAACAGCCACAAACAAATCTGCTAAATACATCCTAAAACCTTCACATCACGCAAGCCACGGTACTCTCTTCTTTTGTTGCCAAGGCCCATAGTTCTTAGTCAACCCACAGGTCCACATAAAGTATTACCAAGGCCTTAGGCCTTTGGTCACACCTAAAGCTTCCATCAAGTGTTGCCATGGCCCTAAGTTCTTGGTCAAGCATGAAACAAAGTGAAGGAGGGCTGTGACCCATGTGCCACAGTCATGTCTTTTTGTGATTTAGACCCTTTCTTCTATAATTTTGCACTTTGTCCCATTAATTCTCCACTTTTTACAATTTCATTCCTAGATTTTAAAATCCGCACAAAACACTCAAAAATTATCAAATAATTGAATTTTACTCAAGTTTTCAGTATAGAAGCCAAGGTTAAGAGTACCCAATAATGCTATATTTTAGCATTTATCAAATACCTCCAAACCTTGCTTTTGCTCACCCTCAAGTGAAATCCAAAGAACAAAAAAAACTAAAAACACAAAATAAAAACAAAATCATTTTCGTTAGAAAACACAATGGCATTTAGCATATGCCACAAGTCTTTAAACCTCTAAATGTCTTTAGTAAGAGGAGTTATGTCTTCTAAGGGTTTATCAACTATGATATTCACAAACATATTTTATTCTGGCTTAAATGCTTTAGCAAGTAATTAAGAATTTATGAAAAACCAATGCATCCATAACCTTGTATCTCAACTAAAAAGGAGCCATTACTAATCCTTATATAGTCTTCAGTCATCTCAAATTCATCTCCCAATGTTTGAATTTCAAAGTATCATGCATACACATCATGATCTTATTTCGCCTTAACTTTACACCTTACAATTTGTCCCTCATTAATTCTATCTCGAGTCCTAAGGCTTACACTCTTGCAACATACAAGTGATTTTAGAGTTTAGGTATCAAAAAATATTCAAGGAATTATATTGCTTGTATATTGATTTAAAATTGAAGAACGTTAAATACAATTGAGATCTCTTAAAAGAATTAGACTTCTAAGGACATCGTAAGACTCATAATAAACCAACCATGAACAACTATGTTCTCTTATCAATCAGCAGGTCTTTTATTTGGATGTAATGGGGCTAAGGTTATTGGCTACAAAGAATCAGATATAGGAACACAAATAAGAGCTTGAATTTGAAAATTATCTTGTACTTCCAACAATTTATGTAACATACCCTTCCGAATTATTGTACTGTACATATATTGTATTAAATGTGATGTATTTATAGAAAAATAAAAATAAATTAAAGTGCCCAGATGTGAACGGAATTTTTGTAAAATTTTCGGATGGGTCCAGGGATGGTTTCTAATTTCAAAATAATAAAATAATTTAAAATTGACGGATACTGATAAATAACCGAATACTAATAAAGTTTTCGAATATGAAATTGGGTTATAATAAAATTTTCAGATGGACCCGAAATGATTTCAAATATGAAAATTGGAAAGTACGAAAGAATGCTTGAAAGAGAAGCATGCAACTTGACAAGTGTTTTTAATTAAAGAAAATGACAATGACAAGTGTATGGCGAATTAAAAGGAAAGAGTGACAAGTGTATGCCAACAATTAACCATATATATATAAGAATAAAAGGAGAGAAATTGATAAAGCATTCATTTTACACAAACTCACTCAGTGAAATTAAGAGGAAACAAACAAGAAAGAAAGAAAGGGTGGAGAAGCTCAGCCAAGAGAAATATCAAGAAGAATGCTACGGGTCTGGTGGTTTTGAAGGAGACTTTGAAGATATTCATCACATGTAAGAGAAACACAACTAAAAAGCATTCGGTCACACACCAAAAACAAGAGAAAAAATGTGCAATTTGGCCACAAAGAGAGAGCTGCATTCTGCTGTGAACTACGCAAGAGAATAGCACCCATTTTTGTTGATTTCAAAGCTGTTTTTGAAGGAAATCCAACACATGCAAGAGTGGTGAGCAAGTCTAAAGGCAATTTTCATCCATTCCAAAAGGTGAGTTTTGGTTTTCATAAATTTTGTTGAAAAAATGGATGGATTTTGTGATATTATGCTTAAGTTTTAGGATTTAAAACCTCATTAGTGTGGAGGTTGAATTACATGTGGATTTGATGATGAATCAAGTGAGAAAATTGAAATGCATATTGATGTATACTCGGCCAAAGATAGAAGTAATAGTTTGCTTTGAGTTTGAGTGTTTTGCTATAAGTTTTGATGTGATGTGGATGTGTAAAACTTGATGAAATCTTGGTATGGTATTGCATGTTGAATTCGGCCAAAGATGTGCTTGATATGGTTCATTTTAAGTTCGAGTTATTTGAATGATTTTCATACTTGGAAATGTGTTAAAAGATTAGATTTTGATGTTGAAATGAAAAACAAAACTTGGTAGATTTGCATGATGTGAATTCGGCCAAGGTGAGCTTTGCATGATGAAAAAAAATATTTTTTTATTGGTTTGTGTGATTTTAAGAAGTATTCGAATGATGGAATTGACATAAAAATTGAATGAAATTCATTGGATTGTTAAATAGACATTTTTACGGCAAAACTTTTCAAAATTTCAAAAGTGTAATGTTTTATGAATTTCATTAGAATTTACACCATATTGTGTATGTTAGAGTGTAATTGCGATAAGAAAAATTTAATAAGATTAATGATATGAGAATGTGTTAGGTTCGGCCAACATAGAGAGAAAGTAATATGAAAAATTCGTTTAATGCGTTAAAGCGAAATTGGGCTTTATTCGACGTTCTTTACATGTTTAGATATTTAGAATTTCAAACGTAAAGTAAATACGAATAAACAGAATGGATACGACTTAAAAATGATGTTTAGAATTATTAATATAGCTAGGTGATTGTGTGGATTGATGTGTGATTATGGAATTATTTGAATGAATAACTTTGGTTGCGACGTAATCTAAAAATAAATTATGAAAATATGTACGTTACGTGGAGGCGAGGAAACCTTTACATTGATTTTGAGTTTTATAGTGAACTAGGGAAATAAGGTGAGTGTTCTAATAAAAATGTTTCGAAATATTTGCATTTCTATTCATGTTGATTTTATATGATGAAATTAAATTCATGTTGTTTATGAATGAAAATTAAATTTTATAATTGATTTATTATCATACGAGAACCTTTTTACATGAATATTGAAAATTTTGCATAAAATGTGAATTACATGATGAAAAGTGAAATGTTTGAAAATAATTTGTGAGCCTCTGGTATACTTTAAAGGTATCTCGATATTACTGGTTGAGGTTGAGTACCCTAAATATGCATTGACAGTGTTTGTCAGGAGTATCTATCATTAACAATGGGAGGGAATGTGTAAGTTTAGTCCCGTGTGTCGTCCAATGCACATACATGGTATATTATTAGCTAGCTTCCACTTGAGCAAGGATAAACTCCGCTCCATAGCGAGGATAAATTCCACTACACAATTACCAGATGGATATCTTGAGCGAGGATACATGTCGCTCCTAATGAGGATAAATTCCGTTAGTAGATAATAAATTTCGCACCAAGCGAAGAAAAATTCTATTCCGCCATATACTAGTATACCATGTGGAATAAATTATCAATAGTTGGTTTATTTTCCTCAAAGGCTTTTTGAAAACTTAAATGTCACCACTATTTATTATTTATGGTAGAAAAATGAAATCATGCAAAATATTATTTTATGCATCATTCGATATTTGAAAAACATTTCATAATTGTTTTTCGAAACCAAAAAGTTTGCTTTTTTTCAAGAAATTTATTTAATTTTTGCAGTATAATTATATTTAAGAAATTGTGTTTAAAGTTTCTAAGGAGGATATCTTTGAAAGTAGGTTGAATGGAAATATATATATATATATGATACTCACTGAGTTTATTAGCTCACATTTAGTTGTGTTTGTAAATAAAAACCTCATAGGGATAAGTACAGGTGCAGACACTACCGTAGCAGGACTCTAGCCTTAGAGTAGCTAATTGTTGTCAAGTACAGTGTTGCTATGAGAAATTTGTAAATATACATGTATGATACTTACATTTTGAAAATTTGTGAAATAATTTTGTATATACTTATATACATCTTTTGGATAATTGGTTTATGCATGAATTGTTTATGAATTCCAAGTTAAATTTTAAATTAAAGCATGTTTATGGTTGTTTGTGATTTTAAAATGAGAGTCTGAGACCCAGTAGTTGAGATTTGCATTGAAATAAAAGTATATAGGTTTTTAGTGAATTTTTATAAATTGGAATTCTTAAAAAAACAGCCGTTATACTGTTAAAATTTTTCTAAACCCTATTTTGCAAACATATTTAAGAAAAAAAAATTCCATCTATTTTCGCTAAATAAAGAATTTCTAAAAAAATGTTTTCAAAAAACTTAGCTTCACGGAAACCTTTCAGCCGGAGTAGTTCTCAATTAGAAGGCCACCATGAGGTTGTTGGGTGAGTCACCTTGAGTATAAGAGTTAAGACCCGTCAATTTGCATTCTATATTTGATATTAACAATATTTTGCTTTCATCGTAATCTTTTTTTTTTTTTTTTTGGAGAAATAAACTGGACATATTTATGTTTGTCCAAAATTTCTTTCATTTACTCCTTTTCTTCTCCCAAATCTATAATCAATTGCACCCAACTTATTTTCTTTCGTCTGCTCATTCAAAGCACTTAGATAGGATATTTATTTATTTATTAAAGCTAGGACAAGAATTTTTGTTAGGATGAAAGAAAAACAACTTTTTATGTGTTTGGCTACAACTGGGCATCAGGCGCACACAAATATATTGAATTGGTCAAATCGGCGTAGGTTCTTTTTCTGGAGTTTAATCATACACAACTGTCTACTTCATGTCAATAAGATCACACATTCAACCCAAAAACCCGAACCACAACTTGATCCTGTAGCTCAATTTCTCAATGCCCCATCACATTTTGAACCCGTCCCAAGCCGGGCTTCTAACATATTGGACCATTTTCAAGAACTCAAGGATTCTATTGAGGTGTTAACTAATGCCGTCAATGAAACTATTTTTGGGCTAGCACAAAATGATGAGGTTTATAATGGGAAGATTAATTTGGTGGGGGATGAGTTGCACTAAGTGCAGGACCAGATGCAAAACTTTAGGAATGGACAATATTGGGTGCTTAATGCACTCAATAACATTCGTCGCCAAATTCCATGAATGTGACAGAGTGTTTGGAGTTTATTTTGAGTTTTTTAGTATTTTTTATTCTAATTTAGTTTATGTCATTTTATTTTGTCTTATGTTATTAGTGGATCTATCTTCTGATTCTGACTTATTCCAGTTTGTTTTACTTTCAGTTTGTCAAGGTCTGTTAATTTTATTAAATAAAGTATCTTTTAGTTCAATTTTATTTTTGCCTTTTATTTTTTGTTTGTGCTCTATTGTTATTTATTCTTTCATTTCTGTTTTTCTACTCTTCCTTCTTAAACTTTTAACATCGGGGACAATGTTTCATTCAGGTTTAGGGGTAATAAAAATATATTTATAACAATATAATAAATAATTTTGGTGTTAAATACTTTAGCAAGTTAAAATAAAATAAAATCAATGCACTTTATGATTGGTTGTTTTAACTAGGAAGTGGCCATAAAAACCCAAACACAATCAGACATTATTGAAAATTGTTGATCCTAGTTAATAAAATAAAAATTGTTGGCCGTAAACTATTTTAACTAGGAAGTATGACCAATATGTTGAACTACAGACAACAGATGCAGCAAACAAATAAAGGCTCATTGATTGTTGATGAATATTTCACCAAAATGAAACGCCTACAGATCAGATGGAGGTATCTAGACATTCTATTTCAAAATTTTAAACTAATAATTAACAATTATTTTGGCAGGTTTAGACAAGGATTATGAAAGTGTGGTGCCTTTAATCACACATCAAAGAGGCACAATATAACTTGGTCTAAAGTGGAGGCTATTCTACTGACTCAAGAAAGTCACATTGAGCAGTTAAATGCTCAAAACTCAACCAGTGAAGTTACAACAAATCTTGCAATAAAGAGCAAGTCGGGAAATACCAACGATAAATCAAGAGATCAAAACAATCAAAACCAAAATCGATCATAATTCAATAGTGGTCCACATGGACGTAGTGGCCGAAGAGGTGATCGTTTTTCTCTAGGGGGTAGTTCTGGTGGTCAGTAGAATCGTGACTAGCAACAATTTGTTACTACAGTTTTAATCATAATTAATCAAGGGAATTCCATTAATGATTTCCAAGGCAATGATAATTTCAACCAAACAAATGATGGGAAAAATAGCTTCAAAAAATAGGTTAAGAAACGGGGTTTTCAAAAAGTTTCTCAAAACCTAAAACCGAATTCAATCAAGAATAACCACATTGAATTTAATATTAATTCATACTTCTTAATTCACTTACTTTAATTGGATCTATCAATCAGTAAATCTTTTGCTGTGACATGAAAGTTGATTATCCTCGAAGTGCATTAACATTCTTGAATTATTGAATTATGAAAATTTCCCTACAAAACTTGGAAAATAATCAATCCCCGGAAGATTAATAAAGAGGAACTATAAATTCAAAGTTTTTGTGTGTGTGAACCAATTAATTTGACTGAAAGATTATTTTTCTTGTCAAGAACTACATATTTATAGTTTTCCAAGAAAAGAGAGTTTCAAATCTAATTGACATCCTACAAAACAAATTTCTTTCGTCTTTAGAATTCTTAATTATCACTTAATTAAATAATGAATTAAGTTAGTAATTAATTTTATGATATTCCTTATTAATCTCATCAAATAAAATATCATAAATATCTTTCAGATTTTTTTTTCTTTTAGAATTTTTATTTGCTATTAGGAATCCAATTTCTTATATCTTTTAATTTCTTTTTTAAATAAACTAAATATGGATTCCTTGGAGAATACTCATTGATTTAAAGTAGGAAAAATTAATTTCCTATTCCTTATGTAACTAGGTGGCAAAATGGCAGCCCCATCCCTTGGATGGCCATTCGACCACCCCACATGACCGCCCATGTACATGAACATTCGGCCACCTTGTATTTAGGCATGAGTAGGTCGGCCCATCCCACCTTTGAGATAGCCAAGCCCATTAAAAAATGAGTGGAGATAACTGCACCCCAAAGTATCGTTTGTGCACTCTATTAAATTTTTAAAAATATATAAAAAGTTTGTAACTACACCCCATATATTTTTTAAATATTCTTTTTTTCCTATCTGTTCTGCTCTTCGTCACTGTCATCATCATGCTTTCCATCCAATCTTGTTATTATAGACCCCAAGTTTTCTCTACTAATTTCTTCTCTTTGACTAGATGACCCTCCTCCTTTATCACCGCCTTTGCCACACCTTTTATCCCTTCCTCCACCTCCATATTGGCTACGGTTGCAGCCTCCGTACCGCATCCCAAGCTGTTTCTCATCAAGGGTACCAACTTTCTCATGAAAACTGCTAGTGCTAATGAACAGGTTGGTAGCTTTAATTTTAATAAATTTAAGGAAATGTTGGTGAGTTATGATTCCTTGTATTCAGTGGTTGAGATCTTCCACCCAGACTATTATCTGTATAGGACTTGTTGGGATACACAATTTTTCCGTTATAAAAAAAAAAAAGATTAATGCTCTGTTTTTAATTCCCATTAGAATTAGAGATTAATGCTCTGTTTCAGTTTTAATTCCCATTAGAATTAATTGCGATCATCATGGGAAATAAATTTAAGAATATGGTCCATATTATGTCTAAGTTCAACTCACGAATCCAATAACGTTTTGTAACGTTCTAAAGCGAGAAAATCTTGCCCACGCCCTGCTCACGTCCGTTGAACTCTGTGATGGGCAAAGCTCTATAAATTGGATGTGTTGCCCCTTGTTTTGGTCTCTAAGCCCGCTCCTCCTTTCAGAAAATTTACACCATCGAAATTGTGAGGGAGTAAGGGATTAGAAGAGCCAAAACAGAAATATAAAAATAAATAATTAAACCAATGAGTGTGTTTAATTTGCAATAGCTGGAGGTACGCTTTCGTGATCCATTACGCTTCCGCTTTTGATTTAAATATGTTTATTTAGCTTTCTAAACATGTTTAGATCGATTAAGAAAATATATTTTATTTCATTTGGTATCAGAGCCTTTGTTATTTGTGCCTCTATCTTGCTCTGTTATGTTTTGTTTTGGAGTTTATATCATTTTTGGTATCATTTTGTT
Source organism: Litchi chinensis (assembly GCA_019925255.1). NCBI lineage: Eukaryota > Viridiplantae > Streptophyta > Magnoliopsida > Sapindales > Sapindaceae > Litchi > Litchi chinensis. Next base: position 12,435,482 of record CM034466.1, read on the forward strand.
ATGTTCTGTTATGCTGAGACATTACATTTTGAACATATCTGTTTGTATGCCAAACATGTATTTTGGTTGAGTTTATCCCTTGCACTTATCTGTTTATGGTTCCTGAGAATGCAGATTACACCTTGATATTGGGCATTAATATTTTGAAGTTTTTAATCCAAAATAAGAATGAAAATCATAATAAAATCAAGTTTCTATGTTTTCTGTGATTTGAACTGTCAATTTTGGTGTGTAAATGGTTGAGAAACCATTGGGTTTCTATTCGGTGCCATTGGTCAAAACCGAGTCGAGACGACCCGACTGAAGGTAGAAGACGACTCAAATAAAATGACCAATTTCCAGTTTTTTATTTTTATTTTTATTTTTTTACACAATATTTACTGTTTATGTTTATTTGTTTATTATTGATAACTCATATTGTTTGGCACTTAAATGATTGTTTAAAATTAATTATGAGTTATTTCATGAATTTTAATGTGTCTAAATTATTTAGTTATTTTGTTAAATTGTATGATTAATTTTTTATTAGATTAAGCATGCAATATTAAGTTAGGTAATTCATGCACATTAAAATTGTAATTAAAGAGCTTAATTGGTTTAATTGTTGAATAACTGTTATGCATATATTACTTATTTATTTCTTGAAATTTGTATGTATAAATCTATGATTATTATACATGCAAAATTAGGTTAAAAAAATATATATATTTATGCATTGTTATTCGATTTATTTGCATTATTTATGATTTTATGCAAATGTTTAGCTCTTAATTAAGAATTGATTAGTGTTAGGTGATTCATATAATTTTAATTAATTAAGGAGTAGCCACAACATCTTTAATTAATTAAGATTATATATTAAGTTTAAGGATCACATTAAAACATTAGTTGTAATTAATCATATGTGATATAAAAAAATCTACCCACAAGAATTTTGTTATATTTGTATAATTAATTAGGATAAAATATCATATTATATTCTTAATCTACCCACAGGAATTAAGAAAAGGAACATAATTTGATAGTTTTATCATAAAGTTGTTAGATGAATCTAATTGAGTAGGATTTTAGCCCACAGGCAAGTTTTATGTCACTAGATTCATGGATTAAAGCATGATTTACATTGGTAAAACATGATATATATATATATATTTTATTGGTCTCAAATTTTGGTTAATGAGCATGTATGATTAAAAAAATATAATAATAATTTTGCAGTTATTCAATCTGTGAACATCTCTGATGTTAAGTGTGACATTCCCGAATTGAGGGGTGTTGACGTCCGGAAACGGTCAACCAGAGATTCTGGGGCCCAGACGGCGATCTTGGTAATTAAGGGTTGATTGTACTGGGTTAAAGGGTGGTGAATGGACAATTAATGAAGTCCTAGGTTGGTAGTAATTAGTTCAAGTAGGGGAATGTCGGACTTGGTGGTTGGCTAAATTTAATGAGGAGATCAATAAGAAGTTAAGGAGAAAGAGAGAATGAAAGAGAGAAGAAACACAAGGATTTTTACGTGGTTCGGTGACTGCACCTACATCCACGGTCACTCTGGAGTAATTCCGGCAGAGTGACAGTTCTTTAGTATATTAAGCTTGTTTGTACAGTAAAAATGTCTCCCCTCTTTATAGAGGAGGAGAGCTCACAATAAAAAATACAAAAGAATGTTATACAAGCAACTGGCAACGGCTAGTTTCAACTAATTCTGACATTGCCATGCTGCATTAATTGTAAAGGTAATCATGATTTGCTTTCTGCACAGGTTTGCATTAATTATACCTGCAGAAGTCCTTACTTCATTTAATGTTTCTGGGTAATTGTGTAAACAGTTTCCGGCGGGAAACCATGGGAGTTGGTAATTCTGACAGCTTGCTGCACACGGTTTCTCCTAAGTAGACTTTCTGGTCAGCCAGGTGTATGCTGGAGAGGAGGGGAGGTGGTCTGGAGTTCCTAGCGAGCTCGCGATTTGCGCGACCTCGCGAACTCCGCGAGCTAAAGTCACGGACAAGAAGCACTCTGATAGCTGTTGCGAGCTCGCGACCTGGGCGGCTTCATGGGTTGAGCTTACGATAGCTGGCTCCATCTTCGGGCCTCTTGGGCCCTTGCTTCTGTTTGAAGTAAAGTAGACCTCTTGGGCCCTCGCTTCTGTTTGAAGTAAAGTAGACCTCTTGGGCCCTTTTGAGCCCAACCAGAAAATAGGTATAACAAGGGGTGATAACTATA